>PXOB01000043.1:0-117867 GCA_003012115.1 Trichothecium sympodiale | reverse complement strand
GGGGGGGGGGGGGGGGCCGCCGCCTTCGCTTCTCTGTATGTTGCTGTGATTATTGGACATGAAAGGCTTTTTTTGGCTATAGATGACGATCCCATGACCACACAGCTTTTTTATTGAACGGGGTTTTTATTGAATCATTTTGTTGAACAAATCATGTCCCCCTTATTGGAGTAAATGCCCTGAAACACAACTTTGCAATTGATGCCCTTTTCAACTCCAGCGCCGTCACATCGACCTTCCAAACAAAACCATGTCCATCGAAAAAGGGAGAAGAAACCAAAGAGCCCCATAACCATGCCTAAATGCCATTCTGCACACTTTATTTCCTACCCCTTCCGCCGACGCTAATAGCTCCTTCGAATCCGGGGCGAGCCTTCTTCTTAGACTTGGTACCCTTCTTCTTCTTGCCCGCACGGCCGAGCAGTTTCTCCTCTCTACGCTTGCGGAGGTTATCCTCACGCTTCTTTTGCTTCTCGCGCTGAGCAAGTTGCACGCCTGCCGAACGTTCTTTCCAAGCCTTCTCACTCTTCTTCTTGGCAACTTCCTTACGCTTGACGGCCTTCTTGAGCAGGGCTTCATCATCATGGATCCTCTCGCCCTCTGCGCGCCGGCGGGCTGTCAACCAGGCTTCCTTCTCGGCGATTTCCTTTTGCTTCTCTTCGTCGAGCTCGGATATGCGCTTCTTCTCGTTCTGCACCTTGAGCAGGGCAGTCTTGGGGTCCGAGGGACCCTTCCTCTTGCCGTTGTTGAGGACGTAGCTCAAGTCGCGAGATAGCTGTGAGCCATCGCCAAAGGCCACGCGTCCAAAGGCAAAGTTACCTGTGGCCTCACCAAGCTCTACGGCAGGGCTCATGACACTAGGCGAGTTGGATGCCAATGCCTCCTCACGCTTTCTTGCCTCCTCAAGCTTAGCTTGCTTCCTCAGTTCTTGCTTGTGTGCCTTGCGCTCAGCCTGCTTTACACGTCGCGATTCGATGAGTTCTTGTCGCGTTCGGATAGGCTTGCCGTCAGGGCCATCGGCCTTGCGAGCAGCGCGTAGGGCCTGGATCTTGGCAGCAAGGCGAGCTTTCAATGCTGACGTGTCGGCGGGGATCTTGATGTGCTTGGGCTTCTCAGAAGGAGGAACAGTAGATGAAATGGAAGTAGCGGCGCTTGCTGGATCGACAGGAGCATCGGCGGCATCGGCGGCATCGGCGGCATCAACGAGGCCGGAAGCATCAAACGTCGGCGAATGAGGTGCTGACTCGGGACCTGACGATTCGATCTCTGCCTCCTCCTTCGCGACACCATCAGGCACCGGCGATGGCTCTTCCGTTTTCTCGTCAACGTCTGCAGGTTGGTCTATCGTCTTCTCGGTCCCAGCCTGCTGTTGAGGTTCTTGTGTCTTGGCTGCGAGCCTCTTTTCCTTCTTTTCCTTCTTAGCAAGCCTCTTTTGTTCCTTTTTCGATAGACCGGCCTTTGGTTGACTAGGCATGGCGGGTTGACTAGGCATGACGGTAGTCGTGACGTCTGTAGCCTCTGGCTCTTCATCGCCTTCGTCGTTCTCGTCTTCTTCGGTTCGCTTCTGTTTCTTCGATTTCTTCGGCACTGGGTTCTTTAGGCCTTCGCGGGGTTTCTCGGCCTCAACACCATCTACAGCCTCGTATTCCTGTGCTTCATCGTCGTCGTCGTCATTTGTTCCTTGTTCCTCCAGCTCTCTTAGCTTCCGCTTGTTCTTGGCTCGCTCGTCCATCACCTCCTTGGCGTTGCGGTTTAGCTCGCTGTCAGGGTCGAGCTTTCCTCTCCGCGCAGCAGCCGCCTCAGCTTTTGTCTGCTTCTTCCGATTCCACTGATCCTGCAGCAACCATGTCAGCTTGGGTGAGGAGCGGAACATGTTCAAGAGCGCTGCATACTGTGTTGTCCTGTCCATAATACATCTTCGCTGGAATTAGGCTCAAGAGCCCATCGAAGGCCTTGGCATGGTCGCGCAGGCGATCCTATAGGGAACTGTGAGCTTGTGGCATTCCCGACAGCGAGCCCACTGCTGCTCAAGCAGCGGGGTACCGCGTCAGGGCAAGACGAACCTGCAACGACAATTCGGCCATTGTTGGATGGTGCGACAATGTTCTTGATACGTGAATGGTCGACTATTTAATATATAGGCGAAAAATGCAAGTGGTGGGTGCTAATGCCAAAGAAATCAAATTCTCTGTAAGTGGAAGACGTCTGTGTGGTGGTTGAAGATAAAATTGCGAGGTCAAAATTTCTTGGGAACCTCTGCGCCAGCATAATTTTTTTGCTTCCTGGCATCCACTCACGGCGCCAACTTCTCGAAGCGGTTTGTTGTGGGGTAAGAAGGGATCAACCGACGAGGTCCACCTGTTTCTCACCTCGACTTCAACTCCCAGAGCAAACAATAGAGGACAATGTCCCCTATTATCATTAGCACAAGGGTGCAGACACTATTATCAAATGGCCAACTAATACATGGAGCGGGATGAGTCAAGTCTTGCACACGCACAATGGCTCTTCCAATGGCTCTTCACAGCGTGTACAATGAACCCACATTAGAACATCCCCTGGGAGGCGAGGCGCGTGACTTGCACGCGATCATGACGCACAACTTCACAGGCAGAAGAGATCTATTCATATATGATGCACGCATGCTGCAGAAGCAACACTTGATGATAAGGCATGCTCCGATCTATCATCACCCCGCGCGGCTGACGTACAATAATCTGGCCGCGGTACCTCTCCTCAAGGAGCTTATTTCTTCTTACCCTTCTTCGCAGGGGGTCCCATGGCATTAGCACGCAACTTAGCTTCCCTTGCTTCGATCTCCGCCTTGCGAGCCTTGTCCTGTGCCTCTTTCTCCTCCCTCTCAGCCTAGCGCCGATGTCAGTAACTCGCTGTCACAAGAAGAGCTCCTTAGATCAAGGGGTGGGCCTTACCTCTCTCCGAGCAGCTTCTGCCGCTCGCTGCTCACGGATGAGCTTCAGACGAGCCATGTCTGCCTTGGCCTCGTCGGTCTTGCCCTGCGTATGCAGCTTCATGTACCTCTCCTTGGCTGCTGCGGCTTCAAGGGCTTCCCTCTCCTTCCTCGATTGAGGGGCGGCGGCCATCTTGCTCACACCCTCGGTAATCTCCTCGACGTCTTCGCGAGGCGCCTTGGCCTGGTTCCGAGCAGCCTTGGAGTGGTTTGGGTTGGCAGGCATATCCTCGTCCTCGCTCTCTGACTCGTCACTCGAGGGTAAATCCCCCACCTCGACGATCTTGCCCTTTGCTTTGGCTTTGGCGGCATCTTTGCGAGCCTTCTTCTCGGCTTTGCGATCGGTGCGGGAGGCTTCCCCCTTGGCGGCAGAGGCGGCGGTGTCCTCGCCGTCATCCTCGGAGCTCTCCGTCTCTTCCTCTTCCGAGGACTCGTCCTGGTCGGCGTCTTCAGCCCACATGCTGATGGGATTGCCCTCGGAGTCAAGTGGTTGCAGGTCTCGAGAAAATTTCTTGCCACCTAGGAGGGGAAAGAATGTCCGCGTAAGTCTCACATGCAGTGTAATTCTTGTTGCGATTTTTGTATGCGCCCATCACTTACCTCCTCTGGTTGGCTTCTTGAACTTGCCAGCACGTCCGCGTGCGCCGGACGGAGCTGCACCACCAGCCATATTGGGCACAGATCTTATCGGTTCGTAAAGGACGACGCGGAGTTGCTTGGATGCTATGGCGAAGCACTGGGGTGACTTTTCACTGTTAATCAGAGTCGAGGACTGTTTTGAAAGCGGCTGTCAAATTATCTATTTAATGAAAATATCACTTCAGAAGGGACATAAAAGCAAAGCCTCTGACACACTCTTCCCCACTTTGCTTGGTTTCTGCAGGGCGTGGATTGGTGCGTGTCAATGCGTTGGGCGGGGTGGCGGGGTGGCTCACTGTTTCTCGAGGGCACCCTGCTGGACAAGGACATTAACTATCAAATGCGCCGACAACAATAAGCATCATGCGCTTCGCAGCACAAGCACGTTTGACATTTAGTACCTAGGGTAGTAGGTATGAGCTGGCCAACACAAATAGCCCCCTTTTCACTTTATTAGTAACAATCGTTCAATACTACGATACAGCTCGTTATTTCTGTTCTGTTTTCTTGCCTCACTTTGGACGCGACATGAACTTCCAAAAGTACCCAAGTGTGAGTCAAGTCTGTTGCAGTAGGAGATGATTCATCTATCTAGGAGTCATCCGTGAACACCCTGCGCAAGCGTGCTGGAGATGATCGCTCCTGCAAGTTGAAGTAGTGTCACACACGGGGGCCAAAATAGGTCTTTGGCCTAACCAATAACACATTGAAAATGTGACCCAGCTGAAGAGGAGATGCTTTGCGCTGCTCTTTGACACTTGCGAAATACGTCTGGAGTAACTAGTACCACGTTATATAATTGAGGTATTAGACGAAGATCACGCGTTTATCTTATCCAAGACTTATATCAGGTATATTCGTCAAATGTACTCCGTAACCCGTTCTTGTACAATCTCCGTTATTCCTCAACGTTCACGTGGGTGTTATCGATACGTACAAGTAGGTGCATGTTCCACCGGCAAAAGTTTCCCCCGCCCCCGACAGGAACCCACACACGCAGGAAAACAAAACTCATTCGCGCGCCCCTCCTCTCCGATTTTTTTCTTTTTTCCTTTCCTCTTCAACCTACTAGAAAATGATAAATCCTTCATATTCACTCTGGCTTCTTTCATCACTGGAGGTACACGGAGGGGAAACTGGAGGAAAGACTAATTCTGAGTCTTTATGGCTTTTCGCTGACTTACCTTCTGTTCTGACGGTGCGTAAAAACACTGGTTTGGTTCAGATAAATGCTGGCGGCACATTTCTTCGCGCTTGGTGATCTTTTTCCTTTGTCCCTTGCTTCCGCTGAATAGATGAAGTGTTTTACGTGATTCGAAAAAGGGCCTTTGTTATGTTTATTCGAGGGCCACCTTCGTTGTCTTTGCTACCTATATCCGAGGGTATATCTTCGTATCAAAAAATGTCCAGCCGTTCTGCTAGAGGTTTCGTGACATAATCACGCGCCAAAGGAGTCTAGGACGTCGCCTAGTTTCACCCTCTTCTGTGGTCGAATAGAGGATGCCGTCTTCTTCCTATTACTCGGTGCCTCTACCTCCAGCTCGTGTTTCTGCTCCTCCGTGGCTGCCGCTTCGGTATTGGTCGGTGGTCTGCCACAACGGAGAAGGCCTGGTCTAGCGAAAGTCAACCTCGCCGTAGCAAAGAGACCCTTCATGACGTAGGACGGCCTCTTGATGATGCCGTGCCCATTGTGCCCGAGGAACAAGCTTGCAAACGGCCTGCTGGGTAGGACAAAAGGGCCCACGACGGTTTGGTTCTCCACGTCCAGGCCTCTCCTCTTCAAGTCCTGATCATGACCCAGCTGTCCCGCGAAGGAGTAGAGCCAGAAAGCCCAGGGCTCAAACACGTGGCCTCGACAGGACAAGCTGCCGGCTGGTGCACCTCCCGAACCACCGTTCCACGTAGGTTGTTGCGCTGCCACGCCCGTGTCTGTGAGGTAAGTGTGTAGGTCCGGCGCGTCACCGTAGGCAACTGGCTTGACGGCGCACTGGGAGTCGGCGCAGATGGAGTGCAGGTCCGATTCGATACTCCGAGCCAACGCACGCCCATTCTGCGGCCGTGACGCTTCATTGGGGATGAGCTGGATCAGGTCTCGGAGGAGAGAATCGTCGGTGCCCGTCCCCGGATCCGCGCTCTCCCAGCCGTGCTCGACAGCGTAGCGCGCCGAGTCCTTCCAGTCGTCTCTCGTCCCTACAACATCGTACATGACGAGGGATGGGAGCTTGGACACCCACTGCAGCGACTCCTTGGTCGTCGTCTCCCGCCCCCATATCCTCAACACGCGCAAAAGTGGAAACGGATCGTCAGCCTCCGTCCAGCCCCTCACCAGGCGATCCGTCACTTCCGGCGAGACGACGTCGCGGATCGTGTCAGTCGGCTGGATGATCTCGAGCACGCCGAGGTTCTTGATCTCGGTGAGGCATAGCAGCTCGTGAGTATCAAAAGCGCAGTTGCCGCTGATGACGAGGTGCGTGATGAATTCCGCCGAGGGG
Source organism: Trichothecium sympodiale (assembly GCA_003012115.1). Classification (NCBI taxonomy): domain Eukaryota; kingdom Fungi; phylum Ascomycota; class Sordariomycetes; order Hypocreales; genus Trichothecium; species Trichothecium sympodiale. The sequence goes on along the minus strand of PXOB01000043.1, from coordinate 111,768 downwards.
GACGTCAGCGGTTGCGTGTACCGGCGCAGCTCGCCCTCTGGCTGACAGATGTGATGGCGGAAACGGTAGAGGGCCATGTTGAGCTCGTCGGTTCTCGTGGCTATCCTAGAAAAGAGCCTCCATGCTTGCAAGCTGATTCCTCTTTACAAATTTGCCTTTTGTCAGCTTTTTGGTAGGTTCACGTAGCGTATATGTATATAAGCCCCAAAGTACGGAGTACAGAGTAGAGAGAGACGTGGCGAACGTACCGAACCTCGAGAAAATTCCACACCCGCCACATCAGCTCCGGAGGCAGGGCGAGCAGGTGCTGTTCGGTGACATGGTTGATATTCTCCGCGACTACATGGATGCTCATCGAAACAAGTAAGCGAGGGCCTTGGATGGAACGAGGCTTCATGAGCGGCCGAAGCATCCGCCGCGACCAGTCTCGGTCGCGGTTTTCGTCCGCATCTCGAGGTGCCAGCGCATTGCGCGGCAGCACGGTTTCTTTAAATACTTGGCCCGAGTCTCTGTCGTACGGCATGGCCCAAAGTTAGGAGAAGAGGAAGAGAAATCGCTAGCTAGTAGGTATCAGCACCCTAGCCAGTGCTTTTTTTTTTTTTAATCGGTAATGAGCGAGGCAGTGGTCCGGGAGGTAGGTGCCCAATCGCAGGAAGGCGTCGTTTGAATTAATCAGCCTAACAAACTTGAACCCAATCAATTTATAATCTCACTCACTCACTCTTTCACTCGACAGTCACCACGATTCCTAGGCATGATACGCGCAAGCGATAATGCGGTGCTGGACATGGAATTGGTCTAGGTTAAATGGGTCGTTTGTCTGTTATACTCCGTCATCGGGTTGGTTGCTTCCTTCTCTTTTGTATCCAGCAACTTTTTAGGCCAAGATGCCATTGCATATGCCGTCGCCGTCACAGGTTAGGTAAAGCTACAAGAATCGTACAGTATGGGAATATCTTCATCATGTATGAAATATCTCTAAGTTCCGCCTTATCCGTGGACACATTGCAAATCCCATGCGCCTCTAAAACGCCAACCATGCCATCGCTAGCTACGAAGCCAACATATCCGATGGACAACCTCCCTATCAAACAATGACCCCGATTCTCCCTTTAGATACTCATTTTAATCTTTCTTCGTTAAAGCATGGGCTTGAGGTCCTCGGCGACGATGAAGGGGGCTTCAGTCTTGGACTTGACCTCGTCCACACTTACGCCATCAGCAATCTCCACGAGAGTAAGACCCTTGGCAAAGTCGACGTCGAAGACGGCCTGCATTAATCGTTAGCAAGGTTAATTGCTCAATTTTCAACTTCTTTTTCTTCGAGACGTTCACTTACCAGCTCAGTAATGATCCTGGAAACACAGGCGCGGCCAGTTAGGGGGAACGCGCACTGCTTGACGATCTTGGGGTTGCCCTTCTTATCCGTGTGCTCCATAGTCACCACAACCTTGGTGGCACTGGGATTGCTGACTAGGTCCATAGCACCTCCAAATCCCTTGACCTTGCCGGGAAGCATCCAGTTGGCAAGATCACCGTTTGCGCTGACCTGCATAGCACCGAGGATGGTGAGGTTGATGCGACCGCTGCGGATCATGCCAAAACTCTCTTCGCTGCCAAAGACAGCAGCACCAGGCTTGAGGGTGACAGTCTCCTTGCCAGCGTTGATGAGGTCAGCATCTTCTGAGCCCTTCTTGGGGTAAGGGCCCAGACCAAGGATACCGTTCTCGGACTGCAGTTGAACCTCGACCTCGGGACCAACAAAGCTGGGAGCCAGCATGGGCATGCCGATGCCAAGGTTAGCGTACATGCCGTTCTTGAACTCCTTGGCGGCGCGACGAACAATGCGCTCACGCTTAGCAGCGGTGTCGCCAGAGCCGAGGGCAGCTTTGGCATCAGCGTCGTTCTCATCCTTGGCCCAGGTGAACTTCTCAATGTTCTTCTCAGCCGTGCTCTGGATGACACGCTTGACGTAGATGCCTGGCAGGTGGACTGCCTCGGGGGCGATCTCACCGGGCTCGACAATGTGCTCGGCCTCGACAATGGTCATCTTTGCATTGCGGCCCATGGCGCCGTTGAAGTTGTTGGCAGCAAAACGGAACTGGCAGTTGCCGAGCTTATCGGCCTTGTAGGCCTTGACGAAAGCGTAATCACCGGCGATGCTCTCCTCTAGCAGATAGGACTTGCCGTTGAAGACCTTGACGTCCTTTGGATACGAGTATTTGTCAGGGCTGCCATCGGCCTTGTTCTTCAGGGGCAGGTCTCCAGTCTGGACAACAGTACCGTAGGCGGCGGGAGTGTAGAAGGCGGGGATGCCTTTGCCTCCGGCGGCGCATCGCTCGGCCAGCGTACCTTGAGGGGTAAGCTCAAGCTCAACCTCGCCGGTGAGGTACATCTTCTCAAAAGTCTTGTTCTCCCCAATGTACGAAGCAATCATCTTCTTGATCTGCTTGGTCTTGAGGAGTTTTCCGAGACCGTGGGTGTCGGTTCCGGCATTGTTCGACACGGCAGTGATTCCAGTGACGTCGGGCCTGTTGTTAACGACCTCGTCGATGAGCGTATCGGGAACACCGCAGAGCCCAAAGCCTCCGCAGAGGAGCGTTGAGTTGGACTTCATGTCTTTGAGAGCCTCGGCGGCTGAGGGGTACACTTTGTTAATCTCGGCACGGCGCATAGACGCCGAGAAAGCTCTTGAGAAGACGGGCGAGGGCTGTTCGGACCGTTAGCAAGCTACGCCATCTATTTGAGAGTGAGGGTAGGATACGTTTGTGCCATGGCGAGCAACGGCGCGAAGGGCGCGCATGCGAATAGCCACAGAAGGCATTGTGAGGGAGTGGAGATGCAGAAGGCACAATACAAGTAAATAGCTGAAACTGAAAATCACAAGGGAATCACAAGGGAATACGAAGTCGCTCCTACTCGCTCGCAGGCCGTATGCTTTGAGAAATTTGACAGAACAGAGAGGGAAGATTGGAAAAAGGTCACGAGAAGTGGCATGAAGAGGTGGGAGGGCAACTGTTCTAATACCGCGAATTCCCGACGTATCCCCAAATTCGTTGCAGGTCCGCTATTCGGATGGGAAAGCTGCTTGTAATACTGCGGCGGGGCAGCTGGCTTAAGGTGATTTTCCCCAGATGCGGGGACATGCGGGACGCCGTGATTGACATGTCCCCTTCGGCTGCAAAGCTTTCTTCCACCACGGTTTGAGGTTGAATTCATCACTGTCAGTCGTCTCCTTCACTCAAGTGTTAGTCGGATCCGAAATGTAGTTTTTTTTCTTTCTTTCCTTTTTTTTTTTCTTTTTTTTTTTGGCTACCTAGGTAATATGTATTTCACACGCACAAACAGACACGCATCGGATCCGAAGCATTACTCTCAATAATAAGCCATCTACGACAACCAACAACATACTCAAGGTACAAGTCAATCTTTACAGAGTCTAATTCGTTTGGGAGGGTGGGAAGGGTGGATAATAGTTAAAGTACGGAGTATACTTGTAGGCGTCAATGTGCACTGGATATTACCATGCTCGGGCCGCAGACTCAGGGGCGGATATGCACTTACAAGTAGCCGCTGCACAAACTCTAGCAATCCGACCCAAATAATGCCGAAACACCAACCGATATGTGAGCGATGATGGATGTTTCTCAGATATTTTTTCTCGTTCTCGTGGACATTCGATTCTATGTAGGCTAGAAATTACACAACCTGTTATTCATCAAGCCGAGGCAGGTAAGAAGTAGTAAACAGTAAGCTCGGCTTCCAGCGGATAGCAGCGCCCACCTAAAACCCTCCAATTCCGCACTCAGCCCAATTCCGAAACGCTGTACGGAGCACCAAGACCACTGTAACGCCATCACTCGGTGTCAGATTGTAGGTAATGACAATCGTAGGATTACAGTTGCCATGCCACTCGCAACGGAAGGCGTATATACGATCTCACCATGGTAAAGAGATTTCAGAGAATGATTCACAACGCCGCATACAGGATAGCCTTAGCTAGATAGTGTAATTGCTTCTAACGGGAACAGTACAGTACAACATTCAAAGTAACTGAAAAAAAAAAACAAGAAGTCTTCAATAAAACCATTGGGGGGTACACCGACTTGCTTGTCTTTTCCCCCGCACCTCTGAACTTTCAAGAGTAGAGCTCGAGGTAGTAACACATGCCTACCTCATTTGGCCGATTCCTTATCGGGCTTATCGCCCCGCCGAACCCAGGATGGCAGAAAAAAAAAGTTTCGACGGCCAATGCGACAGCTTAGGAACGCAGTGAACACATCTTCGTTAATTCATACCGCTCGCTTTCAGGCACAATGGAGTCAAGTTCCAAACGGCGCAAGATTAATCATGGAGATTCCGGTCTCCATAAGACAGGCCTCATCGATTTCGAGTCTCGCAACTCCACCAGGCTATCTACCGCGAGTACCTTTGTCCTCCAGACCGATGAGCTGCTCAAGGAAGCAAAAGTCGATTACACCCAGGCCTCCAAAGGTCTTTTGGAACAATTGCAACAGCTGAAGGAGAGCATAGAATCAATTGGTCCTCACGACCCCGTGCCTGTACGTGAACTTCACGCGCCATGCGCTTGTCGCCAATATCCTAATATTCATCGTACAGATCGCCGAAGCTACGTCCAAACTCCAGAAAGCGCACAAAATCGTCGTTCCGTACCCCTCACCGAAGCCCGAGAAAGATGCACCCTACAAAGTCGCATTCCAAAAGGCAGAAAAGATAAACGTTGTCGGCAGCTATGTGACGCAAACTATGGCCAAGACCCAAGGGCGCTTTGGTGTTGACATGGTCGTGCAGATGCCCGGCTCGATGTTCCAGGATAAAGACTACACAAGCATGCGGTACTTCTACAGGAGGGCCTATTATGTTGCCTACATCGCCGCGCATCTTCGGGGAGAAGTCATTGAAGCCATGGACCTACAGTACGAATTACTGAACGAGAACCCGCTACTCCCCGTGCTGGTCATTCGTCCCAAGTCGGCCGGTGCGCAAGCTCAGAATGGCACCAATGGTGAAGCGGTCAAGAAGAACAAGTCCAAGTCCTCTGACTTCTTCATCAGGATCATTCCTTGCTGCCCAGAAGACCTCTTTCCGACTTCAAAACTGGTCTCTTCGGCCAACTGCAACCGCAGCAAGACACAGGAGGCAGAGACCAAGAAGGGCTCGCAAGCGTCCACTCCCTTCTACAACTCAACCATCAAAGCCGAAAGCTCTTTCATCACGTACCTGCGTGTACTCTCCGCTGCGAAGTCGAGTTGCGCGGGTTTCGCAGATGCCTGTATCCTGGGCAGGATATGGCTTCAGCAGCGTGGCTTCGGCGGCGCAATGTCACAGGGCGGTTTCGGTCACTTTGAATGGTCAGCCATGATGGCACTGTTGCTGAGATCAGAGGGCCGCAACGGCCGTACTGGTTTATCTACATCCCTCAGCGGCCCAGAGCTCTTCAAAGCCGTCATTCAGTTCCTCTCCGACAATGACTTTAACAAGAAGCCCTTCGTATTTGGTTCAGTCTCTAAAGCGGACATGGAGGGCATCAAAGAGCAAGGGCCCGTCATGTATGACCCCAAGACCAAGCTCAACCTGCTTTACAAGATGACCTCATGGTCAGCGAGTCTACTTCAACACCATGCTCGATCAACCACTGACCTACTGGCTGACGAGTCAGCTGAGAAGTTTGATCCTATCTTCATCGTAAAGACAGATGTACTATCGCAACTCTTTGATGACGTCTTTACCATCAATATTCCTGATCTCGCCAAGTTTTCCAATGTCCCAGACCGCAAGGGCGCAGCCTGGAACTTCAGCTCAGACCTCTACAAGATTCTGAAAAGGGCTTACGGAGGACGAGCCCAGCTAATCCATATTCAACCTCCCACTGCAAGCTTGTGGACAACGACCTCACAGATCCCTAAGGAGTCTGGCCACGTCCTTGTCGGCGTTATTTACGAGTTTTCCCAGATGTCTCGCCAGATGGAGCACGGTCCTCCGGCGGAGGAACAGAAGGAGGCCGCCAAGTTCCGTCAGCTCTGGGGTGACAGAGCAGAGCTCCGACGATTCAAGGATGGAAGCATCCTCGAGTGCGTAGAATGGGAAAGCAAACTTCCTGAAGATATCTGCCAGGAAATCACCAAGTGGGTGCTATGGCGTCATTTCAAGATCGCCCAAGACGACATCATTTTCCATCCTCAACGAAATCATTCTGCAATCCGGTTCACCCCCTTTGACAAGGAAGCCTTTGACAAAGCAAGACGCGCTTTTCAGACCTTTGAGCACGATGTTCGCAACCTTGAGGATCTCCCTCTTCAAGTTCGCCAGCTGTCCCCCACGTCTCCCTTCACTCGCTACGCGTCCGTGGAGCCCCCTATGGTTGGTATGCAGCAGGGTTCCGCCCAGCAGCCGGTCGATGTCAACATGTACTTTGAGGCCTCCTCAAGGTGGCCCGAAAACCTTGTCGCCATTCAGGAAGCAAAGATCGAGTTCCTACTGGACCTTGATAAGCGATTGACCGCAGCCCATGACAACATCACGACTGTGCTAGGCCGGGAGAACAGGGACATTGGCATGGAAAACCTCGCCTACCTCGACGTCATCTACGATACCGGGGCGACTTTCAGGGTGAGAATCCACTGCGACTTGGAGGAAACCCTCCTCGAGCGCCAGGTCAACAATAAGACGCTTGAGCCGCGCGCTCGAGAGCGGGCGGAAGAAGTCCTCGCCCGCTTCACTTGGCTCTTCACCACCAAGCCTCTCCACAACCAAACAATCGCCACCTTTTGCACGCGTCTCCACTCCCTATCCCAGACTATCCGCCTGGTAAAGCAATGGTTCAACAAACACAAGTTGGCATGCCATTTCAGCGAGGAGCTCATCGAGCTGTTCGTCCTGCACGTCTTCCTGAAGTCATACCCCTGGCGCATCCCTCAGTCAGCCTCTACGGGCTTCTACAGGACGCTGCACTTTCTCTCAAGGTGGAACTGGAGGGACGAGCCGCTCATCGTCGACTCGGCCGAGGAGCTGACGCAGGATGATCGCTCCAGTGTCAGCCGCGAGCTCGAGGGCTGGAGGAAACGAGATCCCAACATGAACCACACCGTCATGCTGGTCGCGACGTCTCATGACACCTCGGGTCTGGCGTATTCCCGCCACAACCCCTCCAAGCTCTTCGCAGGCCGCATGACCCGCCTCGCCAGGTCGGCTGTCAAGATCCTCAAGGAGCAGGATCACCTCATTGACCCAGCAGCGCTCTTCGAGACGTCGCTGCAAGACTACGACGTCCTCATCCACACATCCTCCAAGGCGCTGCGCTCCCTTGTGCGCGACACGGGCAGCGCCAACGCCCGCCGTCGGCCCTCCCAGTTCAAGAACCTCGAGCTCGCAACCTCGACACCCAGCCTTCCGCTCAGGGCACCGCCTCTGCGAGTCCTCCTAGACGAGCTGCAGCGCGTGTACGAAGATACGCTCATCTTTGCGTGTGGCGCTGCAGAGGACGAGGCTGACGACGGCGTCATCGGGGCCATTTGGAATCCAAGACTGCAGAGGCAGAAATTCAGGGCAGGGTTACCGTACAACATGCGCCGAGTCGACGGTGACGATGGCGATGTAGTTGAGATCAACAAGCAGGCTGTCCTACTAGAGATGGCGAGGATAGGAGGGAACTTGTTCAAGAAAATCGAAGAAGTGGAAGAAGAGGATGAATAATCAACCCGACTCGCATATTCATGAGCCCATGTGTATATAAAAGGGGCAAAAAAAAAACAGGAGCACTCAATTAAGTTAAAATAAACTTTACTATTCAACCAATTTTGTCCCTGCGCTCCAAAACAAACAACGCCATGCCATGGTATATAATGCATATCCATCATCTACAGTCTAAATCCCCACCCATCATCGACCCTCATGCTTCGTAACCTGCTGCGTCGAGAAGGCGCAGTAGTGATCTTTGATGGCCACCACCTCGTACGTACCCTCCTGGCTGGCCTTGACCACCTTTCTGTGGTCGTACGAGACGTCGTGCCTCGTTTCGAGCACAACGCTCTTCTGGCCCTTGCGGGCGTTGCTGCTACGTGTGTAGGTGAATTCAAACGGCGGGGTGCCCCAGAAATCGAACTGGATCTCGACCTCGCCGCCCTCGTGTATGTCGACATGGGTCTGGCGGCCCTGGCTGATCTGCACGCTGGGCAAGGGATGGATCGTCTTGCGGAGGTTGACGGCGGCCCGGCACTCGCTAGCCTTGTCGGAGATGCTGGTGATGACAAACTCGCCAGGTTTCTCGGCCACACGGCGGAAGCTGGTAGTCTGAGACTTGGCCTGCCAATGGCCGCCAAATTCGTAGGCAATGTTGAAGGGAGGAGTGCCAGAGAGGGTGTACCCAATACGTTCGCCGACGCAAAAGTCGTTGCGAGACTCAAGCGGGTAAATGGAGGGCGCATCGTAGAGTTGGATCTGGATTGACGGGCCGCCATGGTCATACTTCTGCTGGCAGCCACGGGCATCACGAACACGCAGAATGCGGACCTGCTGGCTGCCGAGGCGAAGGTGTTGGCGGGGAATCTGGATGCCAAAGGCGTTGCCGTTGATGGGAGGGATGTTGTACGTCTCCGGAGTAGAACCGGACTGGTGCTTGACCTCAATCTCGACAAAGAAAGGGGCGGTACCGGTGAGCTTTATCGGAATCGCATCCTCCTGCTCTTGTTCCTGCATACAGTATTTGAACGACTGGCCCGGCTTAGTGAAGGCAGCTGAAGGCTTAGCGTTCACGTGCTGCTTGACGATGACTGGCGAAAAGGACTTGTGACTGTTGTAGAGATTATCCGACAAGTCATAGAACTTGTACGTGTAGTCACCAGGCTTGCTGGAATCCATAGGAATGGCTGCCTTTTTCTGAGCAGCATCGAAACTCTTGGTACTGATGGAGCTTGAGCCTTGCACCGGTTGGTGCTTGACCTCATATCGAACGCCCCAGGGCGGAATACCTGTAGATCTTATCTTAGCCTCAATCGTAGTCAAAAGTTTCGTGGTAGTGAAGCTTACCTTCCAGACTTATCTCGAAACCGTCAACATCTCCTTCACACACATCTTGCTTGACAAAGACTCCCTTAGAGTCGCGGCTCAAGGTTGGAGACTCGACCACGTGTAGCTCAGGGCGGGCGAACCAGTCGACTACAAATGTCGACGCCGACTTATCCACGACACCTGGGCATTGAGAATCCTTCACGTCAACAATCTCGTATACGCCGCGGTTCTGAGTCAACAAGGCGCCATTGGCACCGTCGATAACCTTTTCAATGACCTTGGAACTGACATTGGTGTTGCGGTACGAGACGGTCCACGGCGCCTCGCCCTCAAGACGAAGGGGCAAAGCAACACGGTCGTCCTCTTTTGCCATGATACTGCGCTTCTTCTCAACTGTGCCGAATCGAGCGCGAGGTCGCTCCCGACGGACATCGATTTTAAGACTGTCGGAAAGGAAAGCGCGGCACGCACGTTTATCCTGGACGCTCTTCAGAGCCAGGATATATTCGCCACCCTTGGTAAGAGGGTTTGTTGTGATGGTGTAGTCGGGCTCTTGGATGTCCGTGGCTCGGTGTGTCTTGCGCTTCCCATCATGCACCATTTCCCATTCCAAGGTGAAGGGGGGATCACCCGAAAAGCCAATGTCGACAGATACTTGGGAGTCAAGGCAAGCCTTCTTGTGTCCTGAAAGTCCAAGCATCCAGGCGTTGGCTGCTGGCTTAACCACCTGCTCAAGAACTTTGTCCTGGCCGGAGAGGGGCAGGCCCTTGTAGATCTGATCATCCATGGATTTAAAGTTGTACTTGTAATGCCCTGCACTCTGCGGGATCAGGTCGAGTTGAGATCGGAGCGAATCGGACTTGTGCGTGTGCTTTTGAATTCCCTGTTCGGTCACAGTCTCGTAGTGAACAATGAACGGCGGCTGACCAACGAAATCAAGATCAACGCGAAGTCCGATGGAATTTCCGGCACATTTGTCGGAAATCTCTTCAGAGCTGATGGAGAGGCTTGGTTCCAGAGGGTTCAGAATGAGGACAGAAGAGGGTTCCTGTACGTGGCCTTCACAACCACCGCTAGTGACTGATTTTATAGTGTAGAGACCAGGCTGTGATACCTTTGGCCTCTCATGTGAGTTTCGAGCGCTGAAGGTTCCATAGGAACTTTGGTCTCCGTGGCCTCCGCTGTTAGTTAGAGAATCGATCGGAGAGAATTGCCAGGTTATCTGGTAGGCAGTATCGCCACCTCCATTATGTATCTTGAACTGCACTGGAAGTTCGGTAGAAGCGCCCTTGGGGATCTTGAGGGGGTTTGAGACGTTATACTTGATCATTGTAATCGTAGGTCTCTCCTTGACTTTGAAGGTATGGGCCAACTCCTTGGATCGGGGCTTCTGAGACTGAGATTCATCCGCCGTTGAATAAAGGACCTGGTTGTTGAAGGCATCGTGGACCTGGTCGATAACATACTCCCACTCACCAGAGACTGTCATCGATTCATTCAAGCCAACCGAAACTTTAGCAGGGCGGACCCAGTCAAGTTCGCTCTCGGTACCAGTCGTGAGGCTGGAAGAAGTGCCGACGAGGGGCGACACAAAGCCATCGGGGGCAAGACTCTGGAAGTGAAAGCCTTGGTTCTTTCCATTGATGGTAAGACTATAGTGAACCCTCAGAGGAGGCGTCCCCTCCACTTCGAGTGCCAGGTTGGACAAATCTCGGATACATCTCTGGCCTGGATCGTCCGCCAGGAACCTGGCTTTGGGACAAGGGACCACATAAGTATCCTTGTTCCTCCGCTGTACCTCGAGCTTGTACTCGTCCAAGACCTTGCCCAACCTGTACACCCCAGTCTTCTTGACTGGATAATCCCAGCGGAATCCATCACTAGAGGGCTCAGCATTCTGTTCCCGTACCAGCTTGGCAAGCTTGTTAACCTCTCGCTTAGAGAGTTTTACCGTCTCCTCCTTGCCAGTCTCCAGGTCGAGCCGAATCAGCTCGATTTCGGCCGGGACAGTTGCGTTGAAGTGAAGCGGGATCGAGACGTAAGGGCTCCCGGTGCCAATGCAGAAGGGATGGTTGTCCGGGTTCATGACAGCCGAGCCTTCGGGCAAAATGTTGATGACCTGCTTTCCCATGATGAGGGAGTGGTTGTTGAGAATGCTGGAGATCTTGACATTGTGCTCGGAAATGGACAGTTCGCGGTCATAGAAGACTTTGACGAAAGCAACAATGGCCGACATGAGAGGAATCTACAGCACATTAGCAAAGGTGCAGTTGCCAGCTACTGGTGGGGGAAGTCGTACCTGGACATTGAACATCAACATGTAGTTAAAAAAGGCGTGAAGGGCCACAATGGTAGACACGACTGGTTGCGATAGTTCCAGCCATGGTATCCGCAATTCTGGCAAGCCGAAGAGGAAAACAAAATCGATGAAGAACCACTTCAAGAATAACCACCACGACGCCTCCCCCTCCTCAATCACCGATAACCAGTCAAAGAGTTTCCAGCCCCATAGAGCGACATAGACGCCAAAGGCGTACAATCGTTGCTGGGGCGCATCGATCAATGTCAAGGGAATCAGAGGCTGGCTGGAGGCGGCCTCGGCACGTTCTCGTTCGAGAGCCTGGGGGAGGGCCTGGGATTTGTAAGACCTCGTGGAGGCTCCGTTGGAGGAAACGGATCCTAACGAGGAGGGTGTATCGTCATATTGACTTCGGCGACGGGGAACGGTCGTTGGGGTCGTTGGGTACCCAGACCGCAGTCGAGGAGTCGAGCTCATCGCATTCCGTGGCTACAGGACGATAAAAGTAACATCTGACCGAGCCGTATATAGAAGCGATATTGTGCAACACGTGTTCCCTTGTAGCATACACCAGGTGCCGTGGGAGAATGGTATCTGTTGCTATCGCGTTAGGTAGGGCCTAGGTGGACGATTTTGTCGTTTTCTTTTGTTTGAAGGTGGGCTTGCAGCAACAAATTCCATCACGCTCAAGACGCGCTGGAGCTGCCTTGTGGCAGTCTAGACGGCGCGTGATTGGCCATAATCAGGTCAAGCACCGCTAGGCATATCACGGCCTCCATTACACATGACTACTACTTACCCTGTATGATGTTCATGACGGTCTTGTTCTGGACATTCCAACTCATGACCAGGTATCTAAAATGATTTTTTTAAATATAAATTTTGTGGATTTCATATCTCTGTCGAAAAGGGCTATCAAAGTAGGCTTTTTAGGTCATTGTTTTTGGTATTGTTGCTTATTAGTAGTACTTGCTAGCAATATTTCAACACCGTCGCTCTTTACCAACGTTTATGCAAGAAGGATTCATCACAAAAGCGTCCATCACCCCTCAAAGTTACTCCGTACTATTTCAAGAATGATCAACACTACTGAGAGTTGCGCCGCATCATATCACACTAATGTGCTAAAACTTCGATATTGAAGTCCAACTACGTTACCGCTATCGCCTCATGGCTCTGACCGCCACCGCCCACTGCTATTAATTCCGGATCTCGTCGCTCGGCCGACGAATGATACCAGGGAAATCCCCGAATGACCAATATCAGCTTCACCTCAGATGATATGACTTGAGTAGAAGTTTGGTATTTTCTGTGTCAATGCATTATTGTTGTTACTCATTCCCCTTGGCTTCACACAACTTATCCAGTTATTTTAACAAGCGTCGACCCCTCCTCTCGTCAACTTGATATGCAAATATTTTGATGCGTTGAACCTGTTCTTCATATCACAATACACCTTCAAAACATCACTTTTCCTATAGCCCATTCACCTCAAAAAATAAGACGGATTCACAACAAGCAGAACAAGGAACAGTTCCAGCTCCGCGCAGGACGCAGCAGCATCAACGTCCCCAAAGCTGTCTGCCGACAACTGAAGACCATCGGTGCCGTCTTTAGGGACCGAAAAGCTGGAGACAGTCATGGAGAATTCTAGGCATCACCTCAAGCGGAAGGCGAAAGATGCGGCTCCAATCCAAGCTCAGCCTGACCTATGGGATCTCATGACGGAGGCCTTGAAACCCTTTGAGCCCAAGGAGCTCGAAGAGTGGGAGGCATGGATCGAGCTGGAGTCTGAACCTGTTAGTTATTTCTCCAGAGATGACGAAATATTCCTGGCGCCGCTAATGATACTTTAGGCCTTCTTTAACATCATACTCAAAGAACTCGGCGTCCCAGACATTCGAGCTCATGAGCTCTTTCTTGTAGACGAGGACTCACTTGATAATCTGCCGTGAGCACATTTGCACTCTGACTAGCTAATCGAGGTGCTAATTGGGTTCAAGGAAACCTGTCTATGGACTTATATTCTGCTATCAGTATTATCCCACTGACGACAATACTGAAAACGAGGAGAACACGGACGAAGTATGGTTCGCGAATCAGGTATGAACCTTGGCCGAGAGGGGAAAAGGGTGCTTCGCTAATGGAGCCCAGACAATAGACAACGCATGCGCATCAGTAGCTTTGCTGAACACCATCATGAACGTCCCCAACGTACGCCTTGGCTCGGAATTACAGCAATTCAAGGATTCAACAAGCGCTCTCAATACTTCGCTACGTGGCCACGCCCTTAGCAAGAGCGCCTTCATACGAAGCATCCATAATTCATTCTCTAAAAGGATGAACCACCTCAATGCCGACCTCTGCTTGGATAACGCTGCGTCTGCGCCATCACCAAAAGCCGCCAAGACGAAAAAGGGTAGCAAGAAGACTCCCCCGAAGAAGAAGAATATTGAAGAGGAAACCGGCTTCCACTTCGTAGCGTTCGTCCCACTCGGTGATAAGGTATGGGAATTGGATGGCATGAAGAGTAAACCTCGACATCTTGGTATGTACACCGTCGGCTTAAAAAAAAAAGGACTCATATCTGATCAAACCAGGGAGTTTTGGTGAAGGTTCTGAGTGGACGAGTTGCGTGGCACCAGAGATACAGGCCAAAATGATAGAGCACCAGGAGTTTGCAGTTGCCTTCAGCCTCCTCGCACTCTGTGCTAGTCCCCTATCAGAGCAATCGAAACGCGTCTCCTCTTCCTTAGCTTCATTACGGCAACTTCACAAACGGATGGACCAAAGCACTGCATTCATACAAGGATGCGAGCAGCAGGACCATGTGCTGCAAGATGGCGCCAATGTTCTTTCCACCTTTCAAATCACGGACCAAGACGTCGACCAGGCGCCCATCACCAGCGAAACCAAAGAGCTTTGCGAGCAGGAGATCGTGGGTGACGATGAGGCCACAAGCCTACACACGAAGCTCATGGTAGAAATACAGGACGTCATGGCTCAACATGGCGAGCTAATCAACGACATGGTAGAGGAAGAGGCACTTGTCCAGGTGCGAAGGAAAGATTATGCACCCGCTATTCATCGATGGGTCACCAGCTTGGCCAACAAGGGGTTGCTGGAAGATTTGATAAAAAGCTCTTGAAACAAGCTCACCTTAGCGTGGATACTGACAACTAGGAGAATCAATTCAATAGTGATACTTTTTACTATCCTCCGTACACGACGCTGCCAAACACCTACGCTATTAATCTCTGTACGTCTTCAATCTGTAGTCATAGTCTCATAATTTATTGATTGCCCGTGATAATCAATCGTCCGGGAAGATCTCGCGGATGTTAGAAACAAACCTGCCAGTCTTCACGTCGTACCTCTTGAAGAACCTTCCCGCGAAGGGGAAATCCATCAGCCGATCTGGAGACCAGTCCTCAATGATCCCAATATTGTAGTCGTCGACGATGTACCGAGTCGGAGAGCCGGCTTTCCTGTAATGGCATCAGTATAGAGCGTCAGTAAAAGAAGTTGGAGCGTCGTACAGGCATGCGTAGTATATCTTCCTCTCCGTATTGGGAACCCTTCTCAAGTCTGCATCAGACCAAGCAGTGATGATGCCTTCCCAGCCATAACGCTTGTGCCTGAAGACTTGTCCAATCTTGTACGGCTGCTTCACCGCGGTTGGAGACCGATGAATGGCGCTAGGTGGCTTACGGTCATGGTCTTTGACCGAGTTGATCGCCACCAAGCTTCGTGTCGTGAAGCGCGCTTCATTTGCGACTAGACGTTGCCTGACCTTGGATGCAGCAAGCGGTTGGAGATATTGATCGATAAGCCATGCATCTTCAGGAAACGTCCTCAATGCTTCGTAGAACAGATCATGATACATGCTCCCCCATTCAAAATCTTCTTCGCTGGAAAGAATCAACGTCGCCCATAGCGCCGCGTAGTTGCAGACTATGAGGTTCCACTGGGGCTGCCCGGTCAGGAGCTCGCCAAGAGTGCCCTCCCCCCAAGCATCAGGCGTAGTATCGGGCATTAAATCCAAGTTACGTTCTGTCGTATTTGAGAGCCGCTTAGTTGCACGAATGTTATTCGCCAATCGCAGAGCGACCATGCGGGGCGACACAGGGGCCATAGCTACTTCAGGCTCCCCACGCCAGCCCATCGTCGTGAGCATTGCCCTAAGGTCGTGTTCATTGACTTCCTCATCGCTACCGAAAGGATCGACAAACATTCTCTGCTGGGGCGTATCCCGAACATCTTCCACTGGGACATCGTCAACGGTCTGCCCGGCTGGAGCGAGGATTACTGCATGAACATGGTTCGGAAAAGCAGTGCAATGGGCCGAAACCCCCATCCTCGCTGCTAAGCAACAGAAGATGGCGCTTGATATGATGGGCAACGAAGAGTGGTCGTCATTTCGCAAGACCTGGCCTAAGAGGGCGTGTTGAAGAAAGCGATACCTTCGTTGATTTTTCATACCGACTAAGCTTTGCGACCTAAGCCAGCGTAGCAGAGCAAGAGATTTGACGCGTGTAGACTGGAAGTAGAGATCGGGATGACAGGCCCTGAAGTCAACCATCAGTGAATCCAGTTGACGTGTGATCTACCTTTAGAGTCAGTGATATCCTCATTGGAATATGTGATGACTTACATCGTCAAAGTCCCCTTGTTGCTCCCTCAGGACGAACATGTCAAATGCGGCTAGACATCTTTCTAAGTCTGTCCTCCAGATTCGAGGTGTATTCCTGATATTTTGCCATTCTTTAATGGCCATAACTCTGTGAACACTGTCCAGTATCGCGACTGCGTAACACCTTGAAGGCTCGTTAACTCAGTGTATACGACGTGAGACGAGGCCGTTTACCTTCTGGCGAGAACATCGTCCAAATCATCCGGGGCTCGAGATTGCGCCAATAGAAAGTCTTTGATATCATAGCCTAACTGCGCTAGTGATGCAATGTTCTGATGCCGCTCGACGCTGGTTGTGATAATGGTGTTGAAAGTTGCCTCTGCCTGCCGATTTCGCTGAAGACGTAAGACGAATAAAGCCCTCCAATCTGTATCAGGCAGTGGGCTTCTAAGCTTTCTGGCTATCTCATGGAGAGGATGCCAGTAGACAAATTTTGTTTCGCAATTATACTTCCAGAGACGGGGCTCTTTGCTCAGGCGCCTGAAGCGACGAGACAGTCCTGTAATATTAAGGATCACATCTTCCGGGTCGACATGACGAAGTATGTGCTCAACGATCTCATCCGGTACATTGGAAAATGCCATGGCGATTCTAAACAAGCTGTGTTGTTTCTTGCTTCATGGCAATTGGCCTTCGAATAAGGTCGTCAAGGGCGCTTGAATCGGCGTACTCGATAACCAGACGATACTGAGTTCTGCGAGGTAGTGGAGCAAGATGGAGCTTTGGCAGATTTCAAGCCTTGCAGGTACTTGTAAGGTGGTGATGTAGCGCCTCTTGGTCGTCAATAATTACGGGATGACTTAACTGGGCTGGGGTTGTGGGCCCTTTATAGCCCTTCCCTTGTGCGACGTCGGCTAAGTGGGGATTCCGGCTCTCATTGGCTGTAAAAGGGCTTCGTTAAAGATGTGGACATAAGATGCCCTAGTCTAGAATAGGAAATGAAGTAAACAACACTCAACGCGCCTTCTGCCGGTACGACGTTTTCTCATCCCCATTCACGCGCGCCGGCATCCAGCCCACCTTTTTTCCGCTCATTACATTGATAATAGACAACTCCCGAACTCGAATTTATATGACCTAGTCTTTTTGTCTTTGATATGAATCTTCCCTGCTAATAAGCGCGCCTTTTACATACATACACTCGAAGCCCCCTAAAGCCACCCGCCATCGCCATGGTTCACCCAGGCTTGGGCGGCGCGCTTGATACACCGCGGACGAATATTGGAGATGCGACTTACCTCAGTCGGCAGCCAGACTTTGCAGACATTTCACAGGAAGCTTCATTCCAGTCCCCGGGAAAGGATGGCAACTTTCTCCAGCAAATGCGAAATGGAAACGGGCGATCGAACGGCGTGAATCTACGCACGCCACGACAACAACGAGGGCCACTTGCCGACCGACGAAATCTTCCACCTAGCGTTGGTGGTGCCGAATTCACCCCTCTTCTCAAGTCAGCAACAAGGAACAGCGTGCGCAGGCGCGGCAAAGAGAATAATGGTGCTGTGCCCAACACACCAGTAGCCCTCGACAGGATTCAGGAAGACGACGTGACCCCGTTACCACGCATGGATGCGTCAATGTATACAGGGTCCCGTAATCAGTCATATCTCGATGCCACGCTACCGCAGGTCGAGAGTAGTAGTGCAGCTTCGACCCCATTAGCTCTGCCTCCCAGACGAGGGGTAGACAAGGGCCCGTTGAATGACGGCAACCAGCTGTCCTTGCGAGAGCAGGAAAATGTCATTGATCGAATCGAGAAGGAGAACTTTGGCCTGAAGCTTAAGATTCACTTTTTAGAGGAGGCCCTTCGCAAAGCTGGTCCAGGCTTTAGTGAAGCCGCCCTTAAGGAGAACACAGAGCTCAAGGTCGACAAGGTTACCATGCAAAGAGAGCTACACAAGTACAAGAAGCACCTCACCCAGGCCGAGAAGGACCTGGAGACGTACAGAAAGCAAATGCTCGAACTACAGGAGAAGG
Organism: Trichothecium sympodiale; assembly: GCA_003012115.1. NCBI lineage: Eukaryota > Fungi > Ascomycota > Sordariomycetes > Hypocreales > Trichothecium > Trichothecium sympodiale. The sequence goes on along the minus strand of PXOB01000043.1, from coordinate 93,772 downwards.
CAAAGCGAAAATACGCCGACGAGAGCCAGCGCTCTGAGCTCGACCGGCTTCGCCAAACGCTCAACGACCGCGAGACGGAGATGGAGGAGCTACAGCGCCAGGTCGATGAGGGGAATAAGGACCAAGGCCAAGTCGAGAAGCTACAGGACGAGATTACCGACCTCGAGCATGACCTTCGCGAAAAGGAGCGCCAAATTGAAGAACGGGAAGATGAGCTGGAAGACCTCAAGGAAAAGCTCGAGGAGGCTCAACACAGGGCAAAGGACTCCGAGCGAAAGGCAATCGAGTTAGAACAAGGCGAGCAACAAAATGACGAGTTGGACGAGGCAAAGGAGACCATTCAGAATCTGGAGCATGAAGTAAGGCAGCTTGAAGAGCAGATGGAGGACATGAAGGAAAGGGTAGAAGATGCCATGTCTCAGAAGGAACGCGCAGAAGGTGACTTGGAAGAGCTCCAAGAAGAGCTGGCCAACAAATCGATGACCACCAAAGGACTTTCACGCCAGATCGAGGAAAAGGTTGCTCGGCTACAGGAGGAACTCGACAAATCCGGACAGGACTACGCCGATCTCGAGAAGCAACTCGCCAAGACCAATCAAGAGAACGACGACTTACAAGTCATGATCGAAGACCTTCAGAACGAGCGCAGCGAAGCAAGGCGGCAGCAGGAGCAAGCAGAGTCTAGACTACGCGACGTTGAAAATGAGTTGATAGCTCGGACGGACGAGAAAGACCTGTTGCAATCACAGAACGAAGCTCTCTCCTCCAAGTCGGAAGCACTCCAAGATACCGTGACGGAGCTTGAGAAAGAATGCGAAGAGCTGGACGCCAAACTTGCAGAAGAACGCGACCATGCGCTTGAGATTGAGAAAGACCTACGAGCCCAGTACCGGGACGAGATTGAACGACTTAACGACGAGATTTCTGACTTGCAAGCCGAGATACGAGAAAAGGACAACCTTTACGATAATGATAGTGAAAAGTGGGAGACCGAACTCCAGACGATGAGGTCAGAGCTTGAGCGCACTGAGGAGAAGGCTGCTGGTTTGCAGAGGACCATTGATCACCTCCGCGAAGCCGAAGGAAGCCTCTCCAACAAAGAGTCTAAGCTTCAGGAGGCAATCAAGAGCGAGAACGAGAGGCATAAGAGCGAGGAGGCCGTCCTGACGCGACAAGTTGATGACCTTCAAGATGCTCTTGAGACACGCAGCACGCTCCTCACAAACTTGAGAAACGAACTATCAACCGTACGTGACGAGCTTCGCCAGACACAGATTGACTATCAGACTCAGTCAGATAAGGTTGCTGCTCTCAGTGATGAAGTGCAGGTCTTGCGTAATGGACGCCCTGAGCTTGACGCGTCCCGCAAAGAGTGTAAGGAGCTTCGCGAGCAAGTCAGCTTACTGCAGAAGGCGGCACTCTCAACCAAGGCTTCGAGCATCTCGCCACGTAAGAGTGAGCAGTTCGAGGAGCTCGTGCGCTTGAGGAAGCAGATTGCAGAAACCAGTTCCAAGCAGGACAAGGCAGATCGCGAGAAGCAGACCCTCCAAGATAAGCTTGCTTCGGTCAACACGGAGCTCCAATCGGCCAAGTCATCTCTAGCAGAGGCTAGGGCAGAGCGTGACGAGCTTCGGAGTGAGCTGCAGCGGGCCAAGGCCCATGATAGCGACGCCGCTCAGGTCGACCAGGAGCGCCTGAGCTTACGCACCGCTAAGATGAAGCTGGACAACGAAGTTCGCCGCCTCAAAGAGGAAAACAGGACGCTTAGTGAGCAGCGAGATGCCATTGAGAAGACATTGGAGGAAGAGATAGAGAAGGCTGCAGAGGAAGAGGAGCGACTTGGACAAGATATCCTTCAGCTGCAGACGAAATTGCGTCAGTCTTCATCGTCTGAGACAGGTGATCTCGCTTCTGCGCGCCGCACCATTCGAGAACTGGAACGCAGCGTAGAGGACTACAAGGCACAATTGGAAATTGGCCAGTACCCCAATACAGACGCTGAGGGGAACAGCGAGCTCTCCATGGTCAGGAAGGACCTGCATGCTGCTCGGCAAAAAGAGCTAGACTACCTCCAACGTGAGTCTGCTCACAAGGAGGTTGTCAAGGGATTCAAGCGTCAGATCGCGGATCTAGAGCGCCAAGTTCATGAAGATGAGATGTCCAGGCTGATAGCGTCGCCGAAGTCTTCATTTGGTGACTCTGGCAATTCAGGCGAGGTGTCAGAACTTCGCAACAAGCTGCGGACGGCGCAACAAGCTGCACAGGACCTTAAGTCGAAGCATCGTGAAGCCGAGCGAAGGGCATCTCAGGCTGCGCAGGATCTTCAGAAGCAGCTCAACGACCTTGAAGACCAGAAGATCGTGCTTGAGGATTGCCTCGAGGAAGCTAGGCAACAGGCTGAGGAGACTTCTGAGCAGCACGAGCGCGTCCTCCAGCTAATGAAACGCAAGCTCGAGAAGGCCGAGCGCTTACGCAGCACTGCTCCTCAACAGGACGCCTCCAAGAGCGATCGTAAGCTGCGCAAGACGCAGGCTGAGATCGAGAATCTGGAGCACGACGTCCTTCATCAGCAAGAGACCATCGATGCCCTCATGGCCTCGGAGGCCTCTCTCCGACGCAAGCTCGAACGCGCCCGGTCAGAACGTTCGGTCTACCAAATGACTGCCGAGAAGCTCAAGAGGGACATCCAGAAAACCCGTAGGTCGGGCTCGCTGCACCCCTCACACAAGCAGATGGAGGATGCGTCCAATCACGCGCTCGACACTGTCGTTCGGGCCGCTGAGGGCGCCGAGGAGAGACACAAAAAGGAGATTCGCGGTCTCGCGACGCAGATCAAGTGGATGCAAGCGCGGTGGGAGCGCGAACACAGGAGGCTAGAGGACGCTGCACATACAAAGAGGTATCTGCAGCTACAACTAGAGGTCGCCAATGCCTGGTACGTTACCATTTTTCTTTTCGAGTCATGATAGATGCACCGCTAACACGTTCATAGCAACAAAGCACAGCTCCGCGACGCGAGCGCCATACTCCGCGATCTGGGTGTCAACAAACCCCTGGCTCTTCCTTCATCCTCGAACAAGAAGAAGCAGACCCGCCCCTCTCTCAAGACATTCCTCACAATGGGCCTCTTCATCGCACGCATGAAGATCGGCGCCAGGGAGTGGGCTAAGCAGGAGGTGGTACGCAAGAGACTCATCGCCGCCACCGAAGAGACCAAGAAGGCCAAGAGGAGTCACAAGCTCAAGGTCGTTAGGGTCGACGAGCAGGCTTGCTGAACCCCCGCTCAATTTTCATCATCCATAGGCAAAACTTCTTTTTCCATGTCGTGTCAATGTCGGAAACACTTACGTAGGTAGGGTTGAGCGGGAGTTCTAGGACTGGGTTTTCCTTCCTTTTTTTTTTTTTTTTGCATCATCACGGGGCTTTATTTCTTGGGCATAACACCATGGCGTTTGGCGGGACATGAGTACAACTACCAATAGCAATGAATTTCCCCCTTTCACTCTATTTCTTCAAAACAAAAGAAGATGAAGGGTATGTTTTCATATAACCAAAGACGTGTTCCCCCATTGGAGAGTGAACGAAATAACGCCAAGTTGGGTTCAACAAAAAGAGCCCATATAAAGCAGATGACCACCCAGGTAGGTCGTGAAAATCATTCTGGCAATCATATACGCACGACGAGCATGCCTCGCTTCCACGACCAAAAAAGGCCTCCATGCACCCAGGAGTACAAAGGTCGAGAAACAAGACGACCTGCTTGTAGTTTATTTGTATATTTCTCTCGGCTCACGCTCACATTACGAACAAAAGGTTGGTATCTGCACCTGTCAGTAATGCTTGACCATTATCATGGGATAAGGAGACGTACTGAGAGGGTGGCTGCATGAAAGCTGGGGTTTCTGAGTGTACTTGCTTGCGAGCTCGTCGCGGATGCTGTTGAGCAGCTGGACGTAGCTCTGCTGAGGGTTCCTCTTGAGGGCCTGGATAAACGCCCATGACATGGCACCGGTAGCTTGCGAAGCAATGGTAGCATCGGCACTAAAACAGAGATGTTAGCAAACGCCTTTACTTTTGTAGCATGGGGGCGAAGGCCCGGACAGGGGTCGGGGCGACGATGACTGAGTTGGAGACAAAAGCCGAACGAGCCCCGTCGCCTCGGATGCAAGCCGCAGTTCTTAAAGACTGCGCTTGACATCTCGAGGCAAATGAATCGTTAGCTATCATACTCCAACTCCACTCTCCAAAGTCCCTCCTCCAGGGAGGGCTATAAACCCCTCTTCCAGTCGACCGTGAAAGATCCTGCTCGCGTCGTTCGCTATCATACAGAGATATATACGTTATAGGGGTATCATAAACACATTTACATGAAGAAAGGGGGGTTGGGAGGAATCATCAAAGGGGGTTGCCTCCATGGCTGGTGATGAAACATGTACGGATAAGGAAAGGGGGGGACCCACGAAGTTTGATCATCCTTGCTGCCAGAAAGCATGATAACATCGGCAGGGGACGTTTTGGTGGCGAGAGCACGGCTATGGGCTTCTTCGCCGCTGGTGGCTTTCTTGATGAAACCCATGATGTTGGATGCAACGCCGCCGAGGTCGCCCTGGCTGTATGAGGAGATGACACCGAGCAGGCCTTGGCCAGCCTCCTTGGCGAGGTTGGGCTCCTTGAGGACGCCCTGTGTGGAGTAGATATAAGGCAGATCGAGGGCGGTCCCGGAGTGGCAGGAATCAAAGATGGCTGTTAGCCGAACACCAGCCTGCAAGGGGCGAACCATGATTCTGTGCATCTCATCATCGGTGATGTGGCCGTGGTGTCGAAAATCAACTGGATAGATGACCTCGTCGAAGCCGTCAGGCTCGTCGCCGTCCAAGTCCTTGGTCTGCCCACCATGACCTGGGAGAAGTGTTAGCAAAGCTTATGCCCAGAGGTTACTCAATCACAAACCAGAGTAGTGGAAGAAGAGCGAATCGTTGGGCTGGGCTCCCTTGACTAGCCAGTGCATAGCTCGTAGAATGTTCTGCTTGGTAGGCTGGCTCATGGGGTTCTGTTGGTCATCGGTGAGGATAACCATGTCCTCACGGCGGTAGCCAAAGTTCTGGACTAGATAATTCGTCATATTGCGACAGTCGTTGATGCATCCCCTCAATTGACCGCGCTGGCCGAAGTAGTTGATGCCGATGAGGAGCGCTTTGCGACGGCCAGTGCAGTTGGAGTAACGGAAGGCATAGCCATGAGGAGCACCATGACCGAAGTGTTGGGGGCCGCTCGGAGGTGGTGGAGGTCGACCTTGCCCAGGCGAGTCCATCGCTACCCATCCTAGTCAGTCATGTCGGTTGTGATTAATCTTGCGTGGCAAACATACGAGGCCTCGAGTTGTAGTTCGGCTGCGGTGGGCGTTGCTGGTAACCCTGCGGTGGAGGCTGCTGCTGCTGCTGCCATTACTGGTCAGTATTGGAATGAAAATCGAATATAGTCGGGGAGCTCGTGTAGATCGTACCGGATAGCCATAGTGCTGCTGCTGCGGTGGTGGCTGCTGGTAGCCATAGCCTGGTTGGGGTGGGGGTTGGTGATAACCTTGCGGAGGTGGGTGGCTGCTATAATTTGGCTGCGGGGGACTGGCGTGGTAGCAGGAAGTTAGCAACGGAAGCTTGGTAAGCTGATGCGCGACACACGAGGGGCCAGTGACAGCGACAGGGAAAACAACGTACGGGTAGTAGCCTTGCTGGTACTGCTGTGGCGGCGGCGGCGCACCGTAACCTGGGCCAGCGCCGTAGCCTGGATATTGTGACATATCAATCTACGTCGCGATGGTCTATGTGTAAAAGAGCGTCGGATGTCGTAGGCTCGAGTCCCAGAGGAAATGTTTCAACGCTAGTAATAGAACAATATGACGTGGTAGTACAAGAAACGCGAACAGGGGAGAGCGCAAAGCTGCTGAAGCCGAAGAGTAGAGGTGGAAAGGGTGGTGATGGTCGAGGAAGAGGATGTTGTTGAGGTTTGAAAGCCGTATTAATCTGGAGATGCCGGATCCCGAGCTGATAGGTAAGATAAGGTTGGAGAAAGAGAGTCGGCGTAAGCGTTTTCTTATACGACCAATCCAGTCAAGTGGTGGTAGGAGTAGCAGTAGCAGCCAGTAGTAGTAAGCAACCCTCGTGATGGGAGAAAAAAGAATATCGTCCACAACGCTAGTGTCGTCGGGATATTAGAGAGAGACCGGGGGCGATACCGCGGAGAAGGGTTGAGGATGGGCGTCGAGTAAATATGTATGCGCGGACAAGGTGTGAGGTCAGGTTTAAAGTGAAGTCAGGTACGGATAAGTAACATGGGAGCCTAGGTCAGTTGGCGTTGGCCCCGTTGGGGGATGGTGGGCAGCCGTCATGGTGCATCGGGTGGATGTGGATGTGGATGGGGATGGGGATGGGGACTGCACACTTAGGTGCTACTACTGCTGTGGTGTTGTGTGTTGTTTGTCCGAATGATGCACGAGGCTTTGAGAGCGGTCAGGCCGCGTGGTCAGCACCTCGGCCCAAGGAAGTCTGTCTTTCTCCCCTTGCGAAGTACTACCTACGAATCAAGCAGAGCCAACGCCCAGTGGATTCCATAAAAACAAAAGTTTGATACTGTGCGCAGCAGTGCAGCAGTGCAGCAGTGGCAGCGCCTGCAAGAGCCATCATCCAATGTCTACCCTATCGGTCACCGCTGAACTCCGCGCATTCCTCGCCAAGTTTGGCCGGGGGCAGTGGTGGTCGAGCAAAAATGTGGGACACCTTCTTTCGACCTCGCAGCCAACAACTCACTTCACTCAGAGTCGACATCACTACCTCTCTGGCTCGCCAGATACCCAGTACAATCAAATGGCGTCAGTAGGCTTAGTGGATGCCGTGCATTTCACCTTTTTTTTTTTTTTCTCTCGCTTATTAGGTAGTATCGCTCCGTTCCATCCATGCGCGGAGTATCCTGCACATCTTTAGCCGCGAGATGCAAATGACTTGTCCCTTGCGTTGCTGAGAATATCCAGCCAAGTGTTGACTCTTTTTTCTCATCTTACCCTTATACCCTGTCAACCTGACCTTGGCGCCTAACGCATCAACGTCAATGTTTGACTGGCGCGGCGCGCTGGGAGAGGGAGATGAGGTGGTGGTCACAGAGCAGGTCAGAGGGTCACGAAATAGGCAATGGATGGGAGCTAGTTAGGAGCTGAAGGCATCATTGTCACGGTGTTGCTTGTGTGCGATGAGATTGATGGACAACAATCGACATGGTCCAGGCCTGCAGTATTTGCCGGGTCATCTTCAGCCCTACTATTGATGCGGGTGTGCCCTCCAAGGCTACCAATCTTTGTGTTGGCATGGAGCGTGTCAGCGTTGACCTTCAGCTTCACAGGGCATCGAACGGCGGCGCAGCACTTTCAGACTCAAACCCCATCGCTTCAGCAGAGCAGAGCAGAGCACTTGAGAACTACACCGTACTGCACACCTACCGCGCCTTGCGCGTTGTTTCTCCTGGTGAACTTATTCGCACGTTGCTAGGCCCTACCCTAGTATGTCTATGTACGGGGGGGTTCGGTCCGTCATGATGCGCGGGCAGGGAAAAGACGGACGACTTGCATCACCGCATCTCAGTTCGTTCGGATCTCTTACCGGGAGGGAGGAGAACCCTGGCGCGCGGCTCAACAACAGGCGGCTCCACTGAACCATGTCAAGCTATTCTTCCAACCAAAGAAACCAAACCAAACCGCCTGCGCCTCACGTCAACCGCTGAAATGCCAAACTGTCAGTGTGGAAAGCACTACTACTGCACGATACGGCTCGGAGCAGGACAGCGCAATATGAGCTCCATAGCAGCTGCTGAGCCACAGATGCAGAGCTATCCTGACCTACATATATGCAGCCAAGGGGATTTAAAAAAAAAACTCGCTGGTGCCTTTTTCTTATTTCTCCGCGTATATCGAGCCACAGTTCTGCTAGTCTATGATGGCTGAAACTTTACGGCGTCACCGAACAAACAGCTAGCTCAAGGTGGCAGTGGCCCGGACTTATCCCACAACACACAACACACAATACACAACACACACAATCACGTATGGCTCTTTTGGGATTGTGTTACATCCGAGCCTAACATATGTATGCATGAACGAATGTTAGGCATCAGGATATCATCCATTCCTCATCATGTCTTAGAGGTCTCTAACCTGAGTCAGATTGGGATTGCGAGCATCCTCTTCTCGAGTCGGGAATTCAACTACCAGATGCCATAATACATAATAATACTTACTACTAGTAGTGATAACTGATGAATCTCAACAAGAAATGTGTTGATCTCGATGTGCTGAAACATTCGAAGGGGGATGATAATATCTCCTGGCACTTCCTATCACATCCCTAACCGGTAGCCTTGCTCGTCGGAGGAGAGAGAGAAGAAAAAACTTCTTCTGCTACTCCGTACTGCTGCACCCTTTCAGTATTAGATGTGTGCAGCGGGCAAGCCGAAGCTGAGCCCTGGCAACGATTCACCAATTAACAACGGCGCTTCAAGCCTCAATTACGGTCGGCGTGCGGGCAAGCTCCACTCCAGACCTCACAGCATGCCCCGCAAACCTCGGTTCAACCCACGAGGGAGAGGACCCTCAGATCTCGTCGATGATGGTGATGATGCTATATGTCTATTATTATTGCACATCTTCTCGGACCTCTGACTAAGCTTAACAGAGCAAAAAAAAAAAAGAAAAGAAAAAAATTTCCGAACGCTGCACGCCAAGTTCCGCACGTACATGCAAGCTCGAGACACTGCCCTGGGTAGTATCTTCATCGTCAGAGATGGGTTCCCAACAAGGAGTTTCGGAAGCTGTCCTCACTGGAGGAGATGGGGATGGAGAGAAAGGAATAGAAACATGATTCCCCAACAAGCATCAAAAGCTAATGCAACTCGAGAATAGGTACCGCAGAAATGGTTCTCAACGGTCGATGGTTGTGATGGCGCACGTTCCCCGATCAACGCGCTACAACAAAGACCCTTGAACTGCTGAAGGGCAATCCCACCCACCTAGGGTAGTCCACCTCAAAACCCACCTCCCTTTCCAACCTCTCGGAGCCCTCCTTCCCTCCAAACGCGACCAAAACGAAAACTTCTTTAGGGGGAAAAAGAGTTGAGTTGCAGTCCTTAGGCGGCGCTATTCGCTAGTGCCCTCAGCTCGACAGGGCACATGGTTTTTTAGCAAGCTAAATAGCAGTAGTGACGTCGGGACTGCACAGCCACCTCCGGATGTGCGCTGGCCGCTTCTTCACTCAATCAGGCACCATCACCACCACTATAATCCTTTGCCGTAGCGTCGTCCGACCACACCTCATGATAACCGCTGCTGCGGGCCGCGCCCTAATTATGGGCTGCGTACGTCCTGCTGCAAGGTACGCGCTTTTTTCGTATTCCTTGGGATGGCGCCTGGTAGGGTATAACTGTCGCGGACTATTGTGTCTTGGCGAGCGTTTTAGCTACGAATTGTTGTTGTTGCTCTTCTATCGTTTGGCAAGGCTGCTCGAGGGAGTGACATCTGACGATAACAGCTAGCATATATGCTATCAGAGCAAGCCACATAGGCAGAATCGATGCTACTATCAAACGTATACGAGTTTTTTTTTTTTTTTTTTTTTGGAAAACGGCATCGTAAGCGATGAGGAATGTGTGCAGCACCCCGTCCTATCTCTCCAACATGTCCAGATATCTACTACAGACTTTGGAACCCCATGTCGCTGACTGGCAACTCAAGGCAGGTTCTCTAAATGTTTCCCATGTTTGCGTCCCCAGCTTCTTCCCCGTCTTTCCTCATCTGCCAAGAAAGCATCGTCCACAACAGCTTCAAGGCCTCGATCCGCTCCTCGGTTTGGAAAAGGTCGTACCACGGGCTCCTCCAGGCGGGCACCTTGCCCCAGCTCCTCTTGCCCGCATCGGGTTCAGGCGAGCCCTCGAACACCTCGAGAAGCCTCGCCGGCACCCTGACCCTCAAGATGGAGATGTGGTGGAACACGGAGCTAATGACAAATATGTCGTCTGAGTCGGACCCCTCGACTTTCCCGACGGCCTCGTACCGGGCCTTCTTATCCCAAGTAAAGGCCGGCGGGCGCACCATGCGGTAGTTGTCGTACATGGACATGTTCTTGCGGGCTTTCTTAGCCACGGGCTGGGACATGCCGTCTGCATCGACATTTCTAGCCTCCTTTTGAGCCTGGGCGGCATCACGCTCAATCTCTTTTCCTATGGGACCACCCGATCCCCCACCCCAGCGATGCTTCGTAGTCCACCACTGTCCCTCTCCGAACCGTACTTCCTCTTTCCCTTGTCGCCTCCTATGCTGGGCGGCGATGAGGGCGGCAATGACTTCCCTCGCGAGATCATGTGATTGTGCCGCCTCGACACTGGGTGTGATGAAATCTGTGGTAGGCCGCGCGGTTACTGCAGCCACGGGCCCGGTGACCCAGCCTGCCCGCGCTGCCTCCCTAGTCGTCGGGCTTTGAAATATGAAGCTGCATGTAGACGCCCAGTATGATTTGCGCGGCGACGGATGTCCCTGAGGTGAATTCAGGTGCAGGCGAGGTTCTGTGCGGGCCATGGCCACGTTGCAGCCAAAGTCATAGGCTACAAGTTTAATAAAGGCATGAAGAAGATTCTGGCGGTACTCGGGAGGCATAGTAGCGCCGCTCGCTGTGCGAATGACTCTATTCTTTTCATCATTTTCCCTGTCTTTCTCCGTCAACGCTTGCGCATGAGAATTCCCGCTGTCCGCCGGCCCCATCTCTGGCGAAGGGGGCAGGTCAGGATGCTGCGTGGGATCATCCCAGAAGGTGGTGAACGACTCGAGGGAGCGGAAGAACTCGTAGGCGTTACCTAGACGGGCTTGCTGCTTCCCCTTGGGCGCAGGGATCCGGCGCACCGTCCTGAAGGCCTCTTCATTCAAGTTTGACAACTCCTTTTTGCGTTCCAGATAGACATGGCAGGCAGGGTGTGCCTTGCCGGTGCGCAGCTGCGAGGCGTTCTGATTACCTTTGTCCCGTGCCTCATCAGAGGTAAGTCGCTCCCACTCATGGAACGGGGGGATGAATGAAGGGTCTGGAAACAGTTGCTCTGGCCGTGCGTCCAGGCAGAGGTCTAGACCAATGGCAGAGAAACCAGAAGGGCCTAATGAGGATATCGTCGAGCGACCAGTGTGCTTGAGCAGGCTACTCAAGGTCTGTGATTCTTCCAGAGGCGCATCATCTTGGGCGAATGGCTGGTATCGAGGGAGGTTAATAGGCGTTGGAGGAGGGATATCCTTGGGGTCAACATTGGTTGGTCCACCCAGATGCGCTACAATACAGTAAAGTCTTAGTCGAAGTTGTCACGGGCGAAACGGAACAGTGCCGTCACGACCAAGGGGGGGCAATCGGGGAAAGATGAGCATGAGAGGTGTGAGGATAGTGGAGTCAAGGCGCAATGAGGCGTGGGCTGTGAGACGTGAGACGGGAGGTGTGGTGTTTGGTTAGATATGGAACATTTGATAGTGAACGAATACATACATGTAGGGAAGTTGAACATGATGAGGAGCCAGACCCGCAGCTGTCGGTGCGGGTTGACGAGGATCTATGGCTTCTCATGCAGTCTCAGGCCTATAAGGGCAGAAACGGAAGACTCAACGAAAGGGTCTATGGTGATAGGACGCTGAGAACCGAAGGCACGGTCTATCACTAGCAGCAGCAGCAGCAGTAGTAGTTGCTGACGCGGGTGTGTGGTGGTAAAGAGGCACGAGACGAGCCGAGGCGGGGTCCAGTTCCGTAGCAGCAAGCGAGCGACAGCGGCCAGCGACAGCCTTGCGTTGACCAAGATCCGATGCCGATGGGTAACGATGACAGACTAAGTCGTAGTAAGACTGCCAAGGGTGTTGGAGAATGCGGATAACAAGCATCGATTGGTCTAACTTGGCTTGGCTGAGCTGGCGCAGTATTTTGTACCTCCAAAAAAACCAGCTCTGCGTACGCTCCGTGCTACTTGTATGTAGAGCAATTGAAAAATAGGAGTTGAACTTATAAGAACACGAAGATGGAAATGGAAGAGTCCTGAGATGGGTGTGAAAAAAAAAAAAGTAATATTAAAGATGCGGTGAAAACGGGCAATGAGTCTAGCGAGCGGAATGACCAGGCGGCCTACCTAACGATGGAGGCGTCAGGGAATCAAATGTGAATTGAATTGTGAAAAGAGTGTGGAGAAAGGCCTGCGAACTGCTGGTAAAAAGGCCTGGAAAGATGGGCGGCAACCCTGCCTAGGTACGGAGTACGGAATAGCGTTACATGTATTATTAGGTGCCAGAGGGCGGCCTCGCCCTGGACATTGGGTGTCGGAATTATTCGGTTATATTTCCTCCCTACATGCAAGTATTTAGGAGAAGCTCTCCTCACCCTGGAGTTCACAGAGTGTTCACCGCGGCCCTCATCGACGATTGGATGGTAAGTCCCAGGCAGGTGGAAATTTCAGATATTCGTCCTATTGTACGGAGTATTGTACTCGATATTACACGACATTCCGCAGCAGATCAACTTTTTTGGTAGTGCTAGTAGTAAAATTTGGATGTGCATACGGAGTACACATCGCAGTGTGCATGAGCATGCCTTATCTGTTGCAACATAATGAATTTTTTTTTTAATAAAGACGACTGACCGCTACTGTATTACTCATAATAGAAACTCAGCATTGACGATTACAAACATCTAGCGTCTGTTTGACCGTTTCGCAGATTTACAACACGTCAATGCTGGTTGTCGTGGTGTTGCAGTTCATGGTGAAATCAAGCCAAACATTCTTTCCCGTTTTAGCGAGAGCTAGCGCTAATCCTCCAAACACTGGAAGCAAGAACCCCCCCAACTCGGTACCAAAATACACCTACCTTATTTGGCCGCATATTTGGGTGCATATTGGGTCGGAATATTCTGTCCATGACTAGCCCCCCAACGCATGAACTTGGCCCTCCTTCCACGTCTACAAGTAGGTAGTTCTTTGAAACATAGTCATCGTACGGAGTACCTACCTAAGTAATGCTTCGTTTGTGGCCACTGTTCATCGCTGTACCTTTCTATTATTATTCTCCTCCTCTACTACCTACTTTACATGGCCATTGCCAAAAGTACCCGTGCCACCGTCATGGCGAATCAAAGCAAACATGTTTGAAACAAACTTCTTTGACTCCCTGGGTCCAAAAGACGCAACTTCAATGCTGGCGGCACAAGCGCGACGCGATCTGGCCATCCAGCGAACCGAATCTGACCTCACTTGTACATACATATACGCCGGGGACTTGAGAGGCATTCTTGCTATTGATTACCCCGTTCCATGCCATTAGGCTTGGCAACGGTCGTGGCTGGAACTTGGGTATGGTGATAGTGCTACTTTGCGTTTGTGAGTCCTCTCCATCTCTCGCTCCACCTCTTCCCTGGCCTTGTTTGCGCAGCCAATATACAACTGAATACGGAGTACGAGTACGGAGTACAATGACCTACATACCTGCTATTATGCGATGACGGCTGATTTCTATCCCCCCAGAAGTTATGACGACCCCGTGAATGGTGTGCATGCAAGGGCCACAAGCGATCCCGCGGTACCGCGCCCTCGGCGCTCTCACACCCTGAGATACCAAGTGCCTCAGATGTGTCGCAGGACCGGGGGCAAGGCGTCACGATCCCTGTTCTATACTACCCTCACGGCGTCTCGATGCTACTGTAGAATCCCCCCCCTTCCCGACTCCCACCCGCCGCTTGCGATGCCATTTTCATACTCGGCCTTATTCGCTAATGCCATGTCGCAATGTGGATTCCTTCGGGGCTTTTCTTTTTCATGTAGGTATTGTTGAAGCGCATCTTGTGTGAGGTGGTGGGTGTGTGACTGCCCAGACTGCTCTGCCTCACCTCGAACTCTTTCTCGTATTCCATCTTTATGTGCGTTACGTGTGCTGTGCAACTCGTTCTTTTCCTTTCTCATCGATAACATTTCGTTTCTTTTGGGATTTTCCCTTGATTATTTGTCGCTGTGCGATAACACTGTTGAGATTCGACGCCCCCCTTTTCCTTTCTCTTCTTACATGCAACGACGCTCAACGTGACGGGGTGAAGCGCGCGGCTACAGCCTCATATAAGTACATCACAATCGACAAACATTTCGTGCTGTCTTGCGCTGCGCGCCATCCTAATATTCTGGAAAGAACACTCACGGATAAGATGGCGACCCTCTCAGGGGGCGCCTTCTTTACTCCCTTGGAAGCGAAACGTAATGTGACCGCGTCGACAAGCTCACGGCCGCCTGTTGTAACGCCAACCACATTACCTCTTCCTCCCGAACAACCCTTTGGATCTATCAGCTTCACTTCTGAAGACAAAAGCACTTTCTCGTTGCTTCTCCCCACACTGACTGAAAGCAACTTCGGACCCTTCACGGACATTCAACGACCTAGTCCAATTCCAACTGCTGCGGATTCGCTCCCTGATGCTAGCGGTGTCGTATTAGACACTGCTGCTGATCCTCAAATTACCAATGACCCCGTGGAAGAATCAGTCGATGATCCTGTAGATGAACTTGCCGAATCCTCTCCGACGGAAGAACCTTTAGGGACGGACGTGGATATAGTTGAGGATACCGCCTCATCCTCAGATGCTGCAGCATTTCGATCAACGGATGTCGATATACTACCTTCTTCTACTGAGGAAGCCGAGACAGAAACAACCCCGACCGAGTTACCTGATGATTCCTTGAGTGAAAATTCGGGTCAGATATCCAACAATCCTGCCACTGACCCTACCGAGGAGGAAGAGAGCAATGACGAACAGGGCAACGGTGTGGAAAACGACGGATCTACGAATACCGATGAAAACTTGGAAGAGAATGGCGAAATTGACAATGGCAACGATGACGATGGGGATGATGGAAGCAACGCCGATGGATCGACACAATCTGACGGCTCATTCCAAGAGCTGCCGCAAGAAACAGGCGCTGGTAATCAGGATGAAGACGATGGCAGCGCCGCCATCACTAGCGATTCGGGACTGGTAATTATTCCGGTAGCAACCTCGACTTTGGCGGATGGGCTCGTCACAAGGATTAGCCTCGAACCTACGGCGACCGGCAGCATCATTAGCGACCCAACGGGTGATTCATCTGGGCCTGGCGACGGTGACGATCCAATGGCGCCAGACAATGCCAGTCCCTCGAGCAGCAAACCTCCAACAGGTGCCATAATCGGCGGTGCAGTCGGTGGCGCCGCTACTCTCGCCCTCCTCATTTTCCTGTTCTGGCTCTTGAGAAGACGAAGAAACAGCAAATCCATGTTGGACTCTCCCGAATTTGAAAGAGGACTTCCTGGCCGGGCCGAAAAGACCTGGGAATTTGACACTCGCTCCTTGGGACCAACACCGCGGGCGGCCAAGTTCGCTGCCGCCATCAGTCACAATGTCGGCAAAATCGGGAGGGCCTTGGGAGGATCCCCGAGCGCAAACTCCATTAATATGAACCGCGGCAACTCTCAGTTCTTCGAAACCACCTCCGTGAGTCACAATCGGAGCGGCTCAGCCCTGAACGTAAGGGCTAGCGAAGTTCCTTCTGTCAAGGGTCGCTTCAAGGACTGGTGGTCTCGCGTCATTGATGATCACGACCAAGCCGCCGAAGCTGCTTATTACGCCCAAAAATCCATGGAGCAAACGCATAGCACCAACAACTCCATCAGCGGGCCTCCCAGAGCCTTGGGCCTCGCACTCACCGGCGGAAATGACGACCCCTTCTCAGACGCCAATGCTGTCCGCCAGCAGCGTCTTCCAGGGCCAAGAGACCCCTTTGCAGATCCTGAAGGCGTCCGACCCCCTTCCTCCATCTACCACCGGGAAAGAGGCGAATCCCTAAGCCAGCCCTTGACCGCGGGACAGTCGCCGCCCTCCCGCCACAGCTCCGTTGACTACATGGGCGTTGACCGGACTAAATTCCGCTCCGACCCCTTCGACTTGGAGCTCAGCGCCAGTGTGGGCGGGACTAGGGCATCCGCGTACGACACAAGCAGCAGATCGGGCACCATTCGTGGTGGGCGAGACAGCTACACGTCTCGCGTGAGCAGTCTGGACGACTGGAGCGACCCTGGGCCAGACGTGGGCTACAACGCTGGCGGCGGCGGCGGCATCGGCCAGGCATCATGACGCCCACCAATATAATATAGTCTTCTCACAAAGGACTATCAAGTCATGTTTCACTTACAATCATTGCATGTGTCAGGAGCAGAGAGGCATGCCACTCATTCATAGACAGGAGTTCTGTTGGATTTATGCGTGGGGAATGAAAGTGGAACTGTCGGAATACCCTTTGCATTTACGTTGTTGGAAAGCATTGAGCGCGCCTGGTTGCGAGCATTATCATTCATTGTCCGTTGTAAATAAACACTCGTTAGAAAATACAACCTGTGGGGACCTGTCTTACCACTGGCTTTTTGGTAACTACTAATAATAGTAGTTATTAGCAGATGAAAAATACGCAACATCGGCAAGATAGAAAATGTTCTAGACACGTCCGAATTGAAGAGGATATTTCGGATGCAAGTATCTTATTGTAATGCCATTTTATCGAAGGCAACCGTCGCTAAGGGATCATTGGTAATACAACCGTGTCCAAATTCTGAGCTCTTTTCCATGCTGTGACAACCTCGTCACTTCGCCTGTGATTATTTGCGCTGACCAACGTTATTATTAGTTCCGTAATAAAAAAAAAACATCTCCTTCTGCTGCTCATCCATCATCTTTTGATAAGTACAGCGAATCCGTCAAGCCACTCGCCGTAGGTGCCTGAAACGCCGCAAATGTTGTAGCCTCGAGGAGGCATAATGGTGTGTCTAACCCTTTGTCAGCGTCATTCTGTCAAGACAATGTTAATAACTTACGCCTCGCCGCCATGAGGATTGCCATAGATAGGCGATCGACGTCCCAGGCTTGTCAAAATCTGCAAACCATCTATCCAAAAGCCGGCTCGGACATAGAAGCCGCTAACGGTTTCACCTCGCCGAATATCTACTCAGAATTAGCATCATCCTCAGCTCACCATCCAAAGCACATACCGAGTTCAAAACTATCGCCCCCTGGCTTTCCTCCTTTTCGACCAAACAACTGTGTAGATCCGTCATCATAGTGGAACTCAAGCCCATCTACTGCCGAGCCGTGATAGACTACAATCTTGGCCAAGTAGCGGGAAGACTTGACGGCGTTAAGGAAGACAACCTCGCCAGCTTGGCTGTCCTGCATCTTCGACTGGCCAATCTTTTGACTGCGGTATGCCATCTTGCCGCCCGAAATCTTCACCGTAGAATCCTTAGAAGAGAACTTCTTCACATCTTCAATGGTAAGTGAGCCTCCACCGTGAGACTTGATAGAGATTCTGAGGCGTGATTTCTTCTTAGCTTCCGGAAGCTTAGCTCGTAGGTCATTTTCCGTCAGCGTCACTTGCCGTTGTGCAGGCACCAAGTCTCCGCCAGCAGGCCATTCCATCCAGCCATGGCAGACATCATCACCCTCCCCGTAGATCTCAACAAAAGAGATCCCAGACGCGGCAACGGCAAGCACGTTTCCATTCTCAACAGGGAAAGCCTGGACGCTATCGTCCGGACAGGGAGATGGATCAGTGGGATGTCTGAAAGCAGGATGTGCTCGGAAACGCAGACAATCGAGTCGATGCCAGTGGCATTCGTCTCCCATAAGTACCAGGCCGCCTTTCGTCTTAGTCCTTGTGCAGTATGCTTCCCGAGAAACAAAGGTTCGGTTCAGAACAACGTAATCCCTCAACATCATGCCGCCCTCCTGGTGTGGACATCCGAAGAGGTGGCCAACCTCGTGTAAATGAGCACCAATGCCTATGTTGGCTGCTTCCCACGAGCTACCAGCGTCGCCGCAGTCGTTGGCAACATGCTTTTGATCGGTAGGTGTGCAGTCGGTAAAAGCCGGGACGATTTCTTCGAATGTGGTAGGGTAACTGTATAAGCAATGGGATCCGAAGATTGCCAGGTGCAAGTCGCCAGCGTTCCCACCGAGGGCAGCGTGACCTCTGATGACCTTTGTCTCGGTATCCCAATGGGCGTCCATCAGGAGAACTGCCACGTACTGCTTTTGTCCTGGCAAGGGTTGGAAGTGCTTCTTGACTGCATCCGCGGCAATGTTGTATAATGCATTCTTATCGTTGGCCTTGTCATACTGCTGTGCCTTGTTCAGATCACGGAGCTCTGCTACAGTCTTGTCGGTCCTGATAATGTGAATCCTGGCCTCCGACCGCATGTGGCCGTGCTCCATATCGCGGTAGTTTGCAGTGCCAGATGTCCAGTCCTCTTCTAGTCGGAATGTCCTCCTGCCCAGTTTGTGCCGCCACATTTGCTCAGCGGTGAAGGCTTGCCAGAGGTATGCGGCCATTCGGAACTTCTTTACTGCCGTCTCCAATCCATTTCCTTCCTTCTCTGCACGTGCTGGTGGCGAGTCGAATGTACCTGGCGAATCCTTTCCTAACAGAATGGCGAGTTGTAGTGGTGGAGTATTAGTCTGTGGCATCATGTGGATGAGGATGTAACTCGCGTGAATCGGATTCGACGTGGAGCTATTGACAAGCTTGGGACTGCTGAACTCGAAACGAAGGCGATTGGGCCCGGGTTGAAGGTAGACAAGGGCCTTCCAGTGGGAAGAACACACCGGCCAACTGATGGGAGGGAAGCTATCATCCAACCTACTGACCGTGAGGGTGCCATCAATAGGAGGCTGAGCGTTATCCCCAATTGCCCCATGCACCTGGAGGACCTTTTGATATGCCTATAGCCCAATGTTAGTGTTATTGTACATGGATATCTTGGGTCTCCCTTCCCGCGGCGATCCAAAGGTCCTCGACCAGCAAGGATTATGACCTGTGATTCTCTAGGATATTCAACGAGCAAACGTACCCATTTTCCATCTTGTAGGTTGTGTATTCTTGGAGCGTATTGAGACGTGGGGAGGCTGCCGCTCCCCTGAGACGGTGATCCTAGACCTGACATGCCCGAGACACTGTATCGGCTAGAGGTGGCACTCGAAGCCAAAGGGGGTCTCGGACGAGGCGCCGTATTGTGTTGCTGGTGATTGGGTGCATTGGATTCTTTGACCTGGAGATGGAGGGCCGGGTCGGACTGGTGAGCGAGCGAGGGGGGAGTGACAGAACCGCTCGAAGGAGCTGTCTCATGGCTGCCACCGCCTTCGCTAGAGGTGTCCGTAGATCGTTCGGTTCGGAAGCTAGCCCTTGAACGGCGCCGTAGCTGCTTGAAGCTCAACATAGAGGGAGACATTGCTAGAAGAGGGCCCGGAGGGTACTGGAGCGGCGATGCGCGCGCCCACTGTAGCTTCTATTGTGCTCCAATTCGGATCGTATATGTGAAGAGGAGCTAAGGACGCGTCTTGCAGTGAAACCGAGCTTTGATCGTGAGACCCCCCCGGGTGGTGTTGGCAGTGGTAGTGGTGGGGGTTCAAGATGACTTGACAACGAGTGACGCGGCGACGATATGGACAATGTAATATATAGCAATGAAAACCCGGCTTTGGTTGAAGTGAAGGACGAAAATGTTGACAAATAGGTAAACAAGGAAAAGCAAATAAAAGTGTACTACGGGTAAAGATTGCGACTGCCTTAGGTGAGGTGGTGAAGCCTTCCTAGATTATAGTTGTACTGCCCAGACGCGATGCTACCAATGACCCGACCTTGGTATTAACAAAAAAAAAAAAAAGACAGGCAAGGTCGAAAAGGTATGTGGGAGAGGTGAAGAAAAGGAAAATGGAAACGAGAAGGGCCCTCTTGGCCCGGGGAGGTTTCCCAGGCCAATTCAATACGAAACAACGAAAGACTTGGAAGGTGAGCAGGACCCCCCTACTCCGTACTGCGGCAAAAGCTTGGCAATATGGAAGGTGCAGTTCGATCCGACGAGGGATCGGACGGGCGGTACTCAGCCAGTGGAGAGCTTTTTTTTTTGTGGTAAAGAGGAGCTTGAAGAGGGTACCCCGTATTACTACTCACCAGCAGCGCGTATAAATTGTGATTGCAGTACTATGTAAGTACGTACGTACTCCATAAGTAATGCACCTGCAAGTCCGGAAGAGAAAAGTCGTGTGGTGCGTTGATTCCCTGTAAAGCAAGAGTCAAACAAGCTGGCGTATAATACCACTAATGAATTTTTTCTCCTTTTTCTTTTCTGGGAGACGAACGGAAGCAGTTGTCGCCGCCAATAAGGTTAGATCGGAGTTGTGAGTTGGGAGGGGAAAAAGGTGAAAATCATGATGCAAACTTCACTGTTATCTTCCCGTCCCCATCCCATATTTGGCGGGTGAGCAAGCACGAACATGGAAATTTGAGGTGCACCAATCCGAGAAGTACCACGTTGTACCCTATCGTCGTATGGAATTTCCCATGGCACTTGTTTGCTTTGCTTGCTTATTAGTCCAGCGGGAGCCAACTTCTTGTCAACCTTGAACGTTTTAGCTCTCAATAGCTCCGAAGCGCGATAGACCCGGCCTGATCGATGACGTCGCAATCGAGTAGGTGCTACTAAAAGGCACTGCCGCCTTCAGCGAGGTGGGCAGGTGGGAAGCGATGATACGATGTAGCAGTTTGGTTTGCAACTCCTGCACGGACCTGACACTGCCGAGCTCAGCAAATCACCACTATTAGAACACGCATAATACGAACAGCGTTACTCCGTATGCGTAGCATCGAGGGAAAACTCAAAAGCAAAAGCACGCAACCACAGGATGGGATGGATGGGTGGGTTGCCGCAGACAATTGATATGTTGCAGATCTAATCTAAGCAAATAGCCGCGTCGCAATCGCAAGCGTGCAGATGCCGAGAGGGATGGTGGGAGGAAAAATACGATGGCATCCATGCAAAAAACCTGCCCTCACGATGGACTTTTTTGTGCTCGGTGGGAGACAAGACGATCAAGACAAGCAAAACTCACTATAGCATCCCTGCAAGCCGCTACTGGTCTCTGCAGTTTGGCCGGCTTGGCACCGTGAGCTCAAAGAGATAGCGTTGATTACTTGTATGTATTCGTAGGTACGGAGCATACTTGCTTGTATGTAACAACTTGATACGAGCCGGCGTGATGCCGAACTGTAGATGCCCAAGCTATTAATATTTGTTCTCACGAGACACACACAGCTCTCACCCTATTAATACTAGGACAGCGCTTACAATGTATAGCTAATACAAATACAAATGTGCTCCCATGGCTTACTATTCCTCTTTCTTTTCTTTTCTCCCTCCCCCCCGCAGGTCAAGGTTTGCGGAATAGAAGGGCCCCAATCGAATTCTGGGAACAGCCGCATGCATTTTAAAGTTGCCCATTCTTGAAGCCTGCGTTGAGCTGATTTCCCCCATGCTTCATCGATGGGCCAGTATGACACTTTGACGGGGAAACCTCAGTTGAGTTTGGCTAGCCAGAGGACGATGACATGTTGCATGTTTAGTTCTCCTGGTACTACCATGGCAGCTGCTGAGCAAATAGGATGAATTTGGCGAGGGGCCTCGTGTTTGCCATCAATTAATTTATTACTTGTGTTGCTGCCATTTGTGACTGACAAGTAGAGTGATCTATTCCTTGCTGATTGTTTGCGTGAGACTACCGACCGACATTGACACCAGTCATTAATTTCTAGCCTCAATACTCCGTAATAGTGCAAGTCTGGTATTTTATTTTAAACTCATCATAGTAGCGTCCTCGTTGAGATCTCGATCTAATTTAGCGACGCGGAAAACCTAAGCTTACACAAGCTTTGCTGCTGTTTGACCTCGATTTAATTGTCGCTCCAACAATCGACTCGCCCGGCGCCATCTAGGAACAAAGAGAACCCAAGGAGCGATTGCAGTTATTGTTATTCATCCAGTCGACAGGCGCCATTGGGTGGAATGACGCAGATGAGGGGAGACGAGTGCCCAGTTAAGAAGGTATTCAATGAGACCATGGTACTCCGTACAGAAACGAGCCATTTAGACTGAGGTATCCGAGGGGGACCGGTAGTTCTCCTGAGTTCACCGCTGTGGTGAGCGGTCTGCGAGGTACTAGGTGGGCATCTCCTATTCGAGACACTCAATTAAGCCAGGCTTCGACGACGTGGCTTGAGAGCCGGCAAGGGATGCACAGAGCACACGCACATATCCGAACCCTCAGGAGAAGCATGGAGAAAAGGTGGAATTTTTCACTGCCCACTCATGCTCAGCATTCTTGCTTGATTAGTAGAATGATAAGATGATTCAAGGTAAGAAAAACAGTACTCCGTAGGCAACGTAGGAAAACATGCCATTGGCAGGCAATCGAGTTGAGGCTCTGTAAAGGGTTGCATCTAGATTCTCATGACTTCTCGATTGGGGAAAGCTGTATGCCATGAGGGGAGCTTAAGTCAAAATTGACTGGCAGCTCTGCTGTGCAATTGGTGGCAGACGGTCTGCTGGGCTGACGCTTCACTGCAGCTAGCTGTGGAGGTTTCCAGCTCTAGCCTTCGGCGTTGCCTCGTGCTGGCTGCGGGTAGTGCTGTGGCAGCAGTACTCCGTACATACTTGTATATGGGATGAAATGAAGATCAAATTGCAGATGAATGGCCATGCACTTTCTCCTTCTCAAAACTCCATAAAACCTAGGCGGAGATAGATGTCTGCTATTAATATAGTGTCAAGACATCAGCATCTGTAATGACTTCATCAGCGCCAAACCATTGCTTGCTTTTCGTTTTCTGTTTGTGCATTGAAAGGTGAACAAAGTTGGCTATACCCCTGCCCTTCGCCCTAGGGCCTAGCTGCTTTCTGCTCAGCGAGCTCCAGCGCCCTCAGGTCCGCTGCAGTCGGTTCGCTAGCCCCGACCGCACTGCTGCACGCACTTTGTCAAGTGCTCAGTGTTCCCCCGGTAGCCGCCCACTTAGAGACTCGAGCAGCGGCCCAGCCTGGCGGAGCCAACCACCTCTATTCATCGACATTCACACTTCACTTTCCATCTCTGCACACTTCTCCTACTACTCGCCAAGCCCAGCCTCTTTGATTGCAACGACGACAGACGAAATACCCGAAAAAAGTTTTATAGACACTGTGGAGAATATCGAGCATCGCAATACTTTCTTTAGCCGGTTTTCTTTCATATTTTTCTTTCAGGAGAGAAGGAAATTATGACTTCGCCATGGAAGAAGCAACCCGAGGAGGTGGTTGACACAGTTCTGAAGCGTGCAGAAGTCAGCAAGGTTTGTAACATCCAGCCGCCCTCGAGTTCTCTTTGCGCCCCTCGAAAGCCCCTCGAAAGCCTTGTTCTTTCTTTCTGTCCAGTTTCTACACCCGACTTCCAGTCCCTAGTGCTAATTTTTCTTACCCCTTTGATCATAGATCGCTCGACGTTTGCAAAACCGTTTAGCCCTCGCCAAATTCAAGACAAAGCATGGCTGGGAGGACCTCACCCTCGATAAGATCGAGCCCAAAGTCGAGGAGGAGCTCCGCCGCCGCCGCCTCTACGAAGTCGACGGCCAATCCGACTCATCCTCGTCCTCGGGCTCCGACCTGCCCTCGTACCCTCGACACACCCTCATGAGCTCTCCTCTCAAAGCACCCCTGTTCTCCGATGCCGTGAATTCGAGCGGTGGTGCCAGCACAGGACACCGTAAACGCAATTACTTCGTCTCATTCGATGATGCAGCGTCTGCTGTTAGCCCGAGCAAGCGCTTCTGCGAATCTCCTACAACACGCAGATCCTTTACTGCCGCGGCGCAGGGATGGAAGGCCGCACAACATAATCAGCTGGCGCAGTCAAGCCCAGTCAAGCCTCGCCGCCACCAGCACTTTACCACCTCAGAAGGACCTGAGATTTCTCTCTGCCGAGGTAGGCGGCTTACAAATGAGTTCCAATCGCCGACTTTCACTACGCCCTCCGACGAAGATGATGAGCTGCCTATCCACTCCTTCAACGCCTTGGGCTCATCTCCTCCTCGCACTCCCCCTCTGCAAACTCGATCTCTGCGCTTTGGCAAGGACGAAAAGGACCCTGGCGCGACTATCAAAGGCCAGAAGGACGCTGATCTACTGCTGTACCTTGCCGCCTCTCCCTCCCCTGCCGTACGCAACGCCAACCGGGATAAGACTCAGATGGAACCCCCCTCGACGCCGCCGCAGAAGAATGGGAAACTTGACCTCCCCTCGTCAATGATGACCACTCCTGGAGGTGGAAATCTCTTCCCCAATACCCCTGGCCAGGGCTTTGACTTCTCCGAGTTTGTCAACATCACCCCATCCCCGGCGCAAAGACCCTGGAAGACTCCAGCTGGTCTCTCCGTCACCAGAACTCCGGCCAGCGTTGCCCGGAGACGACTTACGTTTGATGAGCCCATCGTATAACCACGATGCAGGCATGCCAATGAGCACAAGAGTACAAAATTTTATTTTACCGGAAAAAAGGCGAGGGTTTGACACTTTTATTTCTGTTAATAACCATGATACCACGATGCAACGTGTGTGCTACACTTCACCCTGCTACACTACAACATCGCTCTTCTTCACCACCACTACGACTGCCTTGTCAGATTCACTTCCCGCACCTGGCAATGTGCTCTCAACCCCAATACACCTCCCTTTTACACTTTTTTACTAATTTCAACACGCGGAACCTTGTTTATCTACGGAGCAACGAGCTGGTCTTTGGTATTGCCTCGGCGTTTACTTTTCCTTGCATTTTTTTCGGTTTCCCCAATCTTTTAGTACAGAATGCGCCTGAAAACAAAAAGGCGGTGAGACAAGCACTATTTTGTTGTTCGTCCATGATAGAGTTGGTATTTCGGAGTTAGTTGGATGTGTGGCTGGGGTGAGGAGGTCAGACGCGTACGCGACGCGTAAAGAGAGCCTCGGCGTTTAACCGTGTTGTTCGTGTCTTACATGTCGCATATTACCTACTTAGGTAAGAAGGCTTAATGTCTGATTATGCCAGGCAGTAGTACTCAGTAATGCTTTGCCTCTCGGGGCCGTTTTAGTGGGAATACTTCAACGTGGATAGAGCGAATGAGAGATTAGGATTCAGTCATGAACGAACCCTGAATCGCAGTGATGCAATCAATGTTGGACAGATCGATGATCGGGAGCGATTTTAACCCACTAAATGGATGAGATGTCGTGTGAAATTGGCCATCAGCCAATCACGGTATGTGGGCTTTTTTCCTTGGACCTCCAGGGCTTCCCGCCGATGATCAACTCGACCAGCGTGCAATCACGTGCGTACCACATCCAGGCCGCCTACTCTGTGCCAAAATATACCGGCCATATTTAGCCGTGTGCATGGGTGCATCTTGATCGAGGTATTCTGTTCATGGCTACCCTAGGTCGTTAACACAGCCAGGCGATGACGGCATCCCCACTAAAGCAGGTGGCATTGCCTTGAACTTGGCTCAGCATTTCAACCCCAGCAACTTTCTTAGACTACACAGGTCTTTACTGTCTTCCCCTCGTCCTTATTATTCACGACGCAAATACCCTTGTTACTTATCCAGGGTCCTCGCATTTTGCATTTATATCCAACTTGTTCTCTTTTTCATTTTCACAGGTTAGCGCGCTCTGAATATGTCTAAAAGGAGTGGCGCAGCGGCCTCCGGGTCGAATGGAGGTGTTGGCAAGGATGGAGAGAGCTCCAATCCTGGTACGTTATGCTCCCTGAATATAATCTGTGCATGTGCAAAAGACAAGAGCTGGGCGCTAACTCATGGGTAGCTATGGACAAGCAGAAGATGCTGCTATCAGCAGACGTAGGCCATTTTTCACTGGTGCGGGCCATGCACCTTGCCGATCTCATCACCCTCATGAATGGTAAGTACGGGGAAGAAACGCTGTCAAGCAACGAATGCGAGAAATTTTTTTGACTAGGATTCTGCGCGCGATAGGCTTCTGCGGCACCATGTCCATTTTCAACTCGCTCCGATACGCACTTGGCTCACCGGACAATCATGAGAACCTTTGGCTAGCCCTAATATACCTCCCCTTTGGCTTCTTCTTCGACGCCTTTGATGGCAAGGTTGCGCGATGGAGGAAGAAGAGCAGTCTGATGGGCCAAGAACTTGACTCGCTCGCCGACCTGGTACGTAACACTGCTCAAGTCTTCGGGGGGAAATGTGTGCGATGACGGAACAAGATGCGCTGATACCAACCCCGCTACAGATTTCTTTTGGTGTCGCCCCCGCCATGGTCGCCTTCTCCCTCGGCTTGCGCACGCACCTCGACACCCTCGGTCTGACATTTTTCGTCCTCTGCGGCCTCACGCGCCTGGCCCGCTTCAACGTCACCGTCTCGACGCTGCCCAAGGACGCCACAGGAAAGAGCAAGTACTTTGAGGGCACGCCTATCCCCACGTCCCTCGGCGTCGACGCCGTCATGGCTTGGTGGCTGCACAAAGGGTGGCTGCTGGAGGACCTGCCCATGGGCGTCTTGGCCCAGGGCACGCCTTTCGAGTTTCACCCCGTGATGCTGATCTTTGTCGCTCATGGGTGCTTGATGGTCAGCCGTACCATCCACATACCCAAGCCCTAAATTTGAAGTCTACCAGGGTGAGAAACTGGTTTTACTAGTCAAATGGTGGCGATTGGGTACGGAAGCAATTTATAGCATGCTCAACATTGAGGGGATGCAAGGGAAGGGTTAAGAAGGCAGCAAGACGGGTTGGCAGCATACGTATCCGACGAGTGTGTTTTTCGTGTTTTTCCTAGATAGAATAAAGGCTACGATCGGCATGGTATACATGATACGTGACGAGGGAATTGGGAAATGGAGCACGATTCAGGGACAGAGAGACTCAGTTAGCTAATGTTCGTGATACCCCTATGTTGCCATCTTCATCATAACCGCAGTATACTTGACGTAGACTTCTTTTTGTCAAGTCTCCCAACCTGTGCGTCCACGATACTGATCTCTTAAGAGCATGTAGTCAAAAACTTCATCTTGAGTCTCCCGACACTATTCTTTAGTTCCTGACAAAGAACAGCCGAGCAAAGCCTCAACGTAGAAAAACCATGTAGTTTAAAAAAAGCAAGTTCCTTTCCTATAAAACGCCGGGAAGTGTCTCACATGAGTGTGAAACAATCAATCAGATCGTGACATAAAAAAAAGCCCAACATCTCCTTCGTAGCCTTCTCCCCCCGTCTCCTGCCCACGTTTCTTCCGATACATGCCCACCCCACCCAAACAAAAAAAAGACCTGATATATCACTCATCTATTCTACCTCCCACGGCTGAAACCGCCAGACCCACGACCACCGCCGCGGCCACCACCCCTCGAGAAACCACCGCCGCCTCCGCGGGCGCCAAACCCGCTACCACCACGGCCACCGCCGAAACCGCCACCACCACGGCCGCCACCACGACCAGGAGGACCGCCGCGTCCCCTACCGCCGAAACCACCCCTGGGACCGCCGCGCCCAGCACCGCGGGGGCCACCCCTCCCGCCAGCGCGCTTCGGCTTGGCGGCGCCCGGCGGGGGCTTGGGCTTGGGCAGGAAGCGCTCGAGGGGCAGCAGCTTCTCGGAGCCAATGTAGACCTTGTCGCCCTCCTTGAACGAGGTGGCCTGGATACCCTCGGTGGGCTTGACGGTGAAGTAAACCTGGTTGATGGGGCCCAGGACCTCGTCCACCTTGCCGATCGGCGTCTTGTTCTCGAGGAAGATTTGCGCGTTGAACTGCGGCACCTTGGGGTTGATTGAGGTGCAGAACATCTCGCCCTCTACCGCGTGCATAAAAGTTCCCATCTCTGTTTTTTGTGTGAATCCCAAGGTTAGCATGCCCTGCTCCTAATAGCTCCCGGAGGGACTCTTTATTTTTTTTTTTTACACATACCAAGAACCTGAGCCGGCGGACCAAAGTCTCGCTGCTGGAAACCACCGCGACCTATACATCATCAATCGTTAGTAAAGCCCCTCCAAGTTCCCATACTTCTTTTCCATTTCCTCAATAGATGATCCAGAGGATGGATAGAGAGAAAAACGTACCGCCACCACGAGCGCCGCCGCGACCCCCGCGAGCACCACCTCGGAAAGACATTGTCTCTTCTGTTCTCTACTTTTGGCCTAATTGAGTTGCGCCAGGCTTCGATTCGTATCTTGAGCTGCGCAATGAAGAAAGCGTAATTGGGGCGCTGCGCAATGCCTCGTTGTGTTTCGGGTATCGACGCTTTCAAAGGTTGGAGTCGGGAAACGCACTTTTTTTCTTGTGGAAATTTTCCCAGCTTGAATGGAAAGCTGACGAGGTTGGGCAGTTTGATTGGTTCAATTGGGCTATAGTGGGGAAGGTTCGTGGTGGACGGAACAACCTTTCGGCGGTGCGTCTGTCGGCGGGGTCCGCACTTAAGAGGAGCCTTTGAGAGTCTTGAGACATGCCACATTGATAAGACGATATATGAAGTTTCATTAAAATCAGACACTGTTAACAAGTGGTGTTCATGTTATGAGGTAAGATATAAACGATTATAACTAAAGATATTGGGCGAGAGATATAATCAACCAGAAAATGAACCAGCAACCACGGTAAACGCCTACCGCCCCAGTGATAGCTCGCCCATCCAACCCGTCGACCCTTTTGATACGTAGTCGCCAAAAGATAACAAAACATGTTCAAAGGAAGAATCAGCGAGACAAGTACTAGTTAATAAGAAATCAGGAGACACATGTACAGAGTGAACACAATGAAAAAAAATTTGAACCAAAACGCTAGTCAAGCGGTGCTGCCGCGTGGATAGCTGCCAGGGACGTGCAGGTTGGAGATGGTGTTCACGCTGTCATTCCTAGAGTTATTTCCAGTGGGACGCACGGGGACTGCGCTATCAATGGTCGTCTCAGAAAGGATAGACGAGTCACGACGCCTTTCCTGGACTGGGTCTGCGCCGGTCAACCCAGCGGCAAACACTCCGCCATTCATAGCCCCTTGTTGTGGTTGAACGATGTATTCTCGGTTCTCCGTGGGAGAATCGGTGTAGGGATCAACCACAGGATGAGACTCTTGGTTAATGTATTGCTGCTCTCGCTGTTGTTCTTCAGCAAAGTCGTTGGAGTGCGTTTGCCCCTGGTACCCTGCAACCACCGGAGTAATATATGTCCTGTTGTCATACTGGTGGCTCGGTTGTTGAGACTGCACAGGTTCGCTGGTGTACGGATTTACCCCGTCGTGGTACGCTTGCTGATTTGCCATGGTCGCATGCGAGGGCACGTCTTGGATGGGGGATTGTTCAGTGTTGCCATATCCGCGTTGTCGGTCCTGCTCCAGCTCTTGGTCATGGGCAAAGGAAACAGGGTTGTGAGCTGCTCCGGGTAGGGCGGTAGCGGCCGCGATGATGTTGACGTCGGATGCCTGCTGCTGCTGTTGATGCTCCTGCGCACTGGAGCTTAGGCTAGAGTGCGAACGTGGGGCCTGTAAGCCTCTCTGTGCGTTGACTTGGATATCAGATGGGAACCGCCCACCTGGTTGAGGTCTCCGGGACATGGTGTCAGACCTGGGTCCCGGGTTAACATCGATTTGGGAGTCTGCCGAGAACGGCTCCTCATCATCCTCGTCGACTAGGCCGTCGCTGCTAGCTGAACGCCGGGATGACTGGCTCATGCTGCGAGAGTGGGAGCGCACAAAATGACTCCTTTCTTCGGGCGTCTTCTCCGTGAGCGCCTTGATGTCTTCATACCAGGCCATCATGGTGTCATGGCTTTCAGCTCGGAATACCCAAGTGTGTCCGCGATGCATGCCCCCTGTCTGCCGGCCCTTGAGGATGAACTTGTTCGATGTGCCGCCTTCGGCTGAATGAGAACCTAGCTTCTGCTCGGCGAGGTAGAGGGACATGACGGGGGCCTGGCCCTTGTCGGCTGACTTGAATTCGTGAAGATGTGTCGTCGACAAGACGTACCTATATTCCTGTTAGTAAATTTATATTGCTCAGCAAGCGAAAACGGTCATAACTAACCAGCCCGCCGTGTAGCTCCTGAGATATTTGCTCTTTCGCTCCAGTAGGCCGGCTCGAATCTCCTGCGCAGCAACGTGGTCCTGGCCAGGGTAGTGAATCTGCTCCGCAGAACGGAGGGGTATGGTAGGATCCAGGAACTGGCTCTCATGGGTCACAAAATGTATCCATTCCTGGTCCTTGGGCATGGAAATGGGTCCGTCACGGAGCTCCTCAATGATACCGTAGGCATTATCAGCCTCTCGCTTGAGGATACCTGCGTAGGCATTGTATGCCTTTTGAATTTCGCCAACGACAATCGACTCCAACTCACGACCAGAGCTCTCGAGGTTCAAGTAGGCTTGGTGAAGATAATTCTCCTCGTCCAGCTGACGCTCGACTTGCCGGTCGACATGGAGCCTTAGCAAGAACGGATCCTGCTTGCCTGTCGTGGCAGAGTCATCGGCCTCACTCTTGCCGAGCGCATCCTGAAGCGTGCGCACCGCCTTGCGGGTGGCGTCCATCTCCTTCTCAACCGAGTTCTTGAAGTCGCCGGAGAGATTCTTGATTTCTTTGATCTTCTGCTGCAAGTCGCTGCGCAGGCCGGTGAGGGCTAGAATGACATCTTCCTCAATCTCCTTGGCCTTGTTGGCTTCCAAGATGGCGTTCTTGTTGTACGTCCGGAGAAATTGCAGGGCGTCGTCGATGCCGGCCGATTTGAGGAAGCCAGGTGGAGTCGCGATATTGTTGGATGTATTGGCAAGCTTGAGCAATGCCTTGCCGCGGTGTTCATAGTGGGATTGCACTTCACGAAAGTAGGCAATGAGGTCTTTTAGAACCTTTCTCCAAGCTACAAGCGCATGATCGTCAGCACTCTGCACAAATGAGCAGCGAAATCAAGACATATTGGGACTTACACTGAAAGCGATTGATCAGGACTTCAGTTGGGTTTCCAGAGGTAGGTACAGGGCAGTAAAGAGCGCTGTGCATCTCATCGGGGTCGGTGCTAGATTGAAGCGCCAGACTCTTGACGCTGCCGGCCCTCATGCTGCGACGGCTGCCGCTGCGCTTCAGGCTGCTTGTGCGTCGCATCGAACTTTTTTTCTTGAGCGTGTTGCCCCGCGTGGGCATCTGGTGCTGGTCGTCGCCGGCAGTGAAGCTACGGACGCTCTGCGTGCGCTCCATGGTCGAGCCACCGCCGTTTACGCTGGCCGCCATTGCGCCGCCTCTGTCTTCGATGATAGAGCTCCCGCGCTGACTGGCGTCCCACTCCTCGGTGAAGCGACCTCCACCCTGGTGCGGTTCAGGCGAGGAGGGGTAGGAGTTTTGGTAGTTGTTCTGCTGTCCGTTGTGGAGTGGCTGTAGATGCGAGTTGGAGGAGCGATATGATGACATGGCGGGCAATGATTTAGAAGTAGTAAGGGTAGGGGAATGAGGAGGTGGGCGCGAGTGCCGACGTAATTCAGCAGGTTGGAGGGAACCACGACCCAGGTACGACCTCAATGACGGGGGGGTTGCGTCGTAATCCGCCAACCTCCAGAAAAGGCGAAATAAAATCAGGACCCTCCAATGAGAATTGGTCAATGAATGCGACACACGCAGAGGTGCGACTATGCGCCTGCAGTGCTGTATGTTTCAGAAGGTGTAATAGATTTTGGCTGTAAGAAGGGTTGGGAGGAGGCACGGGAAGGCTGTATTCTTTGATCATTGATCAGGATCGAGCGACTTCAGGATTGATTTTGGGGACTTTGCTTGCTTTGCAGCGCTTGCGCGCGCGTGGTCTTCGCCGACTGTTGACGCAATAGTCACCAGAACAGTGGTAGGCGGGCCTTCTTGGCCTGAAGCTAATGCGGCCGATCACTTGGGGGAATCTCTTTCTCTTTCTCTCTGCCTGTGCGCCACTGATGTGTGTCGAGATCATTACATTTTTGTGACCAGTAAACCCGCAGTAGGTAGCTTTTTTTTTTTTTTTAATAAAAAAAAATCCGTGATACATCTTACATTAGTGATGGAGACTTGTTGTATTGTTGCTTTCCATGGATAGACAACAAGTCTACTCCGTATAGCCTGAAGGTTTAAAAACATGCTATGTATCCTCTCTGCCCTCCAAAGGCCTGGGTCTCTCTCTATAAGGAATTACACGTTCCAGCGTACCCCCCGGCGCCCTCAAAGCTCCCGCCCGACTCGGTTCAGCTCCGAGCCTTTCGGCGCAGTGGGCCATCGTCTGACTGTTGGGCAGCGATTGACGCTATTATTACTCCGTACTTTTCTCATCAAACGTCCTCCCATCTACATACATCACCCTGACTTTTCCACCCAATGAAGCTCCTAGAATAGCGCCAGCGTCACAACGTCAGCAGCACATCAATTCATTTCCCAACCACTGCCGTATATCATTCTATGTACTCCGTACTCCCTAATACGATCTTATTCCCGAATCTTGACCTATTACCACCTGAGCTAGATTAAAGTGAAGTTCCCAATCGAGACTATGACGTAGAGACAGTCGAGATTCAAGCCACGCGGCCCCGCACCCGCCGAAAAAAAACCAGCTTCCCCCGACTAAATGAGAACCATCTCCACATGGCCAAAGATTCAATGAATGGGACTTGGCGATGGTTTTCGGCATGTTGAGCATCCATACGGAGTACATGCATATTCATCGGAGATGCCGCCTCCTATTAAAGCATTTAAAGTCTAAGCCACGGTTGTAGTGCACCTGATCATTTTGTAAAGCAATGTAACGTACTCCGTATTGCTGGTATGTATGCTCCCAGCGCCAACTACCCACCAAGCTTCCCCAAATGACGCATCGATGGAATTTTCCCACCATTCGTGTTGGCTAATAAAAGTCAATTGACATTTCACGAGCCGAACCTCCGGATCCGGCATCCCGACCGCGCCGACCACTGGACCCCCCATCAGGTGAACCTCGAAGAAACGCTGTGTGACTGGCGTTCAGATATGTCAAGTTCAGCGGTCACCTTTATGGGACACTCCTAGACAAACCCCTATAGTATGCTGAGTTTACCAGCGTTGATTATCATGGCTCGTACTCTACAGATAACTCCTTTGGCCCTAATTAATGCTAGTCGACCATCGACCATCGATCTGAATACGTTGTCGTGTGATCAACCCATTCAGCCCAATATTATGCATGCTTCCATTGACGCCAAACACCTTGCCCTTTCCTCTCCAAACAATATACATATCCATGAGTCGCCACACATTTGTTGTGTCGCTCGTAGGCAGGTGCTTTTTTTTTTTGGTCTGCTCCAGGCTGTATTAAGCAAGCCAATGATCGAGAGCTCCCTCGCCGTAGGCTTGTCCCATCCGCAACACCTATTTTGAAGAGGGCCCCTGTATTGGCTCGGCTGGTGAATGCTCGACCATCCTCATCTTCCCCTGACGACGAGGAGGTGGTGCTTTGGGCGGTATTTTCTTTGCTGGCTGTGTTGCCCCGTTAACTGGTGCAATTGGCGACGAGGTGAAGGGCACACCATGTCGATGCGCAGGCACCGCAGGAGGGGGTTTTTTGGCCCTCTTCACGACTGCAATAGTATCCTTGGTGCCCTCAGCTTCGCCCTCAGCCGTTCCCTTGCTCTTACTCGGCGTTTGCACTCCTGGCTTCTCCGTGACCTCGGCAATATCGTTGACACTAACAGTCGAGTGTTGCTGTGGGAGGCTCATCCCAAGTATCTTCCGCGCAACATCTGATCCCCCTGGTGGTGAATGCGCCAGCTCCTCCGCCTCAATCCACTTGACTTTTGCGATCCGAGCAACGAGACGAAGTGTCGTGTCATCGGCCGGAGCGAAATGAAAGTTGTGTGAACCACGCAGAACGTCAAGGAGGCGTAAAACTTCATCACACTTGTAATGGGGCGGGTGGCTGAGTTGTGTGTGTGCCAGCAGCGGGAATAGCACTCGTAGGTACGTATGCCGAAGCGATATCTTCTCGTCCGGCAAGTCCATTAGATTGCGAATGATGACGTCCAGCAATACTCGAAGATCGTTTGTGTAGAAATATTCGTAAGTGGCCTTGTTGGTAAAAAGCAAATAGAGCAGTTTCAGAATGAGAAGCTGGAGAGATGTTTCAGTTTCTCGGTTCAATAGCAATATAATATTTTCACCAAACGTCCTAAAAGATGGGCCGTGAAAACTAAGGCATTTCACTATGCGGTTCGTCAGCGTCCCCATTGTATCCTTGGAATTGCTAGCGTCTGTCGATGCCAGCATGTATTGTTCGTTTAATACAAGCTTCGTATGGTTAGCATCCAGATACAGTGACGGTGAAAAAAAGAGGCTTACAAGCACGCGTATTGTGGGATAGTGGTATGGGTCATTGACGTCGTCAGAGACGCCCTCGATGATCTGAAAGAGGTAGTGAACAAAGTCGTCTCCCACAGCCGCCAAGTCCTCAATGTCTATGCGCCACATCCGCGACATCTCGTACATCAGATGAAGCAAGAAACGGTGCAGCCGCGGGTCGTCGTCTCTTCTCCCGTTGATGAGATCGAGTAGCCTTGGGAAGCACGATGCCTCAATCATGCGCGGAAACACCGCCTCGTCATGATGGCCATCCAGCAGCAGCAGACACGATATGGCGTGCAGCTTTCCGGTTTCATCCTCTTGTACGAGGCTGAAGATGATCTGCGTTCGCACGTAGTCCTTGTTATCCTGGTACAGGCGGCTGGCGAGGAGCTGCTGCGCACTCGTAATCACGGCGTCCGATGAGTCGCTGGACTTTTCGCGTAGCCGGCTGGTCACGTCAAGCCACGTCCGGAGGGCATCGTCGATTGCTTCGTGGTTATCGCAGGTTTTGGAGATGCAACTCTCCAGCTCTGTAGATGTCGGTGAGCATGCAATCTGGGGTACGCGTCTTGGATTTCGTCGGACAAACCAGCCCAAAGACTATCCTCATCCTTTTGGGAGAGCGACGCCTCTTCGTGATCCTCCATGCTTGCCGCAGAAAGACTTGATCAACTGCGACAGCATTGAGACCTCGTGGACGAAGGGCGGGCTCGCAATCGAATATCGCTTTGTGGTTTATACTAGAATACGTATCTAGCGCGAGGGACGGCGTTATAATTCGGTGCTATTGCATCCTAATTGATGATTTAAGCTGTTGATGATTGCAACAACTGGAAATACTGAGGTTGATGTTGGTTGTTGGTGGAGAGATGCTGGGACGACACAGGGCAGGCTAATAAGTACGAGTATTGGATCCGTTGTGGAGGGGTTTGGTGGGGTAACAGCAGCAGCTTGGAAGAGCAACCGCACCCCCTTCCTCCAGTCCCGCACTAGACGTGGCAGTAATTGGAGGCTTCCACGTTGTACAAGCATCACATATACACATGGCTACCTCATTGTGCATGCAGACTGATGTCGCTATACATGCTAGCTAAGAGAATGACGGCCAATCTTTAGCAGCGCAGTCGTCACCAAAGCCTAGATAAAGCAGATTACCAACAAATACTCTAATTCTAGACTTCGTACGGAGTACCATGTACTTTATATATA
This sequence comes from Trichothecium sympodiale, assembly GCA_003012115.1. NCBI lineage: Eukaryota > Fungi > Ascomycota > Sordariomycetes > Hypocreales > Trichothecium > Trichothecium sympodiale. The sequence goes on along the minus strand of PXOB01000043.1, from coordinate 58,290 downwards.
ATATAACCCATGTGTAAAAGGGGTATCGTTTCTACATTATATGGTCAATGCCTGCAAGAAACCCAGATATCTATCTTAACAAATAACGCCCTCCCGTGTCAGCCAGGTGAATAAATTAAAGACTACAATCATCTCGAGCAGATCACTCTATACCTCCTCCTCCTGTTTATGCGGCTCGTCGTCATATACCTTCACCTTGTCGGCATACTGATGAATGTTGCTCACCACATAATTCTCAATCGTACCGCCCATGCCAGCCGCTACTCGCAACACGAGTTCATTCAGGTTCTGCCGTCCCAAAATATCGACATGGTCCGCCGTGTTGGGACCTCCTCGCGCACTGAACCTTTCGGGTTCGTGAGGCATCTCCACCACGGTTATGTGCGTGTTGCCTGGGTTATAGCGCTTCATCTGCCAGCCTCTGTTGCACATGTATCCGGTACTGAGGAGATTGACCGTCCCGTCCCCCTCTCCCATGACAACGCCATGGTCTACTTCACCCTCAGTCAGCCCCACATCGATGGTGATATTGAGGTTGGTCAAATGAGCATGGTCAGGAGAGCGATAGTAGTAAGCTCGCTCTGTAGGCTTTCCTACACCGTAGAAGCAATATATCTTCAGATTCGGCGCGTTGGGGAGACTGGTCTCCAGTGGGTTGATCCATTTGCGAGGATCATTTTCATTGGCGGCAACTTCTGCTGCTGTATGTGCGACGCCATGGGAGTAAGAACCCTTGACTTGGTTCTGGTACCAATCTTCTGTGGTGTTCCATAGGAATTGGAGAGATTCGTCCACGGTTAGATTGCGGTCTGGCGTAGTCCAATTAGAGCCATGGCGGAAGTTGAGCACTGATCCATAAGAGTGGGCTTGATCGGGCAGGTCATCCGGGGCTGAATGGCTATCACCCCAAACCGCGTTGCCACCCAGTGGCAGCATCGAGGATATGCCAGGCATAGCCCGGAACATCTCTGCTCTCTCTTCTCTGCTAAGAAACTGCTCCAGGCCGTACATGGCGAATGCGTTGAGCTGCGCTGTATCGCGCATCTCACCGGACAGGACAGCTGTGAGATCTTTGACCGCTCCGAGCATGCACCCGCTAATGTTAATCCAGGATTCGATGTGGTCATCAACCCAAGTAGGGCCACCTTTCCCGCCGAGGTCTGACTGGACCCAGTGGAAGAAGTAAAACACCAATTGGCTACCCATACTGTGGGAGGCTAGTACCACCTTCCTCCCCCCAAACATAGTGGCAGTTTCGATGTATGCCTTTAGTCTACTGAAATACTGGTCTCGGACCTCGAGGTTAGGGTAGGATAAACGCCAATCATACGCGGCGGTGAAGGAGTTGGTAGGGTCATAGCCGATGGTTGCCAAATTCTCGAAAATCTTGTTCCAGATCCAGTAGCCAGTGATGAAGAAATCGGTGGCGTCGAAGCCTTGCGCAGCGCGAAGTTTGACCATGGGAGGGTCCAGACCAGTCTGTTTATCCAGCATGATGTGCCTCTTCCAGACTTCCTTGTCCGTGACAAGAGCCCTCATCATGGTCCAACTCCCCCAGAGTCGTTTCCGGAAGTACGGCCGCGAGATATTTGTAGTTCCCCACGACTCGAGTCCGGTCGAAATGACACCTGGCACCATGATCATAGGGTGATGCGCCATCATACCCTCTGCCTGAGCCTTGAGACCCACGGAGAAGGAGTCGTATGCGTCGGCGACTTCGCGCTCGCCCTGTATCAGATCTCTAACATCCTTCACGAGACCGGCTGGGACGATGTCGAGCAAGCTGTCCACGCTGAGTTCCCCAATCTCGGGAAAGTCGATCAGGTCGTTGCTCTTGGCAAAAAAGCCGGCACCTACGATGCCGCAGAGACTGCCAAGGAGGAAAATCAATGTGAATCGGCGCTTGCTCTTCTTTGGCTCGCGTTTGACGACATGTACATGGGGAATCGGCTCGATCGCAGGGCTGTCTTCGCGGGAGCTATTGCTATCCTCGATCTTTTGCACGTCGGGCAGCTGGCGACGCCGCAATGTCGTCGCCATTGCCGTTCTATTCTTCAGCCGCTGAAGCAGTCTGCGAGAGTTTTAAAGATAGCCGATGAAGAGCAGGCTTTCGTGGTAGCTTGGAGGTTGGGAGAGAATGTTTACGGGTCGGTCGCATGTGAAGATCGGCGGAGGGGTTTTGGCTGAAATTTCTGCGACCAAGGTTACGGGCGCGGGAATAGCAAGCTTCGTACGGAGCACATGAACGCGCTCAATTCCGACAGCACTAGCGCAGATGACAAGAAGCTGTCTCAAACATAAAGGGAATAAGTGCAAGGTGTGTTGAAACCTGGGTCATGCATGCGCCAAAAGGAGAAATCAACTGATCGGGGATCGATATCTGCAAGATCGGGATACAACAAAACCGACGTCAGGAAGGCCATTCCGGACAAATCACCCCGCCGGGCCGAATATTATCAAATGCTTTCCCCGAACGGATAACGTGGTCATGCCACTTCCCGCGAGTTTAATCAATATCCCGACTGTCTAGACTGTCTAGTTCACCAAGCCATCAGACGATAATGAGGTCTTCTCGTCCGTCTCGTTAAAGCAAGACCCCTTCTATTTCATGCGTCGGGTCGCGCGGCATGAGTGGATCAGTGTCTAGGATGATGCCTCATCTAGGGCTGTCATCGGGGTTGGCGCATGTGATTGTCGAGCTTGGCTCCTGGTTGGCCTAGATAGCTATCGCCGTCTTTGGCGGTTTAGCACGGCACCTTGTCTCTTAATTTTTTGCTGAGCTGGACCAATCGGTCTCCCCCACTCCTCCACAATCGGACTCCTCAAGCTGGCAGACAACCTCTAGCAGGGCACTGCGCCGCGCTATACCCTGCGACTCCGGCAGACGATTCGGCCTTTTGCCTGCCTGAGGCGAATTACATACATGCGGCCAGCATCAGCCTTACAACGTTGCTTAGACCCGTTTGGTGTGGTTGCCTCATCGTCGTGACTCTTGCCGGCGAGTGAATCTTGATCGTACGATGCGTCGTTTTTAAAATATCAATTTCCCCCAACACCAAAAAGACGAACTGCAAGATTAGACGAAAACCCGAAATTTGCCTCTCGTAAGATATGGCGCTCTCCGACAAATCTCAACTGCCCAGGGAGCTCCGATACGTGCAATATGAGCACAGCCTAGAGGCGCAATACCTCCCGGCCATTCGAGCTCTCATCTCAAAAGACCTCAGTGAGCCATACAGCATCTATGTTTACCGATACTTTCTTTGCCAGTGGGCCCACCTGTGTTTTCTGGTAAGCAATCCCATCCCATCTCACCTCTGTCTCACCGTCTCCTCCTCATCGTCCACTGACAACCGCTGGCAGGCCTTGGACCCTGAGGACAACTCTCTCATAGGTGTCATTATCTGCAAACTCGAAGTGCATGCCGTCCATTCAACTCCCACGAGAAGGGGTTACATCGCCATGCTAGCGACGTCCGCACCATATCGGGGCCAAGGGATAGCCACGAAGCTCGTCAAGATGGCCATTGAAGCCATGGCCGATCGAAGAGCCGACGAAGTTGTACTTGAGACAGAGGAGACGAATAAGTCGGCCATGCGGCTATATGAGAGATTAGGATTTCTTCGGTCCAAGAAACTACACCGATACTATCTTAATGGTAGTAGTGCATATCGGCTCGTCCTTCTTTTAAAATCAGTGGATTCCGATGGAGATCCGGACGATTACGACCGAATGGTTATTTGATGTGTGTTGCTTCAGGCATTATCAAGGGCACTGGGCCATACGAGCTACGTATTAGGCAAGCATAAGCGGGCGCTTCATATCATGTTTCACAGGAACGGACATACATATTTGATCAAGGCGTTAGGAGATCTTAAGCTGACGGATTGCAATTTTATGTCTTTCTACCCATCGTCATTGCCTATTTCTCAAAATGGTCCATCGAGCTGTAGATCGACGCTCTGATACCCAAAGCATTTCCCGAGGAGATTCCGATGTACGTGAAAGCATCTACAAATGTCAGCCATGCGGGGCTTGAGTCGACGACAAGTGGCTTACCTGGCTTGTAATAAATCGCCCGCCCCCGATTTTCCGCCAACTTGAGCTCTCTCAACCTTTGTAGAACGCGCCCTACATCTTTACGGTCCCGAAAGTCGGTCGTGTACACGCATATGAGTCGGTCCTGCCGCAGATCGTCCATATTCCGTCTAGGTGCGACTTTTGCTGCTATGCCAAGTTCATTGCCCGCTGTAGCTTTGGCTACCACTTCCCAGACCTCATTTACATCTTGAGCAGCGCAAAATAGCATCCACTAGGGCCCGATAAGATTATATCCTGGGTTTTAGGAACGACGTACTCACCTTTCCTGTTCGAACTTTGGCCGCGTGTGCGAGATTAAGTATATCATCCACGGCTATCCTGGATTGCTGTGCGGTCTCTCTGCGAATTGTTGGCTCGGGCTTGTTGGTTCTCTTTATATTGTCGATGAAGTTTTTCAACAGGACCAGCCGCTCTAGCCCACCCTCTGCGATGAGGGAGACTTTGCTCCCCTCCTCTGTCGGTGCTTCATCTTCGTTCCCTTTGCTTAACTGGCTCTCACTTTCATGTTTGGCTGTTCGAGGGAAGTAAGGGTTGCATATGAAGATCCATGGGATTTCAAGACTGGCATCTGTGGTAGCTGGCGGAAGTCGTTTCAGGAAACTATCGACAGTCTCTGTCAACTGCCAGGCGTAGGGGACGCCAGCATACGGGTTGTGCAGATGCGATGGGTTGCTGAGGAATGATTTGCGGGGAGCGGGTCGGGCCGGATGTGTTGAGTTACGTTGGAGCCAATCTTCAGCATCGAAATCTCGGACTCTGCTCTCAAGGCCAGCTTTAGTAGGTTCGTCACCTGCAAAATACAAGTCAGTCAGTCCTGCCTGTCATCAAGGTCGGTGTCGCTCATACCATAGAAGTCGGATTCATCGGATTCCATGGTTGGCCTCTGAGGTTTGCTGGCTAGGCCTCTGCGACAAAGCTCGTAATGTGTCTGATAACTAGTGGGTCGTAGGTAATAGGAGATGGCTATTGTTGCTTGTGTTGGATAGTAGTGGCTTGGCTGTCGGAGTCTCTTGAAAAACATGTCTAGGACCTTTGCGCATGTGGGTGTTTCAGACGGGCTGGTGTACTTGTTGATGCGGCGTCGTTCATCAAGATGAATGGCGCAAGATACGTCGGGCATCAACAGCAAGCTTGGAAGCGCCTACAAGTAGGCAGAAACGGACAGTGCTCAACTCAAGTAAAATCAGGCCATAATAAAACTGAATGACGTTCCTCAGGCACCTTTAGCAACCCCCCCTGGCTGTATGTGCAGGCGCGCGTCGCGTCTTGTCCCGCAGGTCAATTAAAATGCCCCACTTGCCGATGTCACGTTGACGATCCCCCACGTTGATTCCTGCTTTTTGGGTCTCACAATGAAAGTTTTCAATTCAAGCTCACTAGGAACTCATCATTGGTGAAGGCGACTTAACCCAATTGAGACACTTCAGAGCCTCATATAGCACACCAATGGTACAATGGACTCCCTGAAACCCATCTCTTCCAAGATTGCGGTTTTTCTTGATCTTCCGCCGAGCTGCTTACAATTCTGCCCCGCCTACCCTGACTATTTCATCGTTGGCACTTACAACTTGCAGGCAGACGACGCCAATCCAGAGGAAGAAGTAGGAAGCCGTGATAAGAAACCCCAAAGCCGTAATGGGACACTGCTGGTGTATTGGACAGACGGGTCCCAATTGTGAGTTGAGGCAGTCTTGTGGGATCCACGCTTCCTAACCGCTGTACTCCGTAGGCAACATGTTCAAACCATTGTGCAGCCATCAGCTATCCTAGACCTGCGTTTCCACCCAGATCAAGCGAACGAAAAGGGTGTCCTGGCAGTTGTATCAAGTACAGGTACAATGGGGATATTCAGACTCGATCCAACTCGCAGTCAATCTTCACCGTTGTCGCACGTATTCACCAGTCGCTGTGATGACATCGACGAGGACACCCTATTCTTACAATGCAACTGGCACCCGACTGAAAAGCGTTTGATAGGTGTCACAACATCATCAACCCTAGCTAGGGTCTTGGAGCTTGACGGGCATTGGGCTATCAGACAAGCACACGATCTGGACATTCACAACTCCCTGGAAGCTTGGTGCATTGCCTTCGCCCCTGAGTCCGGAGAAGGAAATGGAGGTTCAGACGGTAGCGTGTACTGCGGAGGAGATGACGCCATGCTGCGATACTCGTCCTGGAATTGGACGGATGATGAAGGCGTGCTCACTGGCCAAGCATCTTTCCCCCCCGTATGCCTTAGAGGTAAACACGGTGCTGGAGTCACAGCCATCTTGCCGCTACGAGTATTTGATAAAAACGGAGACCGACTGGTTATTACTGGAAGTTATGACGATCATATTAGGCTGTTCTCGTTGGGTGATTTACATAAAACGTCCGGGATGAGGCGGGTTCAGCTGTTGGTGGAACAGAATTTGGGGGGTGGCGTGTGGAGGCTGGATCTCATCTTCGCAACTGACATCAAGATACGTCTATTGGCATCTTGCATGCATGCTGGCGCACGTGTGGTCGAGTTCAGGCGAGAGGAGGGGGAAGGTGAGAATTGGGCTATTGAAGTGTTGGCCCGCTTTGAAGAGCACAAGAGCATGAACTATGGTAGCGATTTTATGAGGCAGCGGGGAAACAACGATTATAGCAAGTTACACTGCGTCTCAACCAGCTTCTACGACAAGCTTCTCTGCTTGTGGGAATATGTAGAAGATTAAAATTGAGAAATGTGTTTGGCTGCAAGTCTCGGGTAAGACCAGATAAAAAGACCTTTTCGCTCATAAAAAAAAAAGAGTAATAGAAAGCCTATAAACAGCCTTTTTCGACTAGCAGCACGGAGAAGTCAGTAGACATCATCTGGCGATATTTACTATGACTGGGTCAGTCATGCTGGTGCGTGGAATGCGGTATAGGTACTCCGTAGTCGGGTGGCTTCCATTGTGTGGGGACCTCGACCCTGACCGCATCAAGCCCGCAGCCGGAGCTTAGGTAGACAGGCAACCCACTTACTTGCTTGAAGCTAGTACCGACAGCACAGGAGGCGCGTTCAGCCAGGCACGGCGGCGAGGCTCTAATAGATAGTAGCCACCCGCACTAACAACCTCTACTTGTATGAATCGAAGTACCGGAGCTCCAGTACTTTATTTGCGAGGTTTTGCTTTCCGTGAATAACTTCCCAAACGTTTCCCTATAAAGATCCCAGCCTATGCATGCTCAACTACTCAACATTTGCATCAGATCGAATCTTTAACTCCCTGCGAGAAGAATCGCATCGCCTTTAGACCATCGAGGTCCCGCCAGACCAGATCCCAGCGAAAGAATCGTGACCGCCTTCGACCGCTTCTCGACCGTAACGATGGACACCAACGGCAGCTCCCTGGATTCTGGCGGCGGCGATGAAGGAATCTTGTCGCAGATTCGGCAGGCTTTAGAGGTCGTTCACAGCCCTTACGCCGCCAACGATGCCCGCAGGCAGGCGCAGGATTTCCTCGAAAAAGTCAAGACTACACCACAGGCACCCCTGCACGGCCGCACGCTCGCTTCCGACAAGTCGCAGCCATATGTTGCTCGCCATTACGGACTTTCCCTTCTCGAGCATGCGATACGCTACCAGTGGGCCGCCTATGACGATTCCCAGGCTGAGGCTCTGCTGTCGTGGGTTCTGGAACTGAGCCAGGCAGTTTCTAAAGACGATCCCGGATATCTTAGAAACAAGACGGCACAGCTTTGGGTTGAGCTTGCGAAGCGATGCTGGGGATCACGATGGATGCAAATGGACCCAATGCTTGTTCAGCTGTGGGAGATTCCAGACTCTGCAGCCCACAAAGAGTTTGTACTCTTTGTTCTGGAGACACTCTCCGACGAGATTTTCACCGGCGATGACCCCGTGGTGGCGGATAGAGAGGGAGTCCTTAGTAGGGCTTGCGTCGAAATCTTTACACCAACCCAGGTTCTTCTAGATGCGTTTCCTAATAGGCAAGCCACCCCGGAATTGCGCCACGGCGAAGAGGGCTGGCTTAAGCGTATAACTCAGCTCCTCGAGTTTTGCCTCGGCCCCGAGGTCAAGAATAATAGCGATGTTACAAGCTGCGCATTGAAAAGCTTGGCTGCTCTTCTCTCCCTCATGCCATGGGCCATACCGCTTGCCATCGCCGACGCCCAGTGCGTGCGGGTCTTATCCATGTGCCTGGCATCACCCAACACAGAAATACAGAGGGCTGCTCTAGAATCCCTTTACGCCCTGTATAGCCGCACCAATTTTACCTCGAACGAATTTCGGGAGTTGATTATGCCCATGTACTCAGACACCTCGGTGAGGCTGCTAAAGGAGCTCTTCGAGTGGTCGACGACGGATGCGGATGGCATTGATGAGGACAAATATCAAGTTCAGAAGAAGCTTTCCGAAGTCCTCTCCTGCTTGGGAGACCACCTTGACCGGAGGGCAGCTACCGTCACAAAGGAGCCGGTAGACAATTTCTTGAACCTCCTCGTCCAAGTCACACAAAGCCAGAGCCTGATGGTATCAATACCGACCCTGGTCACATGGACTAGGCTCCTCAATAACAAGCAGATCCATGCTGCTGAGATCTTCGGCACAATGGTTGGTCCATTGATGGAAGTTTGTAGCTCGAGGTTGGTGCGTTACGAGAATCTGCCAGAGGATTCAACAGACGCATCCTACCTGTTTCTCCAAGAGGATACAGATACTCAACCAGAGCGTCATGCGTTTCTGGGCAATTATCGTCGATTTAGCTCGCAGCTCATTGAAGCCATCGTCCAGCTCAAGCCTCTTGATGCCATTAGGCATGTTTTGGAGAGCACCGAAAGCGTACTGCAGAATCTGTATGATGGCCAAGCGCCTTTCAATAAAGCCGAATATACTAAGCACTCGCTTCCCGCCCTTAGAGTGGACTCTCGCTTCACGGTAATCGAGGCTGCGCTGAAAGGCTATACAAAGTGGAAATGGGCACACCGCGAGGATCAGCTTTATTCAGAGCTTGACACCCATCTCGAGTCTTGGTGCAATAAATTGCTCGAAATGGAGTTTCAAGATCCTGCCATTCGCAAGAGGAGACTTCAGCTACTCGTCTATTTCTCGACTACTGCCCTCAAGAAGAACACTGGCTTCATGCTCAAGGTCCTAGAACATATTCTCATGACGTGGCCAGCTCCAGAGCCCGACCACCGGGCCTACAGTGATGCCATCAAGGATCTCCAAAGCGAAAGTATGCATGAGCTACAGCGTCTTGCATATGAGATGCCAGATCATCTCCTGGATGTCTACGATCAAATCGCTCAGCGAGTTGACGAAATGCTCTCGTCTGGTGAGCTTGACGAAAAGCGATCGATAGCTTATAGGGGCTTCCTCTTCATCATTGTGCACCGTACTAGTAAACTGAGCATAGAATCCAAGGTCCAGAAACTCAGGGAATTTGTTGAGCCTGTCAAGGCCCAATGGAAAGAAGCTAGTGTACAGCAGTCCCTCGTATCCCACTCTACGTTTTGTGAGTTCCTTGCCCTTGATAAAGCGCAGGCGTATTTGGTCAGTCACCGAGCGTCTGAGGTTCAGGACTGGGGCTCTTGTGCTCTCGACGAAGAGGGCAAAGCGCTCCAGGCGGAGCTGGAGGAACGTCAAAAGGTAAGTTCCACAACCCACCACGTTCAAGTCTGTCGACTAATAACCTGCCAAAGCTTCTCCCACTCCGACCAAGCAAGTCGTTCCTCGCTTTTTCTGTCGAGAGGCTGAGCCACTCGAATGAGGCTTTCGAGGCTTCATATGCCCTCTGGCAGGAGGGCTTTGCGGAGATACTGGAAGGTATCCTGAAGTATCTGAGGTATGCTCGCCCAATGTACCTTTCCGCCTGGATAAATTTCTGACTCGCTTGCCTAGCTACGGTCATGCATCCCACAACCCTGAGACCTGGATTGGCTTACCGCCTGACATGCGCCACATCGTGGAACGTGTCTTGACCGACAGATTCTGGCAGTCAGGGATTTCTGATGGCAGTAAGGATGATTTCTATGCTAGGGTACTCGACAAAAAGGGCACGCTTGAGGGTCTCGCATCCACCATTCGCGCAACGATTAGGACTGTACGCGAAGCTGCATATGCCGCCATGTATTGCATGAGCCGTCTACGTAGGCATTTCTACAGCCTCCATGGCCTGTCTGAGCCCCTGTCACAGGCTCTCTTTGCCAACTCAACACATTTATCCACTCACCAACAGAGCAACTTGCTGAACTTGGCTAGATTCCTCGTCGACGACTGTCCGGTTGACCAGAGGGATCACTTCTTACCCCAGTTGTTGGCCACGTGCTTCCAGCAGATGGATGTCAAGATCACCGGCGAATGGCAGAAGATGGAACAGAGACAGACAGTGACAGCAGATGGAGAGGATGCCCTCAAGGATGAGATGAAGAACGAGAGCATTCTGCGCCAAGTCACGTACACCGCAGTGGTAAACGTAGCCGATTTCCTGGACCCATCAAAACCAAGTGTGTCAAACCGTCGCTTGAAAGGTTATTGAACCATTGCTGACATGAACCTAGATACAAAGACATTGCGTGCAACCGAGGACACGACCGATGGAGAGGCGAAGTTCCCAACACTTCGGAAATTTTGCCTGATGCGACGAGAGGTTGTCGAGCCACTCTTCGTATTCTGCTGCAACGGCATTCGCTTCAAGGACACTCGCTCTTGCAGCATGATTTTGCGGCTCTTCAATTCACTCGTGCCCGAGTTCAGTTCGGGTAACCATGCCGCGAAGAAGGCACCACAGGCCGACGAGGATAACGGGGCTCCGCCTGTAGACACAAGCCCAGTGTCCGAAGAGATTGCCTCGGTAATTCGTGAGTACATTTCGACGGAAGTGCTGAGGGCTTGCCTCACATCGTTCCATGACCCTTACTACGTTGATTTGCAGAAGGAGCTGGCACAGCTCATTGCTTCCGTGGTTGTCTACTATAGCCCTGTATCCCCAACACCCAGGGAAGTGATTTTGTCGGTGCCAAATATCAACCCTGTTGACCTTGAGCGCTTGTCAGGCTTTATGACAAAGCCGGGCTCACACAGCCGTCAACAGCGCCAGTGTGTGCTCGACATGCTCAAGGATCTCAAAGGGGTCAGCGTGTCAGAAATGGGCAAGATGCCCAAGAGCACAGGTTTTGAGACTGACCGAACCAAGAAAGGTTCCAGGTCAAAGATGGCGCAGCAGTTCATGAGCGAGCAGCCCATGTCTGGCACGAGGGGCTCTCGCACGGATGCCAACGGTAGACAGGACACGCCTGATGCCTTGGAATCGGTGTCGAATCTCTTTGAAAGCTAGCAGAGTGCTTTTTCTCGGAATCCTACGGGGACCAAAGGCTGGTGGAAAATTCATAATAGACAACGGAGCAGAGAGGCTTCTCCATAATGACAAACAACCAAGGACTTGCATGGGGACTTCCGTTGAAGCGTGTTTGTTGATGTTCGTTATCGCCTGCTCCCCGCAATGTTCCGGTCCTAAAAGTGTGGTGGCACATGTACGAGCTAGAAGGGGGGGGAGGTACAAAGAAACGAGCAAGTCTCGTCGATGCAGCGGCGGTGACGGATGATGCACTCTGCAAATTGGAATTGGAATTGGACCTCTGTTGGTCGGTCATGGTCGGGCGAAGAGAGGGTCTATTACATACTTAGATGTTGTTGGTCGCTTCCCGCGAGGGTAAAGCACCAACACCTGTCCGCTTGGATATCACGGAACTGGGGCGTATGCGCGAATGGGTGCTGTAGATTCAGGTTAATGCGAACCCCCGTCTGTCTATCATGTGCATACACGTCGCCTATTTGTCTATCAATGGCGGGGAACTTTACGTACGACCTGGAGTAGTATGTATGTATAGCCAGGCATGGTTAACGCTAAGTGATGATGGATGACTGTAGCTGCTATCATATTACTACTACTACTACTTGTAAGGTACTACTAGTAGTAATTAGTAGTACCGTATTATCTCGAAAAATTAACTTAATATAAGACCTACGTAAGCCCCTATTAGCCTACTTAATAGCTAATAGCTATTATTAAAGCGAAAATTTCGATAGGCCTTTGCTAACCCTTTATCTTTTTTCTTATTTTTACTTAAATTTATTAAATTTAAAGCTTTTAATAATAGAGAATATTAGCTTTTATAATATTATATATAAGTTATTATAACCTAAAGCTTAAGAAATAATTAATTATAATAAATATTATAAATAATTTTAAAAATAGTTATTATTTTATTATTAATAAGATTTATTAATTTAAATATAAATAGCTTTTAAGCTTAAGTAAAAAAGTTAATATTTCCTTTATTAAATAAAATATTTATTATAATTAGATAAAGGAAAGAAATTATTATAAAATTAAAGGTTTAATAATTAAAAATAAAGTATATTATAAAATTAAATATTATAAAAAGTAATAAAATAAATAAAAAGTAATAAAATAAACAAAATAATTACTTTTAAATTAAAAAAAATAATTAAAAAAGTAAGTTTTTTATTAAATTAATAAAATTAATAATAAAAAATAAAGTTATTAATAAATAATATATTAAATAAAAATATCTTTAAAATTAGTAATTAATAAGCTATAGTATTTTAAAAATATTTTTAATTTTATTATAGTCTTTATTTTTAAAGCTAAAGCTATATTTTTTAAATTATAATTAATTTTCTTTTTATTATATAGCTTTATTATAATTTTATATATATTAATTATTATTTATATTATTTTTTCTTAATTAATAAAATTAATAGTTTTTAATAATATATTTTTAATTTTAATATTTTTATTTTATAATTTATTAAATTAGATTAAAATATTATATTATATAAAAGCTTTTAAAATTATTAATAGTTTTTTAATTAATATTAAAATTACTTAAGTAATAACTTATATTATTATAATATGTTTTTTAAAAATAATTTATTTCTTTATATTATTAAAATTAATTTTATTTATATAATTATTTATAGCTTTAAATAATTATTTTTTAGAAAGTTTATTAATAATAATAGTAAAAAGCTATAAAAAGCTAGTATAATTAAATAAAATAAAAATAATTATAATACTTAATTTTTAAAAGTTTTACTTTATATTATTTATTTTATAGAATAGAATAGTATTTATAATTAATAAATATTTATTTTTAAAATATAAAAAGCTTAACTTTTCTTAATAAATTAATAAAATAAAAACTTATTATTATAAGTTATTTTATTAAATTTAATTATAATTCTTAAGGTATATAAATTATTTTCTTTTAATTTTATATTAATATTTATTTTACTATAGAAAATTAATTTTAATAATAGCCTTTATATATTATTAATAAAAATAAAAAAAATTAAAATTATTTATTTTTTATTTTAATTATTATAATTAAACTTATTATTTATAATTTTATTATTTTCTATTTATATATATTGTTTTTATTATATTTAAATAAAATTAATATTTTATTAAAATTAATAATATAAATATATTTAAAGACTTTTAAAAATAAAATTATCTTAAGGTTATTAAATATATAATTATAATTAATATTATTAATAAAATATATATAATATAAGAAATAATTAATAATTATAATAAAGTCTTTAAATAAATAAATTACTTAATAAATAATATATTTCTTGAAAAAGTTATATTATTTTTAAAAATTATTTTACTAATTATATAAAAAAATAAATAGATTTTATATTATAGGTTTTAATTATTAAAAAGCTTTCTTATATATATTTTTAAATTAGTTTATATTTATAATTTTTTTCTATTTTTATTATTTTTAAGAATTAATAATTAAAATAACCTTAAGGTTAGGCTATTTCAATTTAAAAATATATTTTATATTTTTAATAATCTTTTTAAATTATTTAATTTAATTAAAATTATTTTTTAAAAGATCTTAAAATAATAAAAGCTTTATATTAATTTATAAATTAATAATAGTTATTGCGAAAACTAGGATAGTCACGTACTACTACCTATTGCTAGCTTAGCCCGTACTACCTAGTTTAATTCTTTTCTTTAGTTTATTTTAATATATATATACTCTTTTTCGGTTTTATGCTTTATTTCTATTATAATTAGTAATAATTATATACCGATATCGTTAAAAGCACTATATCTTACCTTTAACGCGTATATTAACTAACTAGCTAATTAACTAACTAATTAATTAACTAACTATCTATTTATTAAATACGCAATCGATGTCTAAAGTAGTAGGACTATCGGTAATGCTTATACGCTAACTTATTACCTATATCGACGATTACCCGAATTCTAGAATTAAAATATATAAGGAACTTACCGAGGGTAATTACGATCTTCTTATATAATTCTCCTAAGCGTATTTATTACTCGAAGCGTTTATTAAAGTATCTATTTCGCTAGCGTTATTAATAGTAACTTAAAGTAGAAGAACCCGATCGGTAGGATTAGTTTTTCTTCTATATCTTCCGATATAGGTAATAACCCTAAAGGAAGTAATTAACCTACTATATAAGATATTAATAGCTATTAGAAGATATTAATATATAGAGGAATATATAGTAGCCCTTATAGTATCGATATTAATAGTCTAATAATCCTCTATATCGATTATATAATATAAATTATTAATTCTTATTACTTTTATTAAATTATTAGTTTTTATTATTTCTATCGAGATATCCTTTTACTTAACTAATTTATACTAATCCTTGATTTTTCTTATTATTATTAAGGAATTATTTATTATTAAAAACCTAATAGTTCTTATTTTTTAACTATAGGCTATTTTAACTATATTATTACTAAAACCTATTTAGGAAAGTATAATATTTAAACCGAACTAAAAGTAAGTAAAGTAAGTAAGATTATTATTAAAAAATAGTTTTTAGTTTAATTACTAAAGCCTAGGCGTATCGGAAGCTATATTAAATAGAAGAAAAGAAATTACTATCTAAGCTTCCCTAATTACTAATTATTCTAACGTAAATACTATTACCCTTTTAAGTTTATCTCCCTTTTAATTATAATATAATATAGTAGCTTAAATTTTAATTACTATACTTTATATTATTACTATACTTTATAATATTAGCCTTTATATTATAATTCTAGGTTCTAGTATAATAGAGCTATAACCTATTCTCCTACTTTATTCTATTCCCTATCTTAAACTATCTACTATATCGGAAGTTTATCTAGGCTTTAGGCTGCTTAATACTAGGGATTTAATCTATTAGAAGAATCTATTATATAAAAATAAGCTTATTCTTTAATAAACTAGTTTAATAGCTAGTTAGTCTATATATTTAATAAGTTAACTTATTCGTTTAATTATTTTTAATCGATTAGATTAATTCTAATAGTTTATTATTAAGAATAATATTACTTAAGATAACCTATTAGTATTATTTCTTCTTTAATACTTATCTAGATCTACCTTAATAAGAATTTAAATTAATTTAAGTTAATAAACTAATTTTAATTAATTAATTAAGTAGATATTATATTAGCTATTAAGATCGTATCTTTTTAAAGTTTAATAGGTATTAGATTAATTTATTAGCTTTAATCTAATAAGACTTTTTCTATAGCTATTATCTTATTATTTATTATAATAATAATAATTATATTACTACTTTCGATTATAATATTATAATTAACGAAAGTAGGATCTTTTATCGTCTTCCGATATTTAATCTAATAATAATTATCGATAGTAGTATATACTAATAGTCCTATCGGACTTAGATTTTAATAATAAGTATATTATATAGCGATTTTATTTTAAATTAGAAATAGTTAATTTCTTTTAGCTAGATATAGATATAAAAGATAGTATTTTTTATAAAGGTTATTAAGTCTATTATAAAGATATTAATCTATTTATAAAAGCTTTAGATAATATTACTAAAGAAGGTTATTTAAAAGACCTTTATCGATTTATAGTCTAGCTTTTTTATAGTAAAGCCCTTACCTAATATTAAAGATAGCTATTTAATATTAATCGTTAATACTATAAAACTAGTCTTTCGCTAAGATTATAGAAAAAGGCGTTTAGAAAGAAGTTTAAACTAAATATAGCTACTATCTTTAGTAAATTAGATATAATAAAATATACTTATATTAAATACCGACGAGGGGACTCTACTTATATCTTTACTATTAAAGTAATATAATTAGCTAAATCTTATTATATTTTTAATATAGAAGCCTAATTATTAAAAGTCTATAATTATATTAATCTAAAGCTTTAAGTCTTAATTAATCGCTTACGATATTTAATTTATATAGTAGATTAAATAAATAACCTAGACGAATAAGCTTAGAGTTAGAGAAAGTAAATTATATTAAGTAATAATAAGCCCTTACTATATAATAATTATTAAAATTTCCTTCTAAAGAAAATAAGTATACTTAATAATTATCTAAGATAAAATCCTATAGAATAATAAACTAATTATCTAAAGTTAATTTATCTTTAAGGAAATAGTTAGTAATAATAGCTTTCGAATTACTAGAGGCTAGCTATTAATACTTAAGGAAAAGGAAGATATTAATTAAGCCTTTATCTTAATTAAGGATTTAACCTATAGGGAGGAGGCTATTAATTAAGCTTTTATTTTAATTAAGGATTTATTCTTTAAGGTAGAGAATACTAGCTAGGGCTTTATTTTAATTAAAAGCGTATTGCCGATAATAACCTACTTAAGGATTATAAACCTTACCCTAACTTTAATAATTATAACGAATAGTAATACGAGCTATATAATTAATATAAATATAGTAAATAATCTAATAGGGAGTAGGATTAGGAAGAAGATAATAAATAAGTATAGGAGAAAGCTTATATTACTTATTATCCTCTCCTTATATATTTAATTTATATAAAATATAATTATACCTTTTCTAATAAAAACTAATTATATTATTACTTATATATACCCGATAAATATAAGCTTAATATTATAGATAATTCGACTCGATAATATAATAACTACGAGGTATAATTTAGCTTTTGATCGGTACTTTTTAATTATTTTAGACTAGATAAAATATATTTAAAGAGTAAGATAAACCTAATAGATTAATCTTTAAATAACCTACCGATCGAAGCTATACTAATGTATAAAGGATTAATACTTAAGGAATTTACTACTTATTCCTATACTATATTTAATATTTACCCTTAAGTATTTAGTAAAAAGGCTTCGAGAGTAGTTACTAATAGTAGTTATCCTATACCTATTGTTAATAAGTATTAATTATATTAATAGCTAGGCGTAAAATACTATATAGTCGTATAGACGCTAGTAAAAGGATTAAATAATATAGTTTAACTCGACTATATAGTAGACTTTATAGTTTTAATTAAAGGGATTTTAAATAAAGCTATTAAATAGGCTTTATTTATAATTATAGCTTAGGTTAAACTAGATCTTAGTATTCCTTTATTACTTAAAATAAAATAGTTATATTTATATAAAGTAATTATTAATTATCGAATTTAAACTATATAGCTAGGATCTTGCTAGAATCTATTTATTTTAGTTATAATATATTACTATAGTATTTAAATAGCTCGAAAAGTCTACTTAAAGTATAAAATAGTATTAAGTCTTTAATAGGTTATTTAAGTCTTAATCCGTCTAACCCGATTGCTAGAGGATAGAGGATTTTTTATACTTAGTATTTATTTAAGTATTTTAAATATAATAGTTATATATAATATATCTTTTATTATAATAGCTAATCCTATTAATAATTTAATTATTATTTTACTTAATATTTAGCTTAATAATATATTAAAGTATACTTATAATATTATAATAATATATTATACCGATTAAGATATAGTTTATAATTCTACTATTAGCAGTAAATTCGATATTAACGAGGAGCTTTATAATTAATTTAGCCTAATTAATTTAGTATTTATTACTATTATAATAAGTACTTTTTTATTAAATCTAATTAATATATTATATATTCTAATAGGTTATATATTATTTAGCTTTAAATAAATATATAATTCTAAGATAGTTATACTTATTAGAATATATATTAATATAGCTAATTAAAAACTAGCTTTAATATTTTAATAGATTGCTAAATCTTACGATATCTAGCGCGATAGTGGAGTTTTAGACCTTCCGGAAGATAAGTAGATAAAGATTTATTTCTATAACGGATAGTAAGATATAAAAATAATTAGTAAACTATACTTAATAAATAAGAAGGATAAAGAAATTATTAATTAAACCTTTAATAAACTCTAGAGTATATACTATATAGGCTATATCGTAAGCTTAACCCTATTTACTATACTAGTCTTTATAGTATAGTATAAAGTTAATAGTAAAGATAAAGGTAGAGTAGTTATTAACTTAAGAGCGACGAATTCTTAAGTACTTTAAGATTCTTATCCTCTACCTTGCTAAGAGGAATTAATTACTAGTCTTTAAGGAGCTAAGTTTATTATAATAGTAAATATATATTAGTTTTTCTATTAGTTTCCTATATATAAAGATTCTAAATATATCCTTATAGTTATATCTTATTATAGTTTAGAATAATTAAATATTTTATTAATAGGTTTCTAGAATCTACCTTTATATTCCTAATATTAGATTAATATAAAATTATATAAATATTAGAAGTATATTAAATCCTATATTAATAATATATTTATTTTCTTAGCAATAGCTAAGGAGTATTATTAATATTTTCGTAATATTTTTACTAATTTTAAATTACTTAGTCTTTAGCTTCTAGCTAAAAAATTATTTATTAATTATAAGAAAATAATTTTGCTTAACTATTATATTAATAGTATTAATATTTTACTTATTTAAGACTAAGTATAGTCTTTATTAAATTAGTCTTTTTTATATACCTTTAAATAGCTTAAGACGTATTATAATACTATAAACTAGATATAAAACTTTATATTACTCTATGCTTAAAAAATTAAACTACTTTATCGTTATAAGACTAAGCTATTAGTAGTAGCTAGAGGGGATAAGGGCATAGAGATAATATACGCCTAGAGAAAGAAAGTTATTATATAAACTATACTTAATTTAATTAAGTCTAAATTAGATATATTTAATCTAATTTAATTTAATATTAAGTATAGATTATATACTATATTAGTATATTTTAATAAATATTAAATATTATTTATTAAAATTAATATATTAAAGTAATATAGATTTAGTATAATACTCTTTTACTATAAGGGTAATTTCGATAGGTAAAATCTAGCTATATTAGTATACGCTAATATATAATATATTGCGTTTTAGAGTAAATTGCTTAGCCTAGCTAAAACGAGATATTAGCTAATTAAGTTAGAGGTCGCTTATCTTAGATAGATTGCCTAGAAGAATAGAGTTATTTTTTATAGCTTAAGGTATTTTATTATTATTTTTATTAATTATATTATAATTAGCTTTATTATTCAATAAAAAACTATATTTATATCCGATATTATTAAAATAAATAATTAACTTATTAATATTAATATATACTTATTTAAATATAATCTAGATATTATTTATATTTCTAATAAATTAAATATCCTCCCTAATGCTTTATTAAGGCTTTTATAAAAAGATAATCTAATATAAGTAATAGTCTTAGCTAGTAATAATACGTTTAATAATATCCTTACAGATATTTCTTTTATTATAGTAGAACTCGGTATTAATAATAGATAGTATTAATAATTTATTATAAGATATATCGAAGATATTAAATTAAAAAATATTATTAATTAATTAGAATAGGAATAAGTAATAGTTTTTAAAAATAGCGCTTATTTATTATATAGTCTAGCTTTTAAATTAATAAATAAGGGTTTATTACTCTATATTATAAAAGATAGTATACGATAAGTCTATATATTACGATTAATAGTATAATTAATTCTTACTATAGCTTATAATATATAGTACTTTAGAGTAGCGTGTATAAAATAAGAATTAGATTTTTATATTTTTATAAATATAATTAAATTAATTATAGCTTATATATATTATTATTATATATATATAATAATAAGATAGTTAAAAGCTTTATTAAATAAAGATTTAAATTTAATCTTTCTTAAGTTTAACTTATTCTAGACTTAATTTATAGATTTTATAATTAATTTACTTATTGCTTTATTAAAGGGCAATACTTATTACCTCCTTAGATAGGATATATATAATTTTCTTCTTATTATTATTTATAAATCTATAAAGAAATATCTCCTTATTCTAAAGTATAGTATATATAAAGCTATTAATTAGGCTAGACTAATACTAAAAGCCTAGCTTTTAATAGATTAGGGACTACCTATAGCTATTATTTCTAATCGCGATTATTGCTAATTAAGCGATTTCTAGACTTAGTTTTTTAAATTCCTAAATACGCGATTAATTTTTATAACCTCCTAGTATTCGGCTAGGAATAATTAAGTAAAATTAATTAACTTAATCGTTAAAGTAGCTATTCGATATTTCTTAATATCGAACTTTAATAAGCATTAGCCGATTACTTTATTAATTATCTAAGCCTCGCTAAATAATACTTTCGTTAATTTATTAAACTATTCTCTTAATAAAGTAGTATTTAAATTTAGACTACGGATATTAATTATAATAATTAAAAATTGCTTATTAAATAATAAAAATACTTAATTATTATAATTCTTTCGTAAAGAAAAGTAATAGGAAGTATAAATAGTAATTAATTTCGCTAATGCTTAAGTAAAGTAATACTTTAATTCTAAGTATAAGTAGATAGTATTTGCTTAAGGTAATTATATTTATCTCCGACTATACTATAGGTATTCTATCCCTAGGTAAATATATAAGTATAGTTAATAGAGGGTCGGACTATTTAAAATTATATAAGTTATTAGTCTATATACTTATAAGCTAGATCTACCTCTATATTAGAAAGTATATTTAATAGTATTAGTAATATAGTTAGACTTAATCTATTAAATATTAAATTTATTTTATAGATTAAAGATAGATAATATTCTTATAATTATAATTAAAGGTAATAATAATAAATAGGAATTATATAAAATCGATTATTTCTTTATTAAGCGAATATTTTATAGTAAGCTATAGTATTTAATTTACTAAATTAGATATAGCCTTTAGTATAATAAATAATATAATAAAAACCTATTAATAATTAATATTAATAATTTAATTAAGTAATTTAATAATTAATCCTTCGTAAGGTAAGGTAAGGAATAATACTTTATAAATAAAGGCGAGATATAGTATTATCAAGGGTAGCTATTAGGCGCTAAGAATAAGTATACTATACTAAATTAAATACGCTAACTTAGATATATATAGTAATACCTATCTTAAGCGAAGGATATATTTTAGACTTTTAAGCTTATTTATATTTTAATAAGAAAAGCAGAAGCTTCTTATATACTTATAGCTTTTAGCTAGAGCGCTATATATATTTAATAAAAAGATAGATTTCTTAAATATTTATAGCTATTAGCCGAGGTATTATTATTAATTACTTTTCTTTTTAATTACCTTTCTCTTTAATTTATATTATATTTATTAATTTCTTCCCCTACTATATTATCCCTAATTCCTTTAAATAATTAGTTTTTTCTATTATTTTATTATATTATTTAAAAATAGCTTACTAATTATTAATTAATATTAATTAATTCCTATCTTAATACCTATTTAAAGAAGAATTTTAATAGCTTATTATAAAATAAGAAAACTTAACCTATAAGTTTATAAAGATAGATAATATTAAGCTAAAATATATAGTATTATATATATTATTAAAAGGCTTAGATAGGAAAGTAAAAGTATAATAATAAGTATTAAGTATTAGTAATCGAAAGGGAAATATAAAGATAACCTAAACTTTCTTTATCCTTACTAAACTATTTAATATTAAAGTAAAATAGTCTAATATATCTAAAGCGAGACTAATATATAGTATACTTTATAGCGCTAATTCTAAACTCTTTTTATTTTTTAAAAACGATATACTTATTAAATTATATAAAATTATATTTATAATTAAATTTAATATATAGCTTTTATAAATATAGGATAAGACTAAATATAAATCGATAGTATATAGATTTAATTACTATCTTACTATATATATTAAATTCTATTTAAGAATAAGCAATACTACGCTAAGGGAATATATAATAATAATAGAATACTTACCCTAAATACTTATCGTTATTAAAAATAATTAGTTAAATACTTTTAATAGGTATATAGAAAACGAGACGATTAGTAATACTAATACTAATATACTTAAGGAAGATAAATCTAAGTAAAATAGTTTTAACGATAATTATATAATTATTTATAATCGAGAGGGTATTTAAGATAAATATAATAATACTAATTAAAGCATATATAATAATAATAGCGACTATATTATAACCTCTCGAATAGAACGAGATAACTATAACCTAATTACTATAACCGATTGTTTATATAATAAATTATATAAAGCTTTTAATAATTTAGCTAAAATAACCGATAGGATAGATAAATTTAAGTATAAGATAGAGTATTAGTTTTAAAGGGTATTTAATATAGCTATAATTATAATAAGGGAGGAGCGTATAAGACAGATATATAGTATTAGTATTAATAAATAAATAAACTAATCGCGGATTAATTATAGTATAGTTTTACTACTAATAGTAAGATATTAAGTCGATATTATAAACTATCGAGGGTAATTATTACGAAAACTAAGATAGTCACGTACTACTACCTATTGCTAGCTTAGCCTATGCTACCTAGTTTAATTCTTTTCTTTAGTTTATTTTAATATATATATACTCTTTTTCGGTTTTATGCTCTATTTCCGTTACAATAGCTTCTCTTATTACTTATAGATTAATTAATAAAAATTATATAATATATTAAAATATTAATATTTTAATTTTTTTATAATATAAATATAAATATTTAATATATTAAATAAGCTTCGAAAGGTTATATAACCTTAAGGTTAAATACTTTACTTTAAGCTTTAACTTAAGTATATTTAATATTATATTTAAATTTAATTATTATAATAAAAGTATTGCGAAAAGCTTTAAAAATAATAAAATTAATAAAATTAAAGTAGATTTAAATTAATATCTCAAGGTTAGTTATAATATAGAACTTTTTATTAAAATTATATTAATTCACTATAGGTTTAGCTAATAGAGCCGGTAGGGATTGCTAGTAGGTCTTATTTTGAGTTAATTTTTCGAGATAATACGGTACTAGTAGTTGGCTACCTAAAAAGTTGGTCCTTCCTTTTCAATATTTCCCCGGTTTAAAGATGGAGGGCACACCTTCCCTGGTGCGGGTGCAGTCTAAATCTGCCTACCCTTACCCAGGCATGAGTAATCCATCAATATAATTAAGGTCCTTCCTTCCCTTTGTCGTGTTTGCTCGTAGAGCTTCCTCTGACTCCTAGGCTTTGCCTTTTTTTTCTCTCTCCTTTATTTTCTACGCAATCGAAGCTGCGAGTACATAGCAGTTACCTAGTACTATTCGAACACGCTTTTGACGTTCCCCTGTTTGAAGTTAGGTATGTCCCCATCCTGGAGTCTCGGAACAGTGCATAATATATGTACCTCGGATCCTCGCCTCATTTTTGCTCTCAATTGCCTCCGCTTTGCTGCCACCTTCCTTCAATGTTCCTCTCTACCAGCCCCCTCCCACCTTTCAGAGTTTCCGCGTACATACATGTACTACTAGTATATCATGCCCTGTCGAGCGACAGATTGGAGGGTGCTGAGCCCCATAGTTGACCAAGGAACAGGAACAAACAAATACTTGACAGAAAGCGAGACAGAGGGGAGGGGGAGGGGGGAAAAGAAAAAAAATAAGGAGAAAAAAAAAAGCAATTGCCCAGACGTTTCACTGACGGCCGACTTGGTGTCAGGTCGAGTCGAGCAAGCAAATCACCATCCCGTCGTCTTGTAACTCGCCCCTCCCATCTAGTACGACGCCAGCTCGAGCTGTTTGCCATTTGCCTGGATTCGGATTGAGTCGGCTGACGACACGGTACTGTAGGCGACGGCCACTTCGTCTCATCTTGATGCTTCGGTTCTCGTCTCCACCTTGTCAGTCCGGTAGCTCTCGCCAATACACACCTCTTCTGCTGCTTCTGCTACTGCTGCTTCCCCCCCCAGCCACACCCCCTATGTCTACTATCGCTTTTCATTCCTCATTAAAACGAGTTGAAAACTCATAACCCCCGCCATCACCGCCGTGGCTGTTTTGTTCCTGATCGTCTTCTGAATTCTATAAACTAAAGTGGACCGCTGGCCACCTACCACCCCGGGGCTCCGCTGATCTTCGTCCCTGAGAATTGACACTTGGGGATCGCCTCACCCACCGCTGGGCCAATCATTGACCTTGACTGGTTGATAGTCTTCTTAGCCGCATACCCCGTTGCGTGGATAAACACTACCGCGCGTGTACTCTGCCTGAGAAGCATCACCGCTTGCAGCATCTAGACAAGGCCTCGTCATGGTGTACTGCGGCAAGCCCTCGAGGGGCTGTCAGATGTGCAGGACTAGGAGGATCAAAGTATGTCCCGTCTTTGCTTAGCAGGCCACTCTTTGCCATCATGACTAGCTGCTCACCGAACCCCTTAAGTGTGATGAGACAAAACCTACCTGCAACCAGTGCGCAAAGTCGCGAAGGCAGTGTCCGGGCTATAAAGACGAGTTCGACTTGGTTTTTCGCAATGAGACGCAGGCTACGGAGCGCCGGGCCAAGAAGGCCAACAAGAAGGCCATGGCCCAGAAGATGAACAAGTCAACTGTGCTCATCAACTCTCCAGGGACGCCTCCGAGTGCAAGAACCATCTCGCCCACCAGCCCGATCCGGCTCCCACCTGACCAGCAAGCCTCATGCCACTTCATCTCCAATTTTGTGCTCCTTCCACGGCAGGGCACCACGAGGGGTTTCATGGAGTATCTCATTCCCATGCTGAAACAGCAAAACCAGATGTCGCACTTCACCTTAGCCTTTGATGCGTGTGCCATGGCTTCTCTTGGCAATCGCATCGGCACCGGCAGCGACTTTGAAAGCCAGGCTTTGGCCAAGTACACCAAGGCACTGTCGGCGACGTACGGCGCCCTCCAGGATCCCGACATGGCTAAGCAGGACTCGACTTTGGCGGCGATCCTTTTGTTGGGCCTCTTCGAGAATATCTCTGCTAGGCAGCTGGGAACGCTCGCTTGGGGCTCCCACACCGAGGGTGCCGTGCAACTGGTCAAGGCTAGGGGACGGAAGCAGCTGAGAACCAAGGTCGGTTTGATGCTCTTCATAGCCGTCCGGACGCAGATGATCATCCACACCCTCAGCTCGGGCAATCCGCCCACCATGGGCGTCGAGTGGTGGATGAACGACGCCGTCAAGGACAGCAACGCCGCCGACTGCCAGCGCCTCAGCATCCGGATCGGGGAGCTCAGAGCAGAGGTTAATCGCCTCCTGCTCGCGCTTCCTCGCACCCCGGAGAATGTCGAGGTCATGTTTGAGATGCTGCGCACTTGTCAGAGCCTCGACCAGGAGTTCACGCATTGGGCGCGGGATCTGCCGCCAGCGTACGATTGGCAGACAGTTGCGTGGGAGGACCACGTTCCCAATGGCGACTACGCCCAGGCCGAGGTCTATCCCGGACGCGTCGACGCATATCAGGACTTGTACATTGCCAGCGTCTGGAACCTGATGCGGAGCTCACGTGTCATCCTCGCGTCCCTCATCGTCCGCACCGTGGCCTGGATCTGCGCGCCGCTCGATTACCGCACAACACCTGAGTACGCTACTGCCGCACGAATATGTGTTGAAGCGATCAACGACATCATCGCGTCGGTTCCCTACCAGCTCGGCTGGTTTGTCAATCGTAAGCACATCCTGGACCGAGCTAACCTCTCGGGCTACGGGTGTGGCGATGAAGATGCCCTCAAGGGCCTGCCGGGCTACTTCCTGACGTGGCCCCTGACCTGCATTTACAGCCAGGACTACGCATCTGATTCACAGAGGATGTGGATCAGAGGGCGACTGGAATTTATTGGTAACCAGCTGGGTGTTCGATATGCTCACATCCTCGCAAAGGCAAGTGTCTCCCTCTATATGCGAGCATATATGCTGACGATTTACTAGCTCAATCTTCGTATACCGTCAATGCTAATTCGGCGTGATGGGCTTATGGCCAAACCCTACGATGCAGCCCCCAACTTTGTCAAGCTGATTTCCCAAGCAAACGCAACAGAGTCCCTGGAAGAGCGGTACAGAGGGGCCATGGCCCAGACTCTGAAGTCGACGTTGGAGATCAAGGTCGAGCCTCAGGCCAAGAGCGGCGCGCAGACATCATACCGCTCACTGCAAACGAATCGATGAGTCAAACCTTCCCTTGCTTGTCACATGGTTATTGGTCTTATAGGAGAGGGGGATCATTCTGGAAAACAAAAAGGGGGTGTCGCTTCGTTTAATTCGGAAATGTACGCAAGGATTTATTGTTCCCATCTTAGATAGGCTTCTAGGCCTTAGTCGCAGGACTGATAGGGATTGGTTATGGAGTTTTTGAGATACCAAGATATGTGTCAGACGCCAAACGCTGGATGACTCCGTGATTGGCCGGCCGACTTTGTGATTTTCAGAGTTGATTACCACCTAGCTTCGCCATTGGCAGACTATATCGGCCTATACGTGATTGGATATGCAGAACAGTAGAGGCTAGTGAGGTGCGAATAACATGATCATGCGTGTTCAGATGCGCCAGTCATTACTGCCTGCAGAAAGACATGTTGCTGTCAATGTGCACCAATGCCGCCCGTCGTCCTGTGCTCGTTCCCAGAAACACCAATCAATACCCTCTCCGTCTCGGCAGCTTCACCTGAAATGCTGAATTCCTCCTTCCTTGTTCTTCTCCTACATTGATCGATGCAAAACTCACTTATCTTTCCTCCCCTCTGCTACCCCTGTATCCCCCTTGGCCAGATTCCACGCCCTGACGACCCATCTTTGCGTCTTGTCGACGTACTTTTCGTCCTGAATCTGCTTGACGCCGACGCGCACGCCGTCCCGGGTGAAGACGACGTTCTTCCTGCCCATGCGCTGCGAGGCCGAGTTGCCTATGGACTGGCTGGTTAGGTAGATGTAGTAGCCGATCCAAGCGGCGACACCGAGGACTATGATGACGATGAGGAGGGGGAGGAGTTTGCTAAAAAAAAAAAAAAATCGGATTCACTGTCAGTAGGTGCTCTTCTTTTGCGATTTAACAATTTTTTTTTTTTTTTTTCCCTCCGACGGAGGGGAGATTTTTATTTACATGAACGTCGAGGGCTCGGGAGCTGGTTTGCTGCGACCCCAGGCCATGGTTTTTGTGGTGATCTGCGAGATTGCGCGTATGCGTAGGTATATATGTAGGTAGTAGTAGTAGCTGCAGGTAAAAGGCGCTAGCCGCGTGGACAGATAATGCAGGGACCGGTTCTGGTTGAGAGACTTTGAATTCAAACTGATTGGATTGATAGAAGAAGTAAGCCAGTAGGTTTATATAGAGAAGCTTTGTGATGAATCAGAAGAAACGCCTGTGATGGTTGCTGGAGGGGAGAGAAAAAAAGGGAACGAGAGGATGGAAAGCTTTCATGTAGTGCTAGAAAGAGGTGGCTTAGAACAAGCTTGCGCAATGTGCTTCCGTGTACGCCAGTAGCGCCAAGGCTTTCCAGCTTTGATTCTTCTTTTAGGGGAAATAAGGATACTAGGGTAGTACGGATGAGAAGGAAGGAGGGAGGGGGGGCGCGTGGCAGAGAGCGCTGGAGCAAGAATAATAAATCGGTTAAGACGGCTGGTGAAGTGGTGCCGAGAATATTAGGTAGCTGAAATCCAACGGGAAGTGAGAAAGCTTATTAAAAAGTGATTTGTTTTTCACTGAATGGAATGCGCACGCTTTAATGTTTGTTGAGTTGCGCAGAGATAAAGAGTCACGGGAAGAGATGTCTCAAAGAGATGACAGCTGAGCGTAGACACCTTTGGTTGTGAAGTGCTCGTGTGATTAAGCAAATGGCGATGGCCGAGGTGCTTTTCGTCGTGACTACCCAAGCTAGCCATGGACAGAATATTCCGACCCAATATGCACCCAAATATGCTGCCAAATATTAAGGTCGGTGTATTTTGGTACCGAGTTGCCAAGCCAGAGCTTTAGGTACTACAATTCTGGGTACTGCGTCATCGTTGATCATCACGTTGATGCTACCTCAAGGTTCGGTCACATATATTACAGAAGCCTCGCTGCGATCTGGACATAACTCAGAAAACGTTCATGCATACGGAGTAGATAATTGTTTAATCGAGTCAAGACGCTACACTTGAGCATCCTAGCTGACGGCAAGACGTATCTTCTTGCTTAATCATCAGAGAAGAAGAAGCCCACGAATTAGTACTTGTCGTATACTCTGTACGTACTAGATGTATCATATCAGGGATCTCTTATCACCCGTACAAGGTACATAATGCAAGCTCAAATGCCCCACGTCCCTGAACTTCATCTTAAGAGCTCGAGGGATGCTGAGAAGGGAAGTGAGAAGCATTCCTGCTGAAGCGGCAGAGCAAAGCGACAGGTAGGGGGTTGAAAATTCACTTGCAGCATAGATAGACGAGCTGGATATCGAAAAAAGGACAGGCGGGTGGTACAAGTACAAGTATTCAATGCTTTGCGATATCCTCAAATTGATTTCGACACTTCTCGTTGTGCGTGTCTGGCGGCGAGTACTCCGTAGGAGTCTCAAAATCGGACAGTCAAGTTTTGGTAATAGTGGAGTAAGCGGTACTTGGTGCCCCACGTGTTTATTGCGGGAATCTCAGGTACCCCTCGGCGCCTCATTGCCCCTCCCTCGCAGCCACAGGGCGGTGACGGTCGAAAAGGCCACTCTGGAGTAGTCAGTAGTCGCAGGTGCTCTCGACTCCAAGTGGACAGCTTCCTGCCCGCCAACGACGACGCCTCCAAGTCGACGAGGAGTGAAATTCCATTCCACCCCCATCTTTACCACGACAACTCCCACTTCCACCAGTCCTACCTCTCCTCGTCCTTCGGAGATCTGTTGGTTCCTCTCCCCCCTCAACGTCGCCACGATACTCGATAGTCTGCCGTCTCTCACACCGCGGTCTACGTGTGCGCTTGGCGGAGCATCCTCTCTGCTTGCGCTAATACCGTCCGCAACCCTTGAACCTCCAACCCGTCGTTGACGATCTGGTCCGAACACTTTCTCGTCGAATCGCGCCACGACTCACACTTGACCTCTCGTCTGCCATGTCGGCCCCTCCCAGTGAAGGCTATGGCCAGGGCCAGTTCCAGGGCCAAGAGTACGGCCAGCAGCAGCCATATGACGACCAGCAGACCCCCGTCCAGCCCCCCCAACACGAAGCCACCGGGGTAGCTAAGAAGAAGAAGAGAGGGTATGCCGCCGGGGCGTTCGATGTCGGTGCCGGTGCCAATGCTGCCGTGGGTGGCCAGCCTCAAGCAGGAGCGCCGCAGTACGGTATACCTCCGGGTCAGCCTGCCGCCACCGGGTACGGAGGCTATCCCCAACAGGACCCTCAGCAAGCCGCCCAGGGCTACCAATACCCGCAGCAAGGCGGCTACCAAGCGCCTCAGCAGCAGCCGGCGTACGGAGGCTACCAGGCTCCCGCGCCGTCAGAATATCCCATCCCTGGCGCGGCCCCGGCTCCCGGTATTGGGGGCATCACTCAGGGCATGGGAGGAATGAACCTGGGAGGACAGCCTACGCAGCCTCAGCAGCAGAACCAATCTGCCGCCGCGCCTCGCCCTCAACTGAACCAGCTATACCCAACAGACCTGCTCAACCAGCCTTTTAATGTAGCTGAGCTGGACCTGCCCCCGCCTCCGATCCTCCTCCCTCAGAACGTAAGTTGCATCTTGTACCGGTTGAATCTACAGCTGCGCTGCGTGTACTAATTCCGCATCGTTTTCATAGTCGAGTGTGACTCCCTCACCCGACGCCAATTGCCCGCCCAAGTACATTCGCTCGACGCTCAATGCCGTGCCTACGACCAACTCAATGCTCAAGAAGAGCAAGCTGCCGTTCGCCCTTGTCATTCAGCCCTACGGCAGTCTACACGACGACGAGGACACCGTCCCGTTGGTACAAGATCAAGTCATCTCGCGATGCAGGAGATGCAGGACCTACATCAACCCCTATGTCACGTTCCTCGACCATGGCCACCGTTGGAGGTGCAACATGTGTAACCTCAGCAATGATGTGCCCCAAGCCTTCGACTGGGATGCCGCCGCCCAGCAGAGTGTTGACCGCTGGCAGCGAGCCGAGCTCAACCATGCCGTAGTCGAGTTTGTCGCGCCTCAGGAGTACATGGTGCGCCCTCCCCAGCCTTTGGTCTATCTCTTCCTTTTCGATGTGAGCTACGCTTCGGTTTCCAACGGTCTTCTTGCAACCAGCGCCCGCACCATTCTCGACAGCCTCAACAGGATACCTAATGCGGATAGGCGCACAAGGTTGGGCTTTCTGGCTGTTGATTCGAGCCTGCACTATTTCTCGGTTCCAAAGGACGATGATGAGAACGGTGATACGACCCAGCTTGTTGTCAGCGATCTCGACGAGCCCTTCCTCCCCGTTCCCCATGATCTGCTAGTCTCTCTCACCGAAAGTCGGCAATCAATCGAGAAGTTCCTTCAGAAGCTGCCAAACATGTTCCAGAATAATCAGAGCAATGGGTCGTGCATGGGGTCAGCCCTGCGTGCAGGCCACAAGCTGATTTCTGCTTTGGGTGGTAAGATTGTGGTTCTGACATCGTCGTTGCCTAATCTGGGCGTTGGAAAGCTGGAGATGCGCGAGGATAAAAAGTTGCTTGGGACGTCAAAGGAGGGTGGCCTCTTGCAGACTGCCAACAGCTTTTACAAGAGTTTCGCTGTAGAGTGCTCCAAGAACCAAGTGTCCATTGACATGTTCTTGTTTTCTTCACAGTATCAGGACGTGGCTTCTCTGAGCAATCTGCCCAGATACACTGGTGGCCAGACCTGGTTCTACCCTGGCTGGCATGCGTCTCGCCCCGAAGATGCCCTCAAATTTGCCTCCGAGTTCAGTGACTTCCTCTCTTCGGAGATTGGGCTGGAAGCTGTGCTCCGTGTACGTGCCACGAGCGGTCTCAGGATGAACACATTCTACGGCAACTTTTTCAACCGCAGCTCAGATCTTTGCGCATTCCCCGCTTTTCCTAGGGACCAGTGCTACGTCGTGGAGGTGGCGATTGATGAAAGCCAGACAAAGAATGTCTGCTGCTTGCAGGCTGCGGTATTGCACACGACGTGCAACGGAGAGCGCCGCATTCGTGTCTTGACCCTTGCTCTGCCGACAACGGCTAATCTATCCGATATCTACGCCTCTGCTGACCAAGTTGCTATTGCCACCTACTTCAGTCACAAGGCCGTTGAGCGTGCCCTTGGAAGCGGCCTCGACGCTGCCCGGGATGCGCTCCAGGCCAAGATTACCGAGCTATTGCAAGTATTCAAGAAGGAGCTGGCCGGCGGAAGCATGGGCGGTGGTCTCCAGTTCCCGGCTAACCTGCGCGGCCTACCTATGCTGTTCCTGGGTCTCATCAAGCACGTTGGTCTACGCAAGTCGGCACAGATTCCTACCGACATTCGCTCTGCCGCGCTCTGCCTGTTGTCCACGCTGCCAGCACCGCTTCTCATGCGCTACATCTACCCCCGACTCTACTCGCTCCATGATATGCCTGACAATGCTGGTACGCCAGATGAGGCAAATGGCCACATCGTCCTACCCCCTGCTCTCAACCTTTCTTCAGAGAGACTCGTATCTTATGGTCTGTATCTTATCGATGACGGGCAGACTCAGTTCTTGTGGGTTGGCCGAGACGCCGTCCCTGCGCTTGTTCACGATGTCTTTGGCGTGGAGGACAAGTCGCAGCTCCAAGTGGGCAAGGGCCGTGTGCCTGAGCTTGATAGTGACTTTAATGAGCGGGTACGTGCCGTCGTCAACAAGAGCCGGGATCACAAGTCTTTGGGTGTCGGAAGTATCACCGTGCCGCACCTGTATATCGTTCGTGAGGATGGTGAGCCCAGTCTCAAACTCTGGGCACAGACGCTGCTCGTTGAGGACAGAGCAGATCAGGGTGTTAGCGCTGCCCAGTGGCTGGGTATTCTAAGGGAAAAGGTGAGTGCCTAATCCTCGTTTCTGCCAAGCTGCCTGGACGCCCATGCTGACCAAGTCGGTCAAGGTTGTTCAGTAAACATAATGGGAGGAAGCCTAGGAAGGGCATGTCCAAGTTATTGGCGTCTTCGTTGCATAGACGGAAGGGTACGGGGTAAAGGCGTTTATGAGAGACGAATAGCAGCAACGCTGTGCGGGCGTTCGTGAGTTGGACGCAATGACAGTGGATGAAGTGTCAGGTCAATGGGATGTATGGCTCCTGTCATAAGGCCGACAAGAAAGGCCGTGTACGGAATGAAAGATGGCTTCTACATAAAATGAGAAACTATTAGTATTGTTAGACGGCTATATTGCCCAGTGACACTTGGAGAGACAACGGCGATTTATGTCGTTGTATCCGGACAACGTTCCTAGATTTCTATCTTTCGGGTTAGTAGTGATAACAAGAGTTGCTCGGCAGTCACTCCCAACATGCACCTAGGCGAGCTCCAAACTGCCTTTGGCTCGATTCGCTCCCGATATTTTCACTGCAGGCCTATCAGAACGCACAGTAACCGCGCCGGAGCACGTTGCCTTGGTTGGCCGGACAAAAGAGGAAGACGCTATTACCAAGGGGCGCCGGGGGGGTTGGATGGTGAAACGGGTTCCTGACAGGTTTTGGCAGGCGTCAGGTTCTGTGGGACAAGGCTGAGACAAGCGACAGAATTGGAGCCTGGAGAACGGGGGACCATCGCTGGTGCGTTTCAAAGGCTTGCCTTGCTGAAGTGGAGGAGTATTATACGGAGTACGGAGTAAGGAGTACTATTTGGCTTGAAGCATCCATCATGACTCCTTCAGGTGTGCCATCAGCGAACCTTGTATCTTGCTGTTCCCGCTTTTTTCTTTCTTTCTTTCTTTCTTTCTTTTTTTTTTTTAATTTTTTTTTTTTCTTTTGGCAAGTTTGGAGAGGAAGGTTCCTGATCGATCAGAATCTAAATCAGGACGCTCTCTGTGGATAACAAACTCGGTGAGGTAAAGGTTAATAGGCGCCCGCGGCTTTCCCGTCAACGGCGCTCTACCTAATTGGAGCGCTGCTGAGCGCTATTAGTGGCTCGCTATAGGTGGACAGGACCCCTTGGCCTTTCTTCCTGCGCTTTCTCCCTTCTCTAGCGCTGCACTGTTCTACGAATAGCAGCAGTGCGCTGCCCGATCTTGGGAGAGGAGAGGCGGAGAAGCGGAACAATAGAGCGTGCTACTCTCTCACGGCCTGCTGATGGTGCTTTGACGATCGGTGATGCGAATAATAGCCAGTACTCCGTACAGAACATTTTCGAAACTCCTTCCTCTACTCCGTACTCCGTATTGATTCATGAATTCGTCTTCTGGTTTTACTAGACAAATAGGGTTGCCTGATAACGACCTTGGTCCTCTTGGCGAAGCTGCTGGCTGAAGTGCCCCTCTGTCCAGCTTCTCGGTCCAAGCTCATGCTAGGACAAGCACTAACGAAACCCTGGATAGCTGGTCCGCGACTGGCTTCAGGTGTGTGCGCCTTGATCCTAGGCAGGTAGGCAGGTCTCGAAGCGGGGCAAAGCCGTCTCTCGCCCACCCGCAGACGCCCATCCAGTTTCCATCCCGCAACCTTGAGACTCAGGAGCTTTTTGTTCACTTTCCATCTTCCCTCTTCTATAAACCACCCTCCGTTTCAGTGCGAGGGTTTGGACAAGAGGCATACAAGGACAAAATTGGTAAGTTGAACGAATTCTGCTATTTTCGTCTGGTTTTTTTGCTTTGTCAATTTCGGGGATTTTCTGCCGGCCTAGGAAGCTTTGTTGATCGCCGCTTTCCCGCAATCCCGTGCGAGCTACCCCTCAGCTTCGCGTTGATTCAGCTCGTGGCCCCTTGATACGGGTTCGTCTGAAGGTTGGCTTGCGTCAGCCTTGGAGATGACCCTCCTGGAAGGGTTTCGCAAGGACATTTCGGCGCTGGAGGGGAATTAGAGGAGCCCGTTAGGCCCGGAAACTCGCTTGCACTTGGGGCGATCCCGCCGGCCTGAGATCTGGGGGAGGGAGCACGGCCTTCTCTCTGGGGTTGCGAGTTATGCGGCGGGCTTTGGCCGAGGGGTTTTTTTTTTTTTTTCTTTCCTTTTCTTTTTGTCGCTGGCTTGCGTTTATCATATAACTTGCTACCGATCGCTTTTGTCTCTTGTTCGAGAGAAGGGTTGGCTAACCTACTCAGCTGAATTAGACGTGGTTCTCACCAGGCGATTGCGGTGCCTTGTTTTACGACTGTCGTGACGGACACGGAAGCGATTACTGAGTACGGCGGTCTGCTCCGACAACAATATTAGACGACAGATTGCGAGTCGAAACCTTTGTCCTACAGCCACTGTTCTGCACGAGTCGCGAAAGAGAATTTCCCCGTTCACCATGTCTCGCTCGCAAGCTCCGAGTGCGGCGAACTCCCGCAAGATATCTTTCAACGTCAGCGAGCAATACGACATCCAAGATGTCGTCGGCGAAGGTGCCTATGGTGTTGTCTGGTATGTCGACCTACTTCAAGTCTCAGGTTGCAACGTTCATCAAGTTTGACATGCTCTTCCAGCTCTGCGATCCATAAGCCGTCGGGTCAAAAGGTGGCCATCAAGAAGATCACGCCCTTTGACCATTCCATGTTCTGCCTACGAACACTGCGTGAGATGAAGCTCCTCCGCTACTTCAACCACGAGAACATCATCTCTATTCTCGACATTCAGAAGCCGCGTGGCTATGAGACCTTCAACGAAGTTTACCTCATTCAGGTACATGCATCTGCAAGCCCACGGATCTGCAGGAAAAGCAACTGACTGGGACTACAGGAGCTCATGGAAACGGATATGCACAGGGTTATCCGAACCCAGGACCTTTCAGATGATCACTGTCAATACTTTATCTACCAGACGCTGCGGGCGCTCAAGGCCATGCATTCAGCCAACGTCTTACACCGTGACCTCAAGCCCTCCAACTTGCTCCTCAATGCCAACTGTGATCTCAAGGTGTGCGACTTTGGTTTGGCTCGATCGGCGGCTTCGCAGGAGGACAACTCAGGCTTCATGACGGAATACGTTGCCACTCGCTGGTACCGCGCGCCAGAGATCATGTTGACATTCAAGGAGTACACCAAGGCCATCGATGTGTGGTCTGTAGGCTGCATCCTGGCCGAGATGTTGAGCGGCAAGCCCCTGTTCCCGGGCAAGGACTGTACGTTGGGATATACGGGGAAGCCATGGCACTGATTTCTGACACGTTCACAGACCACCACCAGTTGACCCTCATTCTCGATGTTCTCGGCACCCCGACCATGGAGGACTATTACGGCATCAAGTCTCGCCGTGCCCGGGAGTACATCCGCTCCTTGCCCTTCAAGAAGAAGGTGCCTTTCCGCACGTTGTTCCCCAAGACATCGGACCTCGCACTCGATCTATTGGAGAAGCTTTTGGCATTCAACCCGGTGAAGCGTATCACAGTCGAAGACGCCCTGAAGCACCCTTACCTCGAGCCGTACCACGATCCCGAGGATGAGCCCACGGCACCCCCCATTCCCGAGGAGTTTTTCGATTTCGACAAGCACAAGGACAATCTCAGCAAGGAGCAGCTAAAGCAGCTTATCTACAACGAGATCATGAGATAAGTGTTCAGAGGATGAGCAGGCATGAGCAAGCGAACTTTGGCAACATATTGAAGAGGATTCTTTTTCGAGATAGAACTCCCCCTCCAAGCGGAGGATATCAGGGGAACGCAGCTGCGAGCTGCAACATATGGCTGTGCAGTTGGATTGACATATTGATGGTGAACGGGATTCATACTGGAACGACGAGGCAAACAGACAGGCAGAGCAACTTGACAGTGTCCACTCGGATTTTCATAGCAATTGAGACCGATATTTTCGGCTTACATGGCTTTCAATGTAGTGATGCGCGTTAGCATGTGGTTTCCGTGCAGGTGAACGGTCATCGTACCACCACTTGGTACCACCCACTGTGATGGCACACTTTTGGGTTTGCTTGTCGGAGTGTTGCTCAAGAGAGAACAGAGGTAGGTGTACGTCTGACTCGCGATGTGCAGGTTCACATGTGAGTCCGTCCCCTCGATCATTCACGGACTGACCAATTTGGACAGCAGTCTGATGAAGCTTCGTGTGGAAGTTCGGAGTCTGAATGCCCGCAGCCCTTCCAGGCGTCTTTTCCAAGCGGCAAGCGGTGGCCGCGGCGGAGAAGGGCGGCGGCCGCCAAAGAGGTGCCGAGCCGGGTGGAGCATTTCATTGTCAGGCTTTCTTGGGTGGTGGATGTTTTCAGCATTCCCGGGTTCCAGAACTTCAAGATGACAGACAGCTAAAAGGGTACTCGGTACTCCGTACAATTCCCTACGTCAGCTCGTCTTTCCCATTTTTTTTTCCATTGGAATTTTACCCCAACATCATCTCACGTTATCAGACAAAACCGATGGTAGTGAGCCCTATGCACACCTAAGTCTTTTCTTTGATTTTCCCTTTTTGCGCACTCTCCAAAGTCCTGAAATCACTTTCGTTGAAAAAAGTCGATTGCGAATACGTAAAAGAACGACCGACTTCCCCCAGACTACGTAAACACCTATTAATCGCTGTGGGGATCCCCGACCCACTGCGCCGGGCAAGAAACGACCCATCCAAGTCCTACGTTATCTCACCATAGCATATAAAAAACAGCTGGCTTTTCTTTTGTATTTGTTTTTCTCGGTTTGCTTTCTCACCGCAATGAGCACCACCCCAGATCGCAGCACCTCCCCCGACGACACACCACCCTCTTCCGGCGCACGCACCCCTTCCACGCCGAACAAGAGCGACCTCTTCGACGGATCGGCGACGACAGCCGCATCGGCTGGCTCCTACGGCTATACCAGCACCATTTCCAACATGTGGACGGGCCTGATCCGGCGCTTCTCCGCCGAAGACGACGGGCACTTCCCGACGCAGCGCGGGCACCTCGAGCACGCGCACACCTTCAGCAGCCAGGGCAGCGGCGGCGGCGGCGGCGGCTACACTGACGGCGTCAACGGCGTCTTCAACCCCGTTAAGCGCACGGTCAGCCCGTTTCGTCCCCCGCCGCTGGACCCGCTGGTCCTGCATGGCTTCAAGGAGAGCACGCCCGAGGGGGCGAGGCTGCTGAGCCACGCCGTGGCCGAGGAGATTCGAACCATGGTGCCGGAGCGGCTGCGCATCGCCGAGGACTGGAGGCTCGTGTACAGCCTGGAGCAGGACGGGGCGAGCTTGGCAACGCTGTATCAGAAGTGTCGGCAGTTTCAAGGGCGCAGAGTAGGCTTCGTCCTCGTGGTCAAGGACCAAGAAGGCGCGGTAAGTAGAGACAGAGACAGAGAGAGGCGCCTTGTGGGGCTTGCAAGCGCTTCTCTCCCCAGAAGAAAGAGCGATGAAAAAAGCTGATGGGGCAGGATGATAGGTCTTTGGCGCGTACTTGTCAGAGTACCCTCGTCCGGCACCGGCATACTTTGGCAACGGCGAGTGCTTCCTCTGGCGAGCCTCGACGCTCAACTCCCTCCCACCCCCACCATCGGCAGACACAACCAACCTGACACGAAACACGACGCTCGCGCCGTCGTCGTCGACGATACCGAGCTCCCAGGGGCCCTCGCCCACGCCCTCGGAATCGATCCGCTTCAAGGCGTTCCCATACAGCGGCCTCAACGACTGCTACATCAACTGCGAGCAGGGGTTCCTGAGCGTCGGCTCCGGGGGCGGACACTACGGCC
This sequence comes from Trichothecium sympodiale, assembly GCA_003012115.1. Taxonomy (NCBI): domain Eukaryota; kingdom Fungi; phylum Ascomycota; class Sordariomycetes; order Hypocreales; genus Trichothecium; species Trichothecium sympodiale. Next base: position 20,200 of record PXOB01000043.1, on the reverse strand, counting down.
TGTGGGTCGACAGCGCCCTCGAGCTGGGCCACAGCTCCCGGTGCGAGACGTTTGGGAACGAGCCCCTGAGCGACGAGGGGGAGAAGTTTGGCATCTTGGGCGTCGAGTTTTGGGTCATTGGTGCGTGAAAGTTGCCCGTGGCCATCCTCGCGTGATGAACTCGAATTTTATGATGAAATGAATAAAAAACAAATATCTTGAACTAGGGAATGGGCGGCGTTTTTCTTCAAAAACAATTGTTTCAAGGGGGTTGGGCCTGAGAGAGACTGATCAAACTATAGGAATCACTGCTCTAAAAGTACTGCTGGGTGTAGCGGGCTCTTTGCGCGACGCAGGTCGAGGAGGGAAACCTTTGCAAGAGAGGATAGGTACGAAATCATCAACAAATAGCTACATCAAAAGATACCCGGAGTTGGATAGCTCTGCTCTACAACAATGCACGCACGCAGCAAGTCTACGATGACTTACCTTTTTAACTTGTAATCGGTTGTCATTCGCAGACTATCTATCCTGCCCTTTGTCTAAAATCTAGTATGGCTTTCAAAACACCTTCCGGGGAGGGTACCTCTGCTGAGGCATCTGGTTCAAAGTCAAACGTATCCCTCAGATAGGCTTGCGTCGTGGGCCCTATCGTGGCGACAAACGTCTGCTCGTCTCTTGAAGCGCCGCTCACCCTGCCCGTGTCCTGGTTTAGGAGGTTCATACCTCTGAGCATGGCGTCGCAGCCCGTCGGGGAAAACACCACTACCCAGCGCTCCGTGGCTTTGCTCGTGCAGTGCAGAGCCCGGTCAAAGTCCATTGGGAAGGACTCCATCACTCCGGTGCCGTAGACGACCTCTTCTGTGACGGGTATGCGCCTGTCGGCCGGGAGGGCGGGGTCCGTGAGGGTCTTGGGTATGATGTCGCGGCGCTGCTCGCCGACGAGGAATAGCAGCGGGGGGGATGACTCGCCCGGCGCGCGCTTGTCCTTGTACCAGTCGTTGTAGTGGTCCAGCATGTACTTTGACAGCGCGTCCCCGTTGCCGGTGTGCTCCCCGAAGATCTGCAGCGTCCGAGGCGTCGGCACGGCCTTCAGCGCCCGCGTCGTGGCCGGACCGACGCTGTATACCGGCACGTCCTGCAGCTGAGGAGGCCAGCTGTCGCCATTTTCGCGCCGGCCCTCTTCGACGACCTTGGCGAAGGCCTCGACGGCCCGCTGCGACGTGAAGATGAGCCCGCCGAAGGAGCTCCCTGGGCGGGCAGATATGCCGCCGCCATCGAGAAGAGAGCGGATGCGGGACAATCCGCTGGGCTCGAAGCGGTGGAGAAGGACGGCCACAAAGGTCGGGTCGAAGCCGGATGAGGCCAAGAGCTCGGCGTAAGCGTCTGTAGGCGTCGAGGCCGTTTTCAGGAGCAGGACTGGGGTTTCAAAGGGGGCCATGGCCGGCCAATATTTGTCATGAGCGCTATTAACCCGGGCTTTCTAGTTGTTGTTGTTGATGGTATCAAAGGATCTGTACTCCGTACTCCGTAGTGGGCTGAAAAAAAGATGACGGGACAGAGGACGTCACAGACATCGTGGGGCTTATCGATAAGTATATTTCCCGGAGCCCATTGGAAAGCTTACAAATCTTGGCGATTGCCCGAAATATCACGACATCTTTGCACGCTGCTTGAACTTGTCTCTTTCTACTATCTGTTCAGTTCTTTACTGCCTTTTCTGATATGGTGGCGGATACAAGGGACAACGGTGACGATCGGACACCCGTTGCGGGTGCGGCTTCGGAGCAGAAGCCTCTTCCCACGGGAATAATACTAGACAAAGACGGCAAACCGTGAGTGTGTGAAGGGCAGTCAGTCTGGCTGGGGGAACAAGTCTGCTGATTTACACATCTCCCAGCTGCCGGAGCTGCAATTCAAAACTGGCCTTCTCGGCGTTTGCGGCCCAAGCAAGAGGCCAGAGCGCACCACCAAAGACCGCCGCGGCAGCCACGACTACAACAACAACTACGAAGCCCGCCGTCGAATGCCCGCCCGACGTCGAAGCCCTCGGCCGCTCGACCTGGACGTTCCTGCACACCATGGCGGCGGCCTACCCCGAGGCACCGTCGGCGTCGCAGCAGAGCGACCTGGCGTCCTTTGTGCGCCTCTTCTCGCGGCTGTACCCCTGCTGGGTGTGCGCCGAGGACTTCCAGAGCTACATAAAGAGGGACGCGCCCAAGGTGGGGAGCAGGGGGGATTTCGGCATGTGGCTCTGCGGCGCGCACAACGAGGTGAACAGGAAGTTGGGGAAGCCGGCGTTTGACTGTGGGAAGTGGGAGGAGAGGTGGAGGACGGGGCCCAAGGATGGGAGCTGTGACTGAAAGAACGGGTTTGGACAGTGGAGGAGGAGGATTGACCCTGATGGGTTGTATTAGTTACATATGGGTTTGGCGTTGGGACGGTCATGGTATAGAAAGGAGCGCCTTGATAAAATCTCTTCTCAGAATAATGTAAATAGCGTGAAGCGCTCTCCTATAAAAAAGAGTCTTGCTAAAATAAAAAATTGCATATTTCTTAAGTCTTTGATGGACCAACATTGAAAAGCAGCTATTATTAGCTGTAATAAATGCTTTGACCGCTTGATAGAGGGATGAACCAAAAAAAAAGCATCGTATCATGCAGATTGTCTTATTGGACCCTTATCGTGTAGTATTCGTACTTCGCAAATTCCCGGGAGGCGAGTGACTTGGAATTATCGTGCATAATGCATCACATAGAAAAAAAAGGTCGAGAACACAGTCTGATTTCGGCCAAGCCCACTTGCACCCAGCTGCATATCACCCTACGGGCGGGTCGAATTCCAGAAGGTGTGTTGGGGAAGCTGGGATATCCTCCTTGTTTGGATTAGTCCCTTCTCCGCACCAAGATCTATTAATTAATTAATTAGGCTGCTCGGGATAAGTCTGTAACAGGAAACTTGGACAGAACCCTTCAGATTGAGATGTGGACTTCCTTTAATAAAGCTTCTTTAGGTCAAAAAGCTCTCTAGAGTATTTTGTGATCACACGACCATTGAAATAACGTGCGGATGTAGCCACGAAGCAGCAGTCAAAAGGTATATCATATTAAGCTTCTGAAGATAAAAGTTCCTTGCCGAGTACAACGTCCAGATTTGGAAGTAGACTCAGCTACAGGTTCTGGGGGTAATTCCAAAACGCCCCATCTGTCGGGCCCATCGATCTGCCTGCTTTTTCCCCGATCATTCCTTCTCTTTTCAAGACTCTAAAGTGGGAAAGCGTCATGATGACCAAAGTGAACGGTTTCGCCTACAGCTTCACAGGGCAGCACTCGCCAGCGTTCCCCGCGGACTGATACAAGGTCGACCTGTTCTCCCCCTGCGCCGAACGCGGCACGTCATTGCTCGGATTAGACTCAAAGAAGCTCGTCGGCTTGAGCGTGACGGCCATCTTCTCCACGGGCATGACGGGGAAGTCCTCGGGCCGGGTGACGTGGGTGACGCCAAACGTGTGCCAGAGGACGCAGTCCTCGCCCTCGACGCCCTCGTCCCGGGCCGACCAGCGGGCCAACCCCGTGTCCTCGCGGCTCTGGTTGGTGAACTCGCCCGCGGCCCAGAGCTCGTCGTCGCGGTACCTGGTGACCCAGATGGGCCGCGTGGCGAAGATGCCGCGGCGCTGGTTGAAGGTGTGGGCCGCCATCATCATCATCTGGCTGGGGACGGGGTGCAGCTTGTACCCATGCGGCTTGCCGGATACCTTGTTGATGCGCGCCGGGTTGATGATCCTGTAGGTCCTGTTCTTGGTCAGGTCCAGGTCGTAGCCTCCAGGCCGCGTGATTGGCGTCGTGTGGACGGCAAAGGCGCAGCCAAAGGGGTCCGTTTCGGCGTCCTGCACCGGGATGCAGTCGTCGTAGACGATTGTGCCCCTGCCGTCGCCGTCGAGATCGGGGTCGATGCGGACGTTGAAGAGGTGCTGGTGGTTGGTGGCCAGGACGCCGGGTGCCACAACTGTGCCCCAGGGCACGCCCAGGCCTTGCCGAATCGGCATCGTCGAGACTATTCCCGTCGCCCTGACCTCGATGTGCAGGTTGGCGGCCTGGTCGAGGACGTAGGCCAGGATGTACTCGTAATTGGCGACGGTTGCGGTACACTGGATGACGAGCTGGCGGTCCCTGACAGCCGAGCTCTGGCCGTTGCGCCAGTTTGTATGCTTCCAGCCGATGCCATCGTCAACTTCGTGCATGCAGACGGCGTTCTTGATGACGGCAGGTTCCCCATCAGCCGTGACCCGATGGCCGTCAAAGTAGGCAATGTGCCCCAAGCAGTCGCAGCCCAGCTCAAGACTATTCGAGGTGAGGCCGAAACCAGAGTCTCCCAGGTCAAAGGCCTGCTTCCGATGGTACGGGGATCGAGGGTCCCCATAGGGCACCGTCATCTCGCTCATGGAAACGCGGTAGAAGATTGGCCGCCCATGGTATTGCAGGTCGTGGAGGACGGGACCTTCGCGGAGGTTCCAGCCGAGTTGGAAAGACCACTTCTGCCACGTGACGCATCGGCCACTGCCACTGCCACTGCCACTGCCGCTAATCCTGAAAGACGGCCCTCGAGGCTGGATTATTTGCAGCGGCATGAGGCCCTGGCGGAGTCCCGCTTCGCCGCCCAGAAGGGCAGCGCTGTACTCTACCGGCTTTGCTGGCTGCCACGGCTGCGTCTCTCCGACCTCGGTTCCGACGCCCATGGGCAGCTTTTGCAGCTCAACCAGCTCGAGGCTGTCGGCGTCAAAGATTGGAGCCAGCGGCAGCGGTATGGAGTAATGGTTTGCCTGACCATCTTCGCTTAGTGCGGCGTACATGTAACACTGAAACAGCCGCCTTCGCTCTCGACTGTCGTCGGTACCATACGCCCATGGATCGTTGACGATTCTTGCGCTGTTTTCCTCACTACTGTGTCACTATAACCTTTTTCTTTTCCTCAGCATGTGGGGGGGTTTTATTTCTTACTTCTTCGGTAACTTTAGCTTCTCAACCTCAGCGAGAACGTCCGGATGCGAGTTGCATCGATCATTGATGGCCGCATATTCTACCCAATCGACCGGCCCTTGGGTGTCGGGGAGGTGCTCGTCGCTCTCTACCGCCCTCGTCGTCATGTTCACAATCGAGCGAATCAGGCATCTGTTTCCGCTTCGGTGGTAGTAAATGCGTGCTTTCCGGTCAGGTCGAGCGCCCCCGTGTCTCAGAAACTGTATCGTGGGAGCTTTAGGCGGCTCGGCCAGATCGACGACTTTGATTCTCAAGTCATCCGGCTCGACGCCTAGAAACGTTCGTAGGCAGTGGCTCGCCGTGCGGATCTCTGCGGATGACAGAGGATCGAGAGGGTGCTGCTGGTGAGGCATGGTTTTTTTTTAGATGAGTTTGATCAGGTTTCAACAGAGGGTTGCTGATGAATAAAAAGCTGGGCTTGTCACGGTTTACAGCAAATTTCTTTCTTTCTTTCTTTCTTTCTTTTTTTATTTTGGAATACATTCTGCTCTATATATGCAAAAGCTATTGATTGAACAATAGCCAATTGCAAGTTCATCATTGCCTTGTGGAGTACCTACCAACCATCAGACCAGTGTAACCAGCTTCAAAGTAAAAACGATGGCCCTGGGTCGATTTCATTCTTCCACGATGGACGGCGCTACGGTCACCATATTGAGTAACAAGTTGCAAGTTTGCCAATTGGGGGTTAGCAGATCAAGTTCTTGCCCAACTAGGTAGCTATTTCAACCTCCCCCATCCCAGCATGAATGTGAGCTATTAGCCCGCCTCCGTTGAAGAATGCAATGTCTTTCATGTCTCCAAGTGATCCTCTCTGCTGGAGCTGTCATGTGTTGAGAGAATTGCCGTTTCGGGCAATATACACCGCACTCTGGTCCCGCCACTATATCGCATGGCAGCGCCCAGCCCAGCATATCAGCAGACGCTCTGTGCTTTCAGAACTTATATTTACTATTACTATCAACAGTTTACTGACTACTTCAGGCCTTGTGTGAGATATGTAGGATGGCGCGCTCAACGTGTGCGGATAAATGCAGAGATGACTGCAGTCCAATAGCCATCATCATCAGCCCTGCTTCGAATTATCAAGCTCTCATGGTATGAGAAGATTCAGACATGTCACGAAAATATTATACATGGTTCGTGGGAGTACTCCATCATATAATCAACAGCTCTAGTAGAGGAAATACAAAGCATCCTGAATTAGTTATCGGTCATGGATAGATGCTGACCATGTGGTGCTGTTGGATATCCGAGACAACCGCGGGATAGATAGCCGCATCACTCGGATGTAATTATAAGCTAGCACCTAGATGGTTTACAATGTACTCCGTACGGAATATGTCTGACATCTTTCGTTTACACCCAACCAGTTGTGACTAACAATGGCATCTCATATGTGTGTAGGTTATCTCAGAAGGCGGCGCCCCACAAAATGTAACTGGAAAATGCGGCTCTCTCTTCAAAGTTCAACTTTGACATCGCATTCTCAACCAATCAAGTGATAAAACTGCAATTGAACTCTGGCTCTTCGGCTTGTCTACCTGCACAAATATACTCGGCCGTTGCGACCCTGATCAGCGTCGTCGGAATTTTGGGGTTGCCCTTCGCATAACGCTCGCTCCCCTCGTCAAGACCAGGCACTCGTGAAAATTTCATCTCAGCACCTTCACTCACTCAGTCGAGATGGGTGAAAATCAGAACAAGCGCAAAGGCGGGCCCGGTGGACACGATGGCTCGGCTCCAAAGAAGAGACAGGTATGTGCTCAGACATGTTCCGACGTTGGTCGTCGTATTCCCTCCCCCATCATCTCACGGCCCAATACGAGGTGCTCTTGACTGACGCAATCGAGGAATCAGGGTGGCGCTGCAGGGAGATGGCAAACACCAAAGCACAAAGAAAGAATAGCTGAGCGGGTTGCTCTCGGCACCACTCTGGCTGTTGGCGATGAAGGCTTCTGGGTCACGTACCAGAAGGGCATGAAGACCAAGACATATCGAGAACTGAGGGAGCTCTGCGATGAGGTATGGGCGGCTCGCTCCAACTCCCCATACGATTCTGTCGGGCCGTGGTTAATCAAAATCCCAGTATGGCGAGAGCTTGTTCGGCATCAAGCCCCCCAGAGAGGACAATGAGGAAGATGCCGAGGGTGACGACATTGAGGCTTCAATCCAGCGGGAGCTTGAGTGCATAAAGTCAAAGAAGCCCACATCGCGGCAAGTCTTCACATTAGTCAATCCTGGGATAGAGTGTGTCGTTTTCGTCAAGACCATGAGACCCGTGGACCCAGTTGAAATGGTCGTCAGGATCTGCCAGGATGCCAAAGCATGCACGGACTTGATGAAGCGCAAAACCAAGTACATCAATCGTTTGACCCCCGTGTCCAACGCCAACAGAGCGACGGACGCCGGCATCGACCAATTGGGACGAGATGTCCTGGCTCCCTGCTTCAAGCTAAGGAATGGGACCGAAGAGGGCAAAGAAGGTAATAAAGACGACGCCAACAAGGCAGATCAAAGGCCCGAAGATTCTCCTCTTTACACGGTCAGTGGCGCTCCATAGCTTCAAATACTTACTTGCCTGCCGCAAGATACTAACTCCCAACTTTAGTACGCTATTCGGCATAGCATCCGCAATCACTCAACATTCGATCGGGACTCGCTTATCAACAAGGTCGCTAGCATGATTTCCACTGATCACAAGGTGCAGCTCAAGAACCCGGACAAGGTTGTTTTAGTAGAGATTTTCCAGGTAAGCAAGAACCAAGCGTCTTCGTAGAAAAGTGGCTAATTGCTCAATGCTATGCCAGACCTTTTGCGGGATGTCTGTGGTGAATGGAACCGAGTATGAGGAATACAGAAAGTTCAACATGCACGAGATGTACCGTTCAGGAGCAGAAGTGCCCTCGTCCAAGCCAAAGGTAGAAGCAACAGATGAGACAAAAGCGGACTAAACCCGGTGGCGCCCATCAGTGAGAAATAAGTCAAAGACGAAGTGCAGGATCTAGTATGCCTAGCTGCGTTGTTAGTAGCGATTGTTTTTGTGGTGCTTTCTCGAGCTAGAGAAGCAAGTCTCAGATTTACATTTGCATTGCGCTGTTACCGGAAATCTTTCTTGTATACTTAATCAGCGGGGCAACTTCTACAAGTATAGACATGGCCTTACCTCAACTTTTGTCGCCAGCAAGTACTGAAGTATGAACCCTACGGGTTTATACGTCACTGAACAATCATCTGTCGAGTCGTATCATCTAAATGCTTTTATATCGTCAAGCTGGCCCGGGCTCGGAGAAGCTCGGTCATTGTGAAACTTGCCTTGATGCAGAAGGCCGTATTTGACTGAATTAACGTCGCATCAGCCATGTCCGTAAGACTGGTGGTCCTTCCCTGCCAACGTTATTATGTAGTGGTGATCCCCTGTGGTGCTGCACATTCCATGTTGGTGGTGGTGCGGAATCAGTGCCGTTTCGCTTAATGTAGCCAATCATGACTTAGCGGTCTCGCTTATGACTTATGCACATCCAATTACGGCAGGGGCCTTTCAACGTCTATTGCCAAGTGCGCGGTCGCCGATAATAGACTACGTACACGGTACGCCCCTCGTAACTCCCTCAAGTGGTCTCTTTTCCCGAATAACGGACTGATTAGCTCTTGCCTGTAAGTTTCCACAGGTAATAATCACTGCCCTCTGCCGGCCTGCCCAAGCCACCACTGGAGCCAAGTTGGCAAGCGGACAAAGTGCCTAATCCGTCCGTATGTCTGCTCGCAACCTCGATGATGCACATCTTTTGCTTGAACCTAGGAGCGATCACGATTATAGAAAGGACCCTGCATGCACTATCGACATTTGACAACGATATGCCAATCGGAACGATGTATCCGTCCTGGGAGTCATCGCGTCGCTAGCGCACACGAGTGCACCATCTTCACTTATTATCCGTCCGACCCATGCCCGTCTATTATATCACGCGGTCAAGGCCTACACATTCCAGATGCTTGTCCATTCGGTTCGGCTTGGGTAGACGAATGCGCCAATGCGTATGTAAGCAGCATAGACACGTAATGAAGTCAGTAAGACTGCATAGCTTGGGTGATATGGATGCATCAAGTCTCTTCATTGTGCCTTGCCTCACTCTTGCTGTACACTTTTGTTCAGCGCGGCGGTTCATGCAGCACACGCACAGCCCCAACTAGATACTTCAGGACATGGCTCTTTCAAACGCAGATGGGTCATGATCTGTCATGACAGTCTCGTTCGTCCCAGTACAAGTAGTAGGCTTGCTTGGTTTCCTGTGCCAAGCCATGCACTATCCGGAAGGGGCTCTCGCTTGCCACTTGTGGAAACATGAAGCTTTCTAGAACGTGCACCCATTGCATGCCAGTACCTAGTAGTTCAAAAGGGTCGTCGTATTGAAGGTCCAGTTCAAGAAGCATCGACCGGGGCCATGACTACGGACGGCGAACCTGATAAATATCTCATGACTCAGTTCAGAATACAGGATTCATCTGTTCATCATTGGCGAAAGGAAGTTACAAATCGGCAACGTTGAGACACATCAGAGGTCAGGTGAGGCAAAGCATGCCTCGTTGAGACGTGGCATCGGAGGTTTTGCCATTCAGCGCCATCATCTCCTTTTCTCGTCTCGCCTCGGTTCATGCCACCTCTCGTGTTCAACCTCTTTGATGCAATTCTGCGGTCAACATGGCGGTGTATATTTTGGGCGAACGAGCCAGCGACCACTCTGGTTTCGGGTTTTCCAAGGTGATCACGAGTTGCGATATTTCTCGGTAGAGTCGGTAGTCCCTTGCTTTACTGGTAGCCTGCTCCGCTTAGCATTCCATATGTGGTGCATGCGCTTTCGCTTACTTGGAGAGACCCTCTACCCTACCTAGTACTTCTTAGACGTTGGCAACATCTTCTTACCATGACACTCTGCATTCATAGTCTTTCTAAACTTGGTGGAAATATCACGAAACATCCAATTCCCGTCGCCTCTGATTGATAACCAAAACATCCCTCTTCAACCCGGGCCCCATGCTGCCAATTCCGGCCGGCTCTTGGAAGGCTGTCATCCTGGTGCAGTGGCGTGAACCTTGACGAGCCTCGTTTTGGTCAAACAATACGGCTTGCGGCCGCTGAGGGCCCATCAAAGTAACATTCCGGTCGGTGTGTGCCAAGACTCGCTATGCCGCAGCTGCAAAAGTCATCATCATGAATAAGTTGTTGGCTCCGGCTGCTCTGCCTTTGACTCGCTCTTTACCGCCTTTCCTTGTGAACCAGAGAGATTTTTCAGGCGTCCAAGGACTGTCCTAGCTGCACAGTTGGGCACACAGCCAGTGGATGGTGTTCAATTAGCCATGAAAGCGGAGATACAGTACTGAACCGTGGTTCTCCGTGTACTTAAAGTATAAGACACTTCTTCGGATTTGCATATCCCAAAATTGATATGTTCTGTCGCATCACTTTCCCGCCTAACAATGATTACTACTAGGTACCTACTTATTTGGTCAATACTACTACTAAGTACTACTACTAATTACGCCAAAATAGTAAGAGCTTTGGATTTTTAGGTACCTGTCAGTTCTGAGAGAAGAAGCAACGACGCGCCCCAGTTACCTAACCTCCTTCCCCCAATTTGATATTCACATTTGAATTCGTCCCATCAGTCATCATTTCCTTGATTTCACCTGCTCTTGCGTCACTCTGAGCCCACTCAGGTCTTCATACTTTTCTTCACGTCATCAGACGAGCTGTTTCAGGATTTATTGCCTACCGTATGCGGCTTTCCTCAATCGTCAACGACGTCAGAGCGTGCAGTCAAAGTCCTACACCCGGAGCGCATGGTCGACACAGCCCTCAATTATTACTACGCTATACCTCCCTTCCCCTCCCCAACGACATCCATTCCATCCGGTCAACGCGAGACTTCACCGGTTCAAGAAATAAGCCAAGTCGAAGCAGATCACATACTTGCCCCTGCCATTTCTGTCCTAGACGTAATCTTACGGTCTAGAATCGTACTTCCTACGTTACTTTCTGAAGTGGACCTCGCATGCAGCTTATGCTCATTCTTCGCCGGCGGATTCATAAGCCTTCCTCCAGTTAACTACACGTCCATGTCTATGGCTCCGTTGTTTCACAGCTTCTGGCCCTGTGACAACAAATCCTTCCCACCGCCCGATCCGTACGTTGCACAGATCTGTTACAGACCCTACGCCATGGTAGCCCATCCGATTGGGAACTTCTACATGGCGGCGCAGGAATCATCGCACAACGATCCAGATGTCCTCGGATTGTTTCGAAATCTTGCCCCTGGCTTGTCTGTCCAGAGCGCGGACCCTCTCCCAGCCTCCAGAGCACGACAGACCTGGCTTATCAAGACGGATCATGGGTCGCCATATATGCTATCTTTACCCACCAGCCCTGGTGTGACTCCTCTTTCCTTGGAGAAATCGTCCCTGATATCAGAGAGCCTACTTCTGCATTGGCTCTCGTCCATGCCTTCCTGCGATGACAATAGCCTGCTCGAAACACAGGCTGGCCATGAGGTTATCAGTCGGCACGGGTGCCTCAACTATGTCACTTCTTTTCTTCCACGTCTGAATAAGCATGCGCATCATGATTTTGAGAAGAGTCGCCCGGAATACCTCCTCACGCAGCCGACACCGGGTATTACCATCTCATTTCTTAACGCTACTTTGTCGAGACAAGAGCAAGCAGTCGTTCGCTATCAGTCTGGCTGCTTGATGAGGCGTATATGCAGCCACGCTTCACCCAACGGGAAATTCGGTCTAGTTTATAACGTTTTGCAGGGTCGTCTTAAACATGTCTTCAGCGCCGAGGCAAGCGATGGATATGATACTTGGGCAGAAGCTTTCCATTGGATGCTGGACAGCGTGGTGAAAGATTTGGAGGGTAAAGGGGTCATGGCACCCTACATCGAAATCAAAACCCACCTGCAGCGGCTGTCTCAGATTCTCAACAGGGTCAAGCGACCATCTTTGGTGGCTATAGACGTGGCAGAAGACTTCAACGTCCTGGTCGAGCGTAAGGCACCGGCGACAGATGGAGTCAACGGGGTGGTTCTTAAAGAGCCCTCAACCATTATAAGTGGCTTGCCAGGTAATGGGAAGACAGGAAGTGGCTACGTTGCCTACGAGAATACAATCGGGCCCCAGATGGCGGAGAACAGTAGGAAAATTGTGTCGCCACAAGTCACCGGCTTGAGGAACTGGAGCAATTGCATCTTTGGGGATCCTCTCATGGCAGTCATCTTCACACGAGATCTGCCACCGGCATTTGTTCAAGGGTTGAGAGAGCCACTGCCAAGCCAAGATCCATTTGTCAAAACAAACCCCATCGAGGACGCCCCACGAATAGAGGCAAGGTCTGCTCTATACCAATGCTTCCATGGGCTAGTTCTGATAGCTCGGAACTTCTACCATTATCGAGTCCCGCCAAATGTACCAGAGGACGAAGACCTCCAGCTAATGGGGAGGAAGCAAATTAAAAGGGCTTTACAAAGATTGGATGGCATAGATGACGCAGGAAATGTGAGGAGGAGATGAGCGCAAGGACAATATGATTCTGATAATACCTCCCCCGGGGTCATGAAACTTGGAACGGCAGGATACGGCGGCTATGGCATCTCATGGAAATATTGCGAAGTGAGCATGAAGTTCAGCATATAGTTCGGGTACATGGCAGAATTCTTGCAGGAAAAGTATAGATTTTACTCGCCAAAGACCATTTAGTAGATGATGGTTTGTGGGCGTGTTCATTACCTGTGTCTAGAGGAGCCCGGTTGTTGGTCCTCGTCCTTGCCGTGATCCTCATCCCTAGGCAGTTGTAAACCCATCATGCCAAGGAGGTTCCCTGTAGGCCCAGGCATGCCGCCTTGACTCTTGAAACTCTCCAAGATATTCTTGGCTAGGTTGTAATCAATATCCACTTCGCCTTCGGCATCATCATCATCGTCCTCCTCCTCGTAGCTACCCTCTTCTCCAATCTTCTTCATGGCACTCTCTCTGCCTTTTCCCTTGCCTTTGATTGTGGTCTGCTCCGCTTTCGGCGGGTCGAGAGCGAGAGCGCCGTGGGACGTGAGCTCGGCTTCAAACTGTGATGTCAACTGCCTGATGGCTTCGTCCTCTTCGCTGGTCTTGGACTTTGAGGCCGGGCTCTTGGTAGTTGATGTTTGCTGCGGCGTGTTTGCCGAAGGAAGACCCATCATTTCGCGCATCATACGGGCGAATTCGTCTTCATCAAAGCTCACTTCCTTATCTTCTGCGTCGCTGTCCTCGTCCGAATCCCAGTCATCGGCATCTTCATCATCGTCAATGTCCATTTCGTCCAGCTCCGCGCCGTCGAGGCCTGCCGTGTCATCGTTCAAGAAAGCTTCGAAGCGCGAGACGATCTTGCGCAGGTGCTCTTGCTGCTGGCCATCTCCGAAGCCTTTCGACTTGGGAGGAGGCCCCGCGCCGGCTCGCTTCCCCTCGAGCTCCCGCTCAAAATCCTCGTAATTGATGTCTAGCCATGCTTCGCTGTCATTACGGTCCGCCTCGGGCCAGCTCCTCATCTCCTCGTCAGACGGCAAAGCTTCTGGGCCATCTTCTTCCAGGTCCTCCAGGGTGATGGCAAATTCCCGGACGACTCTGCTCTTGCTCTGCGCAGCCTTTGCGCTCAGCATTTCGAAGCCGCAGGTCAGCTTCATGCCAGCCTCTGCCCGCCGCATGTTCTCATCTGCGTCCGCTGCTGATGATGACGACGACGACGCCTTGTGGATATTATCCAGGGCGGATTGCCATCTTGGCGGCGTGTCGAAGCGCTGCGAGCGGAGTTGGGCGTACAGGACTTTGCTGAAGCGCACGCTGACGGTGACGAGATCCTCGGGGGGGAAAGCCAGCGATGCGGAGGAGGAGGTTGATGTGATTGGTTTCAGGGCGATGGCATCGCGGAGGTAGAAAGCCTCGACGGCCGGCGCGACCGATTTCGGAAGCGCGTGCAAGACGTGAGCGAGCTTTCTCGGTATGGTCACGAGGGAGTGGTGAACCGAGTCGGCCACCTGGCCCGGATACTTTTCCAGCCTGTAGAACGCCTCTGATTCGACAAAGGTGGAGTGAACGAGCTCCTTTTCGTTCGTCTTTATGAAATCGACAGCTTCATGCAAGCTGAGTTGGCGTTTTGACTCGGGCTGATTCTTGTCGGGTATGATGAGTAGCTTTCCGTCGTGGACCCATGTGCGGTTGTGGTCCATCTCTGGGCTGAGCCATTTGGGAAGAACGTTTGCGGCCTCTACCAGGAGGAACTCCCCGTCCGTGTCAAAAACCCGAACCCAAAGGTTGGCATGAGATGAGCTCAGCTCGCGGAGAAGGTAGACGATCAACCATTCATCTTCCACCGCGTCACCATAGTCCGTCACACCATGCAGATGCAGCAAGCCTTCCTCGTTCTTCAGTTCGAGGTTGAATTCCTCTCTTTGCCATATGTAATCCTTTGTCACCTCGGCGCACAGCTTCAAAGCCGCTTTTCGGAGAGCCTCGAGCTGCGACAACATCTGTCGCCCGTCCGCCTTGGGGTCCACGATGAAGAGCAGGTATTCGACCGAGCTCTCCGAGACCTCTCTCTCGAAGCCAGTATGGGCGGCGGCGGCGTCTGCGCCAGGATCAACGGATTCCATGATGGATTCGAGGGTGGCAGCTTAGGTTGACATGATGCGGCCTTTTCATGGCCCCCTTTTCAAGACTCTTCAGAAATGTTCCTGTTTTGCAGTTCAGGCCAAAGTAAGTTTGGCTCATGTGCATAAAGCCAAATATGATTCTGAAATTTTGATGTCATTTCAAAGACAAAATTATTCAAGACAGTATCATGTTGGCATGTTGACAGTAATTGCTTGATTATTTAGTCATCTCCCCTTCTAGAAAATCATAGGCCAAGATGCGCATGGAAAGCGACCGCACCTGTGGTGGGTGGAAGTTTACACAGACAGATTGTTCCTATACACAGACAGCTAAACTAGATTTAGATAAGATTTCCACTTTATACAGGCTGTCGCGCGTACTCCGTACAAGTACTTGTAATAGCTATCAATAGCTGCCTTAACGCAGCCGTCAACGCCTGTATTATTGTTACAGCAAAAACAATCCGTTAGCTGCCAGCTAACTATTGCACCTTATATCTGACAATTATGACTTTAACAACGAGACTAATAGCGCGATAGCCGGTATAGAGTGTGGACCTCTAATTCAAGCTTAGCTGTTCGTGTACAGGAGCGAACTGTCCGTGTAAATTTCCAGCCTCACACCTATGATACCCCACTTGCCCACCAAGGCGTTCCTGCTACCCTAGGGTAGGGAACGGTAACGTGTTTTGTTTCCACCAAGGCAAACGCGCTCATCGCGTAAAGTACCGGATAATCATCAACTACCTACTACTAGGCGAAACGACAAAATATCAACCCGCTCTTTACACAGCCAGTCACAACGATATTCAGAAGTCGAAGAGTGATGCTGACTACATGAACATCATCCAGCCTAAACTTGATGCCACAGATGTCATCTACCGGGGGCGCAAGCAAACACCCAGTTTAGACGAACACGATGGCGCCACAGACGCACTCACGAGGCGAGGGCACTGAGGATGCAAGGGAGGTCTGGCGAGCGAGCTCGCCCTCGCAAGCGGTATGTGGTCCTATGAACCCTTGGTGAAATCTTACTCAACAACCTCTACAGCGTAGAAAGCGTATCCGCGTCTCGGTAGAGGGCCGGTCGATTGTGCCAACATCGAGTCAAGCTGCCGGTCGAACAAATGACGATGAGCTCTCGAACATTCCCAGCTCCGACGAAGAGGACGGTGACGACGAGAGTAACAGGGCCCAACAAACGCCGCCCCAAACCCAGTACGAGTCAATGCGAGATGGTGACTTCCGTCATCTGGCCAATCCCGAGGAGGACGATATACAGGCTGCTCGAAAACTCGCCCAGCAGTCACGCAGAAAGTTGGGCGAAAACGCCGTCGCCGATAGTGGCATAATCGAGAGTATAACGTGTATTAATTTCATGTGCCATGAAAAATTGCATGTGGAACTCGGGCCTCTCATCAACTTCATTGTTGGTGCCAATGGGTCCGGCAAGAGTGCTGTTCTCACCGGCTTGATGCTTTGCTTGGGTAGCAAGGCCAGTGATACAAATCGCGGCGGAAATTTGAAGTCTTTCATCAAGACAAATCGGGACCATGCCAGTGTCACGGTCAAGATCAAGAATGCTGGCTCCGACGCATGGCAGCGCGAGGTGTACGGCCACCACATCATCGTGGAGCGCATCATCAGCCGCACGGGCGCAAGTGGCTTCAAGATCAAGAGCGCGCTGGGCCAGGTCATATCTACCAAAAAGCAGGACGTGGAAGAGATCTGCGAGTGGTACAACCTCCAGATAAGTAATCCCCTGGTAGTGTTGAGTCAGGATAATGCCCGGCAGTTCCTGAATTCCGCTACCCCAGATCAAAAGTACAAGTATTTTGTCTCGGGCGTCCAGCTCGAGCAGCTTGACAATGATTACAAGATGTCCCAAGATCATCTTGACAAGCTACTCGATACACGCGAAGACCTAGATGCCATTGTCAAACGCACAAGGGAAGAAAGGGAGAGTGCGAAAAAGCGGGCGGACGCTGTTGCGAAGAACGAGGCGCTCGGACAATTATCTAATCTGTATCGTGACCAGTATGCGTGGGCTCAGGTTAAGGCACAAGAAGATGCTCTCCAAGGTTGGCAAGCGCAAATTCCGTCGTACGAGCAAGGCGTTGAGGAAAAACAGAAAAAATGCGACACAAGGACGCAATTTTTGGAAAAGTTGGAAGCAATGGTCGAAACTCTGAAGCAAAAGTCGGCAGCCCTGGATGAAGAGAAGGATGGCATCGAAGAGAAGGTCAATATTGCGGAGGAAAACTTCACCGCTGAGAAAGCAGAGTTGACTGACGCAATGCGCGAGGAACGTGATGCAAATGAGCGGCTCAAAAATGCCAAGAAAGTCATCGAGGAGACGAAACAGAAGATCACTGAGGAAGAGCAAAGATTAAGTGAATCAACAGGGCCTGAACGGGCTGAAAAAGACCAGGCTCTCGAACAAGGCAAGGAGCACATAAGGAGCCTTGAGGATCAGGTGAACAAAATCAAACAAGAGATTATTAACCTCGGGGTCGAGAGAAAAGCGGCAGTTATCAAATTAGGGGCTCAGGACAAACTGAAAGAAAGCAAAAAGAAGGAAGTTCTTACAGCCAAGAAGCAGCTACTGGAGTTGCAGAAAAGCACGGGATCCGTAAATGATCGTTACAATACCGCCATGGCTCAACTCGTCAAGGAAGTGGAAAATAATGATTTCTTTGAGAATAAGCCCATCGGGCCTCTGGGTGCGCACATTCGTCTGCGCCGACCAGAATGGTCAGGCATTCTGGAGAAGACTTTTGGCGAAGCCCTGAACGGATTCATCGTGTTGAGTAAGGCCGATCAGACAAAGCTAACTGGAATGATGAAGGCGAGATTGAAGAAGCCTGCGCCAATTTGGATTGCTAACCAAGCTCGCATCGATACGCGTGCTCATGAGCCCGACGAGGAGTTCAACACCATCCTCAGGGTGCTCGAATTCGACAATGACCTGATCCGAGTACAGATGGTTATCCACTTTCACATCGAGAAGATCATCCTGATCAATGACAGATTGGAAGCTGAGCGAACCATGCATGACGGCCAGCCGCCGCGCAATGCATCAGTCTGTCTTTGCTTCCACGACGGTCAAAACAAGAGAGGATGGGGTCTTCGTCTGACCAACCGTAACGGTAACATCAGCACTGCAACGATAAGGCCGTCTCATGAGCGCCCAAGGATGCAGTCAGACTCGGCCGAGCAACTCAAGCTACAAGAACAGCGGCTTCATGATCTCGGCAGCGAACTGCGCCAAATCACCGCGGACTCCCACCAAGCCATGCAGGACTCCGACCGCCTCTTAGCGCAATCGAAGGAAAAGGAACACGCTCTAAGTAAGCTTGAGGGCGATCTTCGCCGCGCTCAGGCCAATGTTGAGTCTCTTTTTGAGGAACTAGAAAAGTTCGAGGGCGTCGACCACCGCTTGATGGCCCTGCGTGCAGAGCTCAAGCTACAAGAAGACAGGAGGCAGCAGATTAGCAATCAGTACGAACACATTGTTCGCAGGAGGCGCGAGATAAAGGTCAAGGTCGAGCAGCTAAAGGAGGCGCTCGATGCTGAAAAGGAGGTGCAGGCCAGGTGGGCTAGCAGTAAGGATAAAGTTCACTCTAAGCTAGACAACTGCGAGGGCTCGCGACGGGTTGAGACGGTCGAGCTAAACAAGGAATTCAGAGATTTGGATGAGGCGAGACAGAAGCTCCAAACGGTCATGAGCAAGGTGGCGGAGGCCGAAAAAACAGTGGCCGAGTTTATTGAGTCGGCCACCAGTCTGGCCCCCGAGCGCCCCCCCCTTGAAGAGGGCAAGGACTGGAATTATTACGGAACGAAATATAAGGAAGCCCGCGAGAAGATGAAAATGATGAACGAGAGACTTGGCGGCGATAGGGAAGAGATCACCGCATACGCTGTCGAGGCAAAGGCCAAGCACGTTCAAGCCATGAAGAAGGCAGAGGAAGTTGATACCCTCGTCTCGTCCCTCAAGAAAACCATCGATGTTCGTCTTGAACACTGGCGCCACTTCCAGCGCCAGATTACCGCCCGCATTAGGATGCAATTCTACTCTCTTCTTACGGAGCGAGGTTACCGCGGGGATATTACTTTTGACCACCCACACAAAAAGATTCACGTCCAAATCGATCCAGACGATAATACGCGCGAGAGGAGTAAGGGAAGGGACCCCAAGACGCTGTCTGGTGGTGAGAAGTCGTTTTCGTCGGTCTGCATGCTGCTCTCAATCTGGGAGGCCATGGGTTCTCCCATCCGCTGCCTGGACGAGTTTGATGTCTTCATGGACAACGTGAACAGGCGAATTAGTACAGACATGCTGGTATGTCGCCTTTTTTTCTTCCATTTCAACCGTGGTCACTAACGTTTGTTGCAGGTCACAGCTGCCCGTGCGTCTGTTTCGCGTCAATTTATTTTCATCACGCCGAATCCCATTGATGGCGATGCCAGAGTACAAGAGGATGTCAAGATTATCCAGTATGTGTTTTCTCAAGTTCTGTGCCAAACATGACTGACATGTGTTCAAGGTTGGGAGACCCACGCCAGAGGACACTGGAAGTGCCTAGGGTCTAGGTGCATTTGTTGGGAGCGATGCCACCTAAATAGAGTACTACCATGTTTTGGTATTTCAGTTAGATGCATTTTGATGGAATGGGCGCAAATCGAAGCATTAGAAATGAGATGATACCACAGATGAAATGCATGGAAGAGTCGGGAATTCGTATTAGGTTGGCTTGGGAATATCTACTTAATTCTACAATATAACGACAAAAGTCAATAGATGTCCAGATCTTCATAGTGTTTAGTGTTCGTTGCCACTCATCGAATCATCCGTCTTCAGGAGCAAGACACTTGCCTCATAACATGGGAGTACCGTAAGAGGATGCCAGCTCGAGTATAAACTACAGTGAGGTGCAAAAAAAAACAAAAGAAGAAGAAGAAGAAGAAGAAGGGGGGGAGGGAAGGGTGTAATATAATTATGATATGCAATTCGTTTAGAAATCAATCATACAGCATGCCCCTTGGCGGGGGGGGAAGCACTTTTAGATCCCAACGCCTTTACTCCGCAAGACGTTGACGCCGGCGTTGAACGCGAAGCTGGCCCACTTCCCTACAGACCCGACGGCGGCGCCCAGCCCTTGGACCTCGGCGATTCGGCGGTCGAGGAAGCGCCTGGTCTCTTGGAAGCCGGGTGATCGGTCGTTGGTCATGAAGAGCTCGGCGGTGGTGTAGACGGCGCCCAGGGAGGCGCGTTTGGTGTACCAGGAGGAGTCGACGGAGGAGTCGCCGCTGAGGTGCCAAATCTCGTCGGAGAGGAGGGCCAGTTCCTTGAGAGAGGCAGGGACATGGCTCGGTTGAGCCATGATGGCGAGGGCCTATTGTTTTCCTCTCTCCATTGGTTAACCAACTTGAACAAATGGAAAGGAAAGAATGAAACACCAAAGAAGGAAGGAAGGAAGGAAGAGGGGGGGGGGGGGGGGGGGGGG
>PXOB01000042.1:0-303184 GCA_003012115.1 Trichothecium sympodiale | reverse complement strand
GGGGGGGGGGGGGGGGGGGGGGGGGGGGGGGGGGGGGGGGGGGGGGGGGGGGGGGGGGGTGGGGGGGGGGGGGGGGGGTGGGTGTGGGGGGGGGGGGTGGGGGGGGGGGGGGGGGGGGGGGGGGGGGGGGGGGGGGGGGGGGGGGGGGGGGGGCAGCGGGAGAGGGTTCATGGCGCTCGTCAAGACGGGATCTGCTGTGGTTGTGTGGGCTCGAAGCGAGGTGAGTCGATTCTACAGAGTGACACTGCGTGTGTTCATGAGCTGATGGTGATGAAGGGCGTCGGCAAGGCAACTGCTCAGCCTCGAGGAGCCGTCATCGAAGTCGAGTTTGATGTTGAAAGGGCATAACAGACAAAATCACATGAGTTGTATGTACCATGAGACTCTTCCATCCATCCCATCTACGTTGGGATTGCCCACTATGGTGAGAGGGTTTTTGTACATGATTTCTGCTTTTCATTGCAATATGCTGACTAGATTTCTTCCTAGGTTGCAGAGAGTGTTAGAGGTTTTAAGGGTAGGATGACCGGGAGTTTTTAAGATATGAGTTCTATTACAGGCTGGGCATGATTCACGGGTGAGACGAGATGCGATATATCACGAGTAAATGAGAAAATGATGAGAAAATAATGACATGGACCATGACTCGCCATCCTATACCATGAATCCCCCATCATTGTTCTCTCGACCTGTAATCATCGTCGTGATCCTGCTAATAGACCCGACACCTGGCCTCGGCACATGCATTCCCACTCCAGAGTCAAGTCGATGCTTCCAACACGCCACTGTTCCCTCTTGATTCTCCAGGATTTCACCACGTGCAAACAAGGGACCGTAGAGATTTACCAATTAGCCAGCAATACGATTATCTGCAAGTCAAAATTCCCCCATGGTGGTACCAAAACGTCAATGTACAACATGTGCAAGCCACCAGGCTGTCTTTAACTTCATTCAAACATGCTACATGTTCAAACATGCTACATGTCATCCTGCAGTCTTGTACCCCGAGTTGCTGTTTCACAAACATGAGAAAAAGCGTGTTTCATCAAGTTGGACAACAACGACGACGACGACGATCAAACAAGATTCCACGGCTTTTGTCTCAACAGGAAGAGGAGAGGAGGGGTTAGAAGAGGAGGGGTTGCAAGTGGAACCAAACCCGCCCTGAGACGGACGGTTTTTTTTGGAATTTCAGCTCCGCTCCCCCTCACCGGGAAGAGCATGCGGGGCGCGCCGAGATAACCGTCTACCGTCCACCCGACCGCTACTTACAAGTATGTACCTTCTGTAGCTACAGTAGTATTGACCCCTGAAGGGAAAAAAAAAAAAAGAGATGCCCTGGAGAAAATGCAACCTGCACCTGCAACCTGCAACCTGCACCTATAATCTGCACGCTGCACCTGAGAGGATCTCAACCTTGGGTTCCTTCCCTCTTCCCCCGCGTCGCTGCCACCAACAGCTGACTTTTTGTCTCAATCAATTTCTCAGCCTCAGCCCTACTTACTCCGTACTTACAACACCCTTTCTTTCCTCCCAACTTTGAACCGTCTCATACCTACAATTCCACCAAACAACCTACCTACATGCCTTGACATTCTTTCTTCCCCTCATTTCACCCTTGCTATTTAGGGAAAATGTCGAGAACAAAATCATCATTCCCCAAGGGTCCCCTCTGCACAATAGACACCCTCCAGACAGACCTCCGCGACCTAGGCCTCAAGGAACGAGACACAATCCTCCTCCACTCCTCCCTGAGCCAGCTAGGCTGGGTAAACGGCGGCGCAGAAGCCGTCGTCCGCGCCATCCTCGCCGTCATCGGCCCCCGGGGAACCCTCGTCGTGCCCACGCAGACGTCGCACCTCTCCCCCCCCATCGAATGGAGCGACCCCCCCGTGCCTCCCTCCTGGCTCGTCCCCATCCAGGACACCATGCTCCCCTACGACCCCCTCACGAGCGCCTCGCGCGGCATGGGCCTGATCGCCGAGGCGGTGCGCACCTGGCCGGGAGCCAGCCGGAGCGCCCACCCTCAGACGTCCTTCGCCGCCGTGGGCCCCATGGCAGAGGTGCTGCTCAAGACGCACCCGCTCGACAGTCTGCTCGGCGACGAGTCGCCGCTGGGCGCGCTCGAGAAGCTGGGCGCCAGGGTGCTGCTGCTCGGCGTCGGCTTCGATAGGTGTTCGGCTTTCCACCTCGCAGAGTATCGCGTTCCCAGGGCGCCGCTCGTCAAGCAGTCCTTTCGCGTCCAGGTCGACGGCAAGCCCGTCTGGGAGACTGTCGACACCGTCGACCTCGACAGCGATGACTTTGGTGTCCTTGGCGAGGCCTTTGCCAAGGAGTGCAAGGTCCTCGACGGCAAGGTGGGTGACGCCGACTGCAAGCTGTTTTTGCTCAAGGACGCCGCCCGGTATGCGAAGAAGTGGTTCATCAAGAATCGGGGCAAGTAGAATACATGTCGTCCGATCGTCGTCAAAAAATGAGAAGAAGAAAAAAAAGGTAAAAAAGGACAAAAGAAGCGACATGATTCAATGAGATTATGATTATTGACTTATGAAAAGTATATAAACAAAGTAATCTGATACCACAATATAGATTTTTTTTTTTTTTTTTACTTTCCACTACTATTGCGAATGTTATCTAAGAGGAGGGAATGAACAAATGCGACAATGGCCGGCCATTTTGTAGACTATCAGGACTGCAAGGTCCTCACTGAATGAATGGCCTTGCGCTCCGGTGTGAGTAGCCTCAATAATGGAGTGTACCGTCTTGGAGGCCTGGCACTTGTGGATAGTGAGAGCATGCAGCCGGTGCATGAGATTCCCATCACACTTGAGAGCG
Organism: Trichothecium sympodiale; assembly: GCA_003012115.1. NCBI lineage: Eukaryota > Fungi > Ascomycota > Sordariomycetes > Hypocreales > Trichothecium > Trichothecium sympodiale. The sequence continues at coordinate 300,349 of PXOB01000042.1, read as the reverse complement.
AGCAGGGCACTAGCATGGCCATGAACCCTTTTCATGTCGCTATTGTAATCGCAAGTTGACATTCAATACTTCCTTGTACACATATGAAGCATAAGCAAGCATCACCCAGAGCCTTAGTTGTATTCCGTACAGTAGTTCAGAATTGTTTTGCATCAATCTATTGTATGCCTTCCTAATTGCTGGCTTTTTTACAATCTTGACCGCCAAGACCAACGTCAGCTATCAGCAAGTATGATAATCAGCAATTATATCATACTCGCACGCCTACTCAGAAATGTATCGGCCAAGGCCCATCCATGGCTCTCAACAAGCCAGCAATTCAGAAAAAAAAATCAAATCCATTCTCCGATGTCGTTGCCCAATGTCAAGTTTCCTCCCCTCTAAAAGTAATCTCCCCCTCCAAATCAACAACCTCGACATCAAAATAAAATCGTAAAGGACAGACAACGAAGTGAATTATTACTGTCATTCCGCGTAGGACAACAGCGTAGTATGCGAAGGCATAGAGGGAAGAATCAATCAACCCTGTGTAGAAATGAAGAATAACTCCTCCTCGCACAACAAAAGTTATTCGCCAATTCCAAAGTAATCATATCACAAAGTTTGGGCGCGTAAGTCGTTAAAGATGCAGAAAGAAAAAGCGAAGAATAATCGTTGAAGAAAAAAAGATATCGTTGCTTAAGCAACTGACGTCTTGCGTTTCTCGGCACTGGTCAAAACGAGCCTGGGAGCCCTGCGCTGGCCGTCAGTAGCCTCCTGGGCCACAGAGCCACGCAGGGAACCGTTCTTGAAAACATTGGCAAACGAGCTGCTGACACTCTCGCTGCTGTCGACACTGCCGCGACCCTTCTGTCGTGAACCGGGACGATTAGAGCCAATAGCTCCCCAGCTACCACTAGTAGAAGTACGCGAGCTAGAACACTCCTCCTCGCCAGCTAGACTGCCAGAGCCGCTTCGGCCGGAATCGGAGTCGTTGTCGGTGATGGGAGAGGTGGAGTCTTCAGCAGTCTCAGACACAGGGCTCATACTACCGGCCGAGCTGCCTGTCCCCTTGCGGCGCTCAAGACCAGCCTTGACGAGGTTGCTGACCAAGGAGCGTCGAGTGCGGGTGGCAAAGTTCTTGCTGCCCTCGTGCTTCGTAGTAGGCTTCTGCTTGAGCTCATCGAATTCAGGAGGGCCGCGAGGCTGGCGGACGGGGTGTTCACCAGCACGAGCCTGGCCAGGACCATAGCCACCAGTCATCGGTGTGGGCGGAATGGCACTCGTTTTAGGCCCAGCGGATGTCGGCGCGCCGTCGTTAAGCGAAGCAGCGGCCAGGGCGCTGTTAATGGCAAGAGAGCCAGATTTCTTATGACCACGGCGGAACGCATTGGCAGAAGGAGGCGGGAGAGGCGCAACCTCGGGAGGCGACTCACGGCGCTTGGGGGGAGATTGGCTGCGGAATTGGTTGTTGGCCTGTGTCTCAGGTGGAGGTGACACCTGAACACGTGGAGTGGCGAACTGCTGTTGTTGAGCCTGGGCCTGAGCCTGCATCTGCATCTGCATTTGCATCTGCTGCTGCTGGAACTGGTAGCCGCCAGGCGTCATGGGCTGCTCGTTGTAGGGGGAGCCCATCTGAGTCATGGCCGAGGTGTCAACGTAATACTGGCCTGTCGCAGGGTTGTAGTAGAACTGCTGGGCTTGAGCTTGCGCTTGCGCCTGCCCCATTGCAGCCTGCATGCCAAGCTGATGCTGCATGTTTCGCAGCTGCTGTTGCTGCTGGTAGAGCTCGAGCTGCTGGCGAGTAAGCTGAGGGTTGCTGAGGTTCAACTGCTGGTATTGCTGAGCAGCGGCCTGAACGCTCCTAAGCTGCTGCTGGAGACGCTGCTGTTGCTGGGCCAGGTAAAGATTGGTGGCAACAAGTTGCGCGTAGAGTCCGGGGTCCATGTGCTCCCTAGCCTGATCATCGAGACCAAGCTCTGGGGGTGCCAGGACTTGATCAACTGTATATTGCTGACCCATCGAGTTCGTGTACGTAGTCTGCGCCTGGGTATTGTACTGGGGCATAGCAGTCTTGGGGGCGTTGTACATATTTTCCTGGCCAATGCCGTGGATGTTGGAGCTAAAGTTGTTCCTAGCAAACTGCTGGGTAGGGCCAGCAGTGCTGGGCGAAGCCGGACCGAAAGAAGTTGCGGTAGCCGACTTGGGTGCCGTCCTCAGACCAGCAAGCAAGTGAGAGCGGCTGGTGCGAGGAGTGGGCACGGCGTTCTCCTTGTTCTCGCCATTCTGGCCATTTTTGATGGCCTCAAAGGAGAGAGGCTTCAGGTTGTGGCCAACCCTACGCGAGGCGAGGCCGCTGGCAGGGTTGCCGAAGGAGTTGGGCGTGGAGAAGTTGTTGGAAGACATCTGAGCGTAACCACCAGTGTTCATGGCTCAGTCTGGTCGAGATATCAAATGCAGAAGATCCGGGTGAGAACCGTGAGGGGATGAAAATTAGATAAAAACAAGCTGTCCCGGACGTAGATAATTGAGACGAGATAAGATTACGGTCTGGGTTGATAATGTCGAGGTTCAAAGAGTCGGGTACGCTGTGCTGTGCTTCGAGCAATTGCGTTGCCACCCAAAGCCCCAAGAAAAATCCAAAACCTTTGGTATCTGCGTCGGCGGATGAAGAGAAAAGAGGCAGAATGTCTCTGGCGAGTGGTCAAGAGGTTTGTGATTATAAAGTAGAAAAACGACGAGTCGCGAATGAAAAGAAACAGTCAATGAATGGGCGACGCTATTGTGCAGTCAATAGAAGGAGGTTATGATCAATGTTGCTTGCCAACGACCCCTGAGAGATGACGCCAAGGACTTGTGCACTGAGAAGAGACGGAACTGCTTTCACGCGTCTTTCCTGCCGATTCTTTTGGTGACAAGTCTTGTCGATGTGTTTGATGGAGCCGAAGCCAGATTGAGCAGGTGCTCCTGGATGAATTATTGGGATTTTCCGCGTTTCTGGTTTTGGGTCTCGACTGATCAAAGGCCAGGGGGGGCCAGGTTGTGCGCACAAGGTTCAGTGGCGGCTTCAAGATCGATCGAGTCGAATATTAAGGAAAACGAATGATGTGTATGATATGATATGCCAGTGGTCGAATGCAATGTCGGTCGTAAATAGTACAGTCGAATTAGGTGATGGTGAAAGGGGCGAGTCGATCAAGACGCAAAGTTCTGCTCCAAAGCCCGCTGGGGGTTCTCTTATTTTCTTCTATCCTCTTTTTTCCGGCAGTTTACGTATGGGTTGGTCTGTTTGAAAGAAATGAAAAAATTTGTGTGCAAGGTTTGCGAACGTTTTGGCGTTTGTGTCTCTGCGTTGTAGTTGCAGTGGCGGTTGGGTGCGTGGACGTAGTTGACGTGCATGCACACGCGGGCACACACAAAGATGTATGAAGATTTAAGTTGCGAAATCTGATTTGGTAGCCAAACGGATGCAAGAAGCCTCAACACGAATGAAGAAAGAGAGGACGGAACGAAGAATGGAGGATGAGGAGAGAGATGGAGGGAGGAATAGAGGGGAGAAAAAAAAAGAGGGAGATGAGAACGATGCGGTTGATGATGGGGGGGAAGGAGTTGACCGAGGGAAAAGAAAGTGAAAGAAGAAAGAGAAGAGGAAAGCGGAGGGAGAGAGAGAGGCGATAGAACACGAGGAAGGAACGCAACAAGCGATGCAGAACAGTGGAGGAAGGACCTGGCCTGGGCTAGGAAATGAGGTATGAGCGCCAGAGGGACGCCAGCGAGTTCCCAGTGTACCGAAGCAGCAGGAGGACTCTTCTCCACTTACCCGCTGCAGGCCTGCCCTGCCAGCGACTGGTGGCGGACGAGGGCACGAACTCCCAGTTGCCTCAGTGGCTCCCCGACCAATCAAAGAGCGCCAGCCATTGGATTCTTCGCTGTCCAGAGGGGCAAGCAGACAACTGCCGGCCAATCAACGATGACCAGAGCTGCAATTCGAGCCCCAAGCGGAACCTTCCTGGCGCGTCAATCCGTTGAAAGCAAAGCCTTTCACATTTTCACTTTCCCTGCGGCTGCTTTTATTTTTGCATTTTTTTCTACTCTGTCACGACTCGATCATGAGTAACTGAATTCCTCAACTCATTTTTTTCTCTTACCACATCCATGGTCCTAGTCTCACGCATTACTTATCTCAGGTCGAGTCGAGATTCATGCGGGCAGATGCTACGTGCTTCGCATTCAAAATGGACACGAAACACCTCAAAGAACCCCTTTGTTCTTGTCTCCCCTCCCACCCCTGTCTAGATCTGGGTCTGTGACAAGATGGAGGAGGGTTTCGGGCTGCTGGAGCTCTATTCTGGGGGGGCTGCTGGGCAGGCATGCAGCGACAAGTCGGTGCCCCTAACTAACCAACCAAAACCACAGAGTCGCCTCTGTGGAGGCCCTACCGCTAAGAGCTTAGCAGGTGAACGTGACTACGGTGAAGGTTGTTTGCCTGCATGGAGCTTCCAGCCAATCAAAGGGTCAATCTCAGGGGCGACTCGGCCATCCCCACAGTCACCGCCAGATCTCATCACACAGGATGATGAAGCATCCGAATTTGAGAGGAGAAGGCGAAGGAAGACGACATGTCGAAACAAGTTTTATGACTGACCTGGTGAATCGAACTGCTAGCTATCGTCACCGGAGTCATTCCGAACCTACGAGGCATTCGTTATACCAAACAATCAGCAAGACTGTGCTCCTTTCTTCAACAGCGGGGTTTCTACGCCTAAAACCGTTGAGACCAAACTCTTGACCTGGCACTAGAGAACACTCACGGGTAATTTTAGATGCAGACCATCAGAGCATCCAGCGGGAATGGCGTCTCCGTACTAAGGTAGCCCTAGAACCCCACGAGGCTGCCAACCTCTAGCGCTACAAGTGTGTAGGAGTACCTGCTCTCCTTCGCCAAATTGTTCAAGTCTTGCTTTCAACAAGCTGATCATCCATGCTACGTAGATAGCTCAAGCCCTCGCCGCCCGTTGACATTGGACTCGACGAGCGAGCAGTAGTCCGAACCTAATTGAAGGAGATGCTGACATTGACAGCTACGCCACACTACGCCATGAGTGTTTCACCTTTCAGGATCGGCAAAGTCGGGTTAGGTGTCCTAGCTCAATACCGTCTGTTACAGGTGGTTATGGCCTCAGTATTGCTCTGAAATCGTCAATCAAAACCTACATGATGCAGTCTTTCATCATTTCGTTGCTCTGAACGATTCCACCGAGGGCGAGACCGGAATAAACGATCAATGGTCCCGTCATCGAACCTACAGCTCTCCGGAGTACGGAGTCATCCTACCCAAAACGCGCGTCCTAAATTTAGACAAGCATGGCTCGTGCCAACCTAAACGTCGCTCTCGCGCCAAACAAGCAAATGAAGACTCTCCGTCCCTGAAACTTCATTTCACGACACGAAACCCCTTTGTCCCATCACCAACTCAGCGCGCCTAGCCGCCACGCGTGTGGAAAGCAGTGTCGTATTGACTTGTGCAAAGAGCCGGGGCTCGCGAACGCCTGCATGTCATTGTGTGATGGCGGCTAGTCGGCGTTTTCACTCGCACACCAACCGCACGCAATGTATCATGCAGGGCCTTTAGGATAGTGCTGCAAGAGATTCCCCGTGTGGGGTGCTCGGCGCCTAGCGGCGCTTTATGGCTGGTTGATAACAAATGCTGATCGAGAGCAGATTATTAAGCCGAGCAAATAGCAAGCAATTCACTTTGACCCAATAAGATTTCGAGTAATATCTCATCATCATCCATTCGTACGAAGCCATCATAGGCTAGATAATATCCTACCCTAGAGTACATGTGCGAAATTGTTACAATTATCTGGCATATCTCTAGAATCATGCTCATGGTTATTGAGTCGATATAGAGGAAAGTTTACTTTTTAAGGTAACTTGGCATTCCCTCGAAATTGGGTAAAGCTTAGTTGTAGCATTATAGTTGCTCTTGTTTGGTGGCCCCTATTCATCTAGTTATACTTCGTGGGCTGTTCTTGTGCATACCCCGTAACCACAAGATGTCAAGAGGATGAATATAAATGATTTATTTCAGTGAATCAAGGCCTTTATGATAGTGCCTTGATACTATTAATATCTTAAGAACGTGCTGGCCTAGACTTAATAGGCCTCGCTGTAGTCATAGCGATCGGTAGCTAGCTGAGTAGAGCAAGATGCGATGAAAGCCTACAAGTTGAATTTCTGATAGGACGGCGTATAGAATTCCCTTCTGTTAATGGAAATTAACAATGGCGTGCCTTGGAGAGTACTTCTTAACCCATACATCGGTCATGGCGATATTACAAGGCCCGCTATAGGTAGCATGCTTGCTGCTATCTTGGGTCGGATGATATTTCCCCCTTACGCCAAGTATCCAGAACGGTACCTAAAACGGACTCGAGCCTATATTTGAAGATGAACGGATCCAGTCCCATAACCAAAGGCATATGGACGATAAGACTGAGCCAGAGTTCCTGGTTGATTCCGCGGTTGCGTAGTATTCTCCTTCACCCGTTCTTGGTCCAGTACTGCGCTGGCCAGGAGCATATGATATCGTTGCATGTGACTGCTATAGACGACTCGGCCAGTGGCGAAGTACGGTGGCACACTTCAAATTCATACTGACTCCTATCGGGGAAGTTATGTCTCTGGCTAGATAAAGACTTTCGAGAGCGTGACAAATGGGACGAATCCTCATCTCAAGTCAATAACATTGACTGCACCACGGAAGTTATAGTAGGGAAGGGCCATGCGAGCCGATTGTTCTCCTATCAAGCTTGACGACAATTTCACGAAAGGCCTAATAGCCTTGGAGGAGCCGGCTCGTATTTCCCATATTCAGGATGAAGTCATTCACCAAGCTTTGCAGGACATTTGCCTACCAGAATTCCTCGTCAACCTGGCCCACGGCTGCTACCGCGAGCATGGTAGATGTAACGTTTTAATACGACATATTGACTACCGTCCGAGCTGATTGCTCTGGGGATATGAAAGCGTCGGGCATACTACCCTTGCTTCTTCTCGCAGACAGAGGCACGATTGCGTCTGCGGGACAAGCAGTCGGACGGTCCGACTGTCGGACCATGATGCTCTCTTGAGAAGAGGGTATCTTGGTGATCCACGAGGAACGCACGCCGGAAACGCAGCCTGATAAGGTCAAGCTTTCGAAACTGCTCAGGAGCTTCCTGGAGCCGAGCGACAGCTTGTACGGAGAAGCGCTCTAGAAGACGGCACATACATAGGTACGCCTGTTGAGATGTATTGGATGGCATATCGCAAAGGAGAGGTGGGCGTTGGGTGGGATGGAGTTGGAGAAAATAAACTTCCGTCAATGTCAACCTAGCTATGCTGGTAGGCACGTTTCATAACGCTTCTGGTAACATTCCATCAGTGAAGTCAATCCCCACAGAACGGCTCGGCTTGCCTTTTCACACGTTGTCTCTTCATATCCGCAAGGTTGGTAGCGATCGAGAACGGGATGGATTAGGGCAAGACAATACACACAAATAGCGTGTTGTTGTCTCTAAAAAAAAAATTGACGATCCGTCGATCTTTGGCATGATGGACATTTCAGTACTCGGTATAGACGAGGAAGTGTTTTTTTTTCTCCCCACAACAAGCCTCCAGACCGAGATTCTCGTGATTACGGAGTACAGATGTTAATGGTTCTGCAAATGCCGGCGGTTAAGCTTTTTTTCCCTCTTAGGTTCCCTGGAGTTCATCCTTCTCCACACATGACAATCTCCACATGGGATTCGTAATTGCCTAATCTATCCAAAAGTCGTTTTTGGAGAAAGCCCCTTTTGTTCTTTGTCCCTGTCAAAGCTCTTTTTCCAACTCTCCATCACCCGCCAGACTCACCGTACGACGATCTCTCGAACCCCCTCCCCCTCCCTTCCCCTCTCCTCCCCTCATACCTACGGCCTAGACTAGCCGCACGACCAGAACCAAGCGAAATACGCCCCGATCGGTCGAAGCCAAGTTCAGATCTAAGAAGGCAATAGAAACATGGTGCCCACCAGAGTTCCGCCATGAACCCCCCGAACTTCCGGCTCATGCTCCGGCGGACGAGCAAGCTGCGCCTGCGATGGATCCTCTACCCTCTCGTCGCCTGGATCATCATCGGCGTGACGCTCATGGGCTCGCGACAGCAGTGGCTGGGCCCTGCGCCTTTTGAGGGCATCTTCTACCGCGGCGCCAAGCGCATGCCCATCATCAAACATACCCCGCTGGCGGAGCGCGTCTCCTGCGTCGGCGCCCGTGGCTTGTTATTGAACGAGAGCAGAGACGACGAGCTGCGCTACGGCGACTTGAGCGCAAAATATCCCACCCCGTTCATCGGGTCGCAAACCGAACTGGGACTGCGGCACACGTGGATGACCGCAGATGGACGATACGGGCCGTACGGCTTCGGCGAGGACAAGGACAACTATGAGCGATCAAAGGTGGATTGGAACCAGACCAACTGGGGTGAGCTGCAGGATGAGTGCCTCAACCGCAACGCGCATCGATTCAGCTCCGAGCTCAAGTCTGCGCAGATTGGTAAGACGCCGCGTTTTACAAGCTTCGAATTCACGCAGCTCGACGGATTCCCCAAGTGGGACGACTTCGAAACGACTCAGCGAACGGCGATAGTGCTACGATCGTACAGCGGCTTCGAGTACAAGCCTGAGACCATGTGGATGATTCGGTCCCTCATCACCGAAGCCGCCCTACGGACAGGCGGAGAATATGCCGTGTTTCTGCTCGTGGACGTACAAGGACGTGAGAATGGCGTGTTGGACAGCATGGAGCATTACTACGAGGCGTTCAAAGATGCCCGTATCCCGCCAGAGCTGGAGTCCATCACCGTTCTCTGGGATGAGCACATGCTGAAGTCCTGGTACTATTTAATTGAGGAGCATAGGTACGCTATAGTCCTTGTCGTTATTTCGCATCCAGCGGCGACATACTGATTTGGAGAATAGCACCATGTGGCAGGTAACCCAACCACTCCAGCTTTTCGCGCTGCATCACCCCGAGTTCGATCATTTCTGGCAGCTCGAGATGGACCAGCGCTTCCTCGGCGACGCCGGCGAGTACCTCGACGCTCTCGGCAAGTTTGCGCGCGACGAGCCTCGAAAGCAGGCGCTCGAACGAGCGACGTTTCCTTACAGCGAGCAGATCTACGCATCTTACCAGGACTTGCTAAACGGCGTGGATTACGCCAATATAGGCAAATCCCGGGCGTGGGGACCCCTGCGCATCGCAGAGATCTCACCCATTGGGCCGGTGCCGCCGACGGAGAGGTCGCAGGACGAGGGTTTCCTGTGGGGCGTCGGCGAAGAGGCGGACCTCATCGTGTCCAGCTTCTGCGGCGAGGCTCGTGCGTCGGATTGGATATTCAAGGATTGGATGCACGGAAGCTTTCAGCTGGGCCGCGATACGCCGAGGTGGTTTTGCCCACCGGCCATCATGCGAGCCAGCCGGTCTCTCCTGATAGAAGCCCACAACGACATGTTCTCCAGGGGACTGAGCTTGGCTTCCGAAGCCGTGCTGCCCTCGTGGGCATTATGGCACGGATTGAAGTTCTCCTATCCTCCATCGCCGGCTTACATGCACCCATACGACCCAGAGAACTACAAGGAAAGGCCTCTGGAAGAGCAAGACGAGGTGTCGCGATTGCGTTCCGAATGGCGTCTTGATAAGCGTCCGCCGTTTTTCGGAGTCATGCCCAACGAGACAGCCGATGGACTCTCCCACGCCGATCCCCAGAGCTTTGCCGACAGGGGGCTGACGTTTTGGTGGGCGAGCGACTGGCCTCGAAAGGTAATGGACGCATGGCTCAACGGTGCGAGTGCTCTAAAGCATGAGGATGACTTGCCATCCATGTTTACGATTTCGGATGGTCAAATCTACGCCCCAAACTTTATGATGCATCCCGTCAAGGTGTAGATTAGAAATGGGCGGGGGGAATACGGAGTACGAAGCATTATGAACGAGCGAGCGGGACTGGCGAATGGGAGTTTTTTGTCCTTGCATGCGTGGGCTTCTGGAATCATTTGCTTTGTCTTGTTTACGATACCTACCTAGCATGAGCCCGCGTTTCTTTTCTCTGCATGATAGCAGCACCTTTTTTTTTATCATACATGAATTTGTGTATTTATATAAAGCATCCGCATATATGCGCGTGTATCACCATCCAGCAAAGCATAGTTGGTTCTATCTGATGCACTTTTGACGAAATGACCAGTCAAACAGTTATCTAACATTGTTTACTCATCTCAGTTGGTAAATTTATAGACTGCTTTCGAGAGCTGGACACGTTTGATCGCGCGGGTCGTATGGTGGCTGCAAAGAAGAGGGAGGGGTGACCCTGTCAAACCAACCTCGCACCTTGCAATCTAGAACGCAATCTGCCCAAATCCGGTTCCACGGAAACCCCCAGGGCCCTACCGGTTTGGGGAATCACGGGTTGCTTACGATGAGATAACGGAGTATTATCCGGGTAATGATGGGATTTGGCAATATGTACTGTACTATGGGTAAAAAGGAAACCTCCACAAACTCGACTTTTTCTTCTTCCACTCCATCGAGCCACCGAGGTTTGGATGGTGGGATGGTGGGATGGTGTCACTTGATTGAACTTTTTGCGTCTAGTTTTACGTCTGTGCAGGGACGGGTTGAGGGACGGGCGGTGTCTTCGTATCGGTGACCATGCCTTGTAGCTGCTTCTCTGGTCCGTGGATTGAAGTGTCATGGCGTAACTGCAATGTCATGTTGTTTTTTCCCGGATGGATGGTGACGCGCAACATGTGGCCTGTTTTAGGCCTTTCCCTCCCCCCCTAACTGTTTGGCCCTCCTATGAGGACCCTCCTACAAGTTCCCGTGTCTCTCATCCGCCCTTTCCTTGTTAGCGATGGATTTCCGGGACGCAAGGGAGAGAGAGAGAGACAATCATTTGGAAGTTAGCTGGGGGTAGTAGCTTGGTTCGGTCCTTCCCCCTTTGAGCTGATTGCGATTGAGCTCATCACCGACTTTCTTTTCTAAATAGATGAAGCTGAAGGTTTTTTGATTTTCTCTTCCTTTCCATAATGCAGAAAAAAATAAGAAGAAGAAAACATTGAATTATATCTTACCCAAAATGACTAGTACGTGCGCGCTTTGCAGCGCTCAGTTCGATCGGTACTACGATCCGGAAGATCCTACCGATAGGCTAAGCTGGAGACAGGAGATTCGTGCTAGTAAGTGATCGCCCATCCTCACTCCCCGGTGGGGGGGAATTCTCATATTACTCATATGTTTGTTTGTACAATGTATGCGCGTATGGCTTACATTGTTTCTTGCCGCCGAAAATTAAAGTCACGACAGCGCAAGATGGCAAGCCTCGACTAACAAGCGTGGGCTACCTTCGCGTATTCTCCATCCTTGTCAGCCTCGACAGCGAGGTCGACTACACCACCGGTCCTCGCTTCCGAGCTGCCGTCGACCCGCTGCATCTGTGGCACAGGTCCGCGTCTGCGAGGACGTTGCTGTTCCACGAGTTTTGCTGGCGGCTGCTGGTGAACAGGGTTGACGGCGAGAGGCAGGAGGACCGCCTTGTGTACTTTTTGTACAATGTCTTGACGTGCGTGCCGAGGGCGACGGGGGGCAGGCTGGTTGCTGATCATATCGATCGTCGGTCTTTGGGGTTGGAGGAGAAGTTTCTTCAGCTGCCGGAGACGGAGGAGTATTACAATATTCGGCGTCGGCTGTTGGGCGATCCGAGGGAGAAGCTCGCCCTTGATGGGGTCTTTCGGGATGCTGATGTGCCGTCGAGTATTTCAGACCGGAGTTTCATTCATCAACGGCGCGACCTAACCGCCGATATCTTCTGCAAGCTGCCTATAGAGATCCTCCACACCATCCTTACCCTTCTCCCGACGCCAGCCGTCCAGAACCTGAGGCTATCATCACCGGTCGTGGCAGCGGTTTCGCAGCCCCAGAATCTCCCTTCCGCATTCTGGTCCAGCCGGTTTGCCCAGGAGGCGGACCTCAACTTTGCTTTTGCGCATGAGCCGAGGGCGATGACGACGACGCGCGCGCGGGATGATTGGAGGGGGGAGTATACGGCTTACAGGCGTGCGCTGCGGAGCGGTGCCGGATGCGAGGGGATCTGGAGCCGGAAGAGGATCTGCAGTGCCATTGAGCCGTATGCCGCAACGCTGAAGGCGCTTTTGTCGAGCAGAGATGGCGTCCGGCTTGGGAAGGCCATCGGGGAGAGATTTGGCCAGGGAACTGCGTGCCCCCGGCTGCCTCAAAGCCATCATGTCCGGCCTCTTGGAGACGTTCAGTATGGGTCTACGTTATTTGGGTCTGCTAGGCTTGCGCTCAAATGCCAGGAGGTGGAGGCGTTGACTATTGCGGTCTCGATGGTTTCTTGGAGCAACGAGGCCTACATCTCGGGGATACGAACTCTTGCAGTTGAGGAAGATGGAGTCAGGGTTGTGAGCGAGGCTGGCTTGGTGTCCGCCTCATCTGAGCAGAGCTTTGTCCTGAAGCGGGACGATGTGCTTCTCGGCATGGAGGTGGTCGTGTCATTATCTGGCATTCGGGGGTTGCGATTCGTGGTTCATCGCGACGGGCAGAATATCATTGAACGGGTGGGCGAAACAGATATCAAGGATTGCTCAGCCAGCGTCACTCGCTTGAGGGCGGTTAATTTATCGGTGGAGGCGCTTGATCTTGATTTCGATGTAGGTTGCGGCCCTCTGGGGTTTCATCTTGATGGAGTGTCACTAACGGAATAGCAGATTTGCAAACTGGTCGGCGTACAACTCGTCGATCTGAGACCGACAAAAGAGAATGGCTCAACTGCCCTCACGAGCCAGCAGAAGAAGGCGGCTCACGTCGAGAGATTCATGCCCAGCCTCCACTGGACCCCGCGGGCACCGCCGCAGCAGGCCGGTCTGCAGACATTCATCACGCCGTGCCTTTACCAACCGAAAAGGCTGAAGCTGCACCTCTACATGCCGCTTGGCGGACAAGATGGGTCCCGTTTGGGACAGCTCAGCGGCATTACAGCCTTTACCGACGCCGAGCTCGGGTTCAGGGGGTTTGCCTACCGCTACGATGATGGTTCGGAGGAGATGTTTGGGCACAGGACTCGCGTAAACCAGCATGGCTTGCTGCGGGAGTGCGAGGGCAAGGCCTTTTCCGTTGATGGGATCAAGGGGGAGCGAGTCACGAGTGTGGAGGTGACGACGTGGAGGGCTTCTTGGGACGCTTTGAGCCCCGACGGGGATATGGGCATGGTTCCATCGGAAAAGGACGAATGCTCTCGACACAGCTGGCGGCTTGAGGTCAAGGTAAGCCCTCAGATGGAAGGGATGATGAATATGTCGTGCTTACAAGGCGGGAAACAGGTTGTTACTAACTTCGACCGCTCGTGTACTTGGCTAGACAGCAAGAAGCATCTGCCCGAAATGCAAAAGTCGACTTGCATTCTCGGAGGCTCGACGCGAGACTCGGTCGTCGTCGCTTTTCTCGCAGCTTTCGATGTGAGTAACATTTTTTCCTTTTTTCTTCCCTAAGCAAAAAGGGGCTTTGCACTTTCTTGCCTAGGGGTGTGATGAAAACTTGGCGTGGCTAAACTTGACTTTCTTTCTAGTCTCCGGGAGATGGTGGTTTTGATCGGTTTGGTGTTCAAACTCGACGAATTGCCGCTTAATACTTTTTTGATTCATGAGGTTATGGTATAGATGTGTGCTTTTTATTTTGGGTAATTGTTGGGTTATTTGGAGCGACTCGGCGGGCGTTTGTCGACTTGGGATTATATAATGTGATAGAATGGTAGGGCCCCCAGGAAAGGGTCTCATAATGTAAAGATGCATCAGCATCTGGTTCGAACAGCAAGAATGCACGGCTCGACGAGAACAACGAATCTGGTTACAGACAAGGGCTGTTCCGCAAAGATAGGTATTCTTGCCGACTCCTCTGGGAATCCCACGTGGCCCGGGTCGTCGTCATACCGTACTTGAGCGAGAAATTGTCAAAATGCAATGGCTCGAATTTTCGATTTACCGATTTGCTCACGACGTAACGTCAATAATAGTTAAAACTCCAATTTTCCAGCAGGATGTTTTGAAGATTGGAACAAGGCCACGGAAGACCTGCGTGATACGTTGGTAATGAATATTATACCATCACAGGACTTGATGATTAGGCGAGAAAGCTAATAATGTTGTGGAGTTGTATGCGCTTTATTGGTTGTTATATAGTTTGAAAGCTTGATGGTGCTTGTCGCGAGGCTGAAGAAGTCGGCTGCTCGAGCTGCTGTAAAAGTGTTACTATCTGCTTCTTCCTATTTCTCCTAGCTTAGATCGGTTTGCGAGAGTAACCAATTTGATAGACGATAGGAAAATTTTGTCGCATTTTTCTGAGTAAAGCCATGGTACTTCTTACCAGGGTGCCATTGATTTTTGTCTCTTTTTTTTTTCTGCTTCTTAGTTATTGTCGTTGATTACGTGACGTGCTCCTACCATCAAAAATTCGAGGCTGACTTGCTCGGCAGCCAGCTGACTTGATCACAACACTGGTTTTTTTCTTCTTCTTTTTTTTTCAAATTTTTTATTTCAGCCGCCAGTTTTCCTTGCAGCAACCAGTGATTCATGTGCAATCATGCCATGGAAGCCGAATCCTAATGCCTTTCAAACCAGGCGCTGGCGAAACCTCTACGAGTCCTACATTCTCGATCTCGACTCTCTGAAGAAGAGTGCAGCTGGCAACGACGCCGTATTCATCATCATCGATGCCGAGCCATGGGGTACGGATAACACCAAGGCAGCCGAGATTGGCATCACCATATTTCCTAGCGAAGCCATTACTCCATCTATTTCTCCTACCATCTCGACTCTGGACGAAGTCAGCCGCGCTTATGATCTGGAGACTCACCATATCCGTGTTGTTGGCAGAGAAAGACGGGAAAAAGGGCGACAAGGCCATCGATTAGGTCAGCGCCACCAATTAGAGGACCATGAAATCGAGCAGGCTGTCCTGGATATAATACAAAAATCTACCAACCACGACACAACGACACAAGTCACCAGGAAAAAAGATATTCCAAGCTTGCACGAAACGTTGGTCGCCTGCGGTTTCCAAGACGAGGCTACGCAGAGCGCCAAAACCTCTCACAACGCAGCTACCGACTCGGTGCGGATGGCGGCATTGCTGGTGAGCTTGTTGGGATTGGACCCAGGGCATCAAAAACTTGATATTGAAAGCTCAAATAGGAATGCCTATTCGAGAATGTACCGGAGGGATCCTGCTGCTAAGAAAATTTGGAACCGCAGACCTCGTCCGAAAGAGCTTTTTCCTTATATAGCGAGAGTTTTATGTAGAGAAGAACTCTGCAAGTTTCATTCAGCAGAGCCTCTGCTTAAAATGTTTGCCTCGTATGAGCCTATCGCGGCGGGACTTGCTAATGATAAAGCGAGAGGGTGGATATGCTTTTCGAGTTTGGAACGTCTAAAAGTATTTATTTAGGATATTGATCAGTCGACACTTGGGGGAGGGGTCTGGACTATAGTTTCGATATACGATCCTAGTGTAATGCCTGTGCGAGACCTTACGGAGCTAAGGTCCTTTTAGAAGCAATAGTTATACGCGCAGGCTAACGAGAAGAGGGAATTAAGAAGGCTAAAGAGGGAAGATGTGCTCTTGTCGACCGACCGGCTTGAAGATGCTGGGAATGGAACGAGTGTCAAGTCAGTATAGCTCATCATGCGTATGCGCAAGATATTACACAATCTATAAAAGAGCGATCTTTCGCTTTCTTTTCCTTCTTCTATTATCTATCCTCCCTCTTCTTTAACCCTCTTCTTCAACCCTCTTCTTTAACCTTCTTCTTCTCTATCCTTCCTCTTGTTCGACCTTTTCCTTTTTTCCTTCATCTTCATCCCTCTATCCAGCTAATGACAAGCCTCGGTTGACGCCACCCAACACGTAACCCCCAAGATGGTTCGGAATTTAGCTCCGGCAGAAAGGACACGCCTCGACGCCTGTAATGAACTAAACAGCTTCTTGCAGGAAACAGCTTCTTGCAGGAATCCCCGCAAGAGGCATCTGCCATATCAAGGCTTGTGAGAGCACGACCAGCCATGGTACCACACACTCGTCGCCTCACGGACATGCAAGATTATGAGGAGCGTATTGGCAGGATCCGCGATTTTGCAGCTTGGTCTCTTACAGAGACACGCATGAGGAAGGCTTGCCAATTGAAAAACTATAATCTAGCCTTGCTCCTCCGCATGCCCATTTACAAGTTCAGAACGGCCGATTTCGAGGACTTTGCTAGTCATATTAAGCAAATGGCCCTTCTTCTAAGCCATTGTGAGTTTATTTACCTTTTTCTTATCCTTCTTCTTATCCTTATTATTATCTCTGCTACTATCTCGATTATTATCTCTATTTTTTTTTTTTTACTTTCGAATCCCGACGCTATTAGCGTAAAGCTAGAGGCCTAGTCTTCTTTAAATACAATCTAAAGCTTTAGCCTCGTAATATATAATCGAACTATATATACCTAAATAGCTTTTAAACTTGATAATAATTAATTAGACCGAATAAAACTTAATAAATTAAAGTTTTTAATAACTATTAAATATTATTATTATAATATATATAAAATCTTACGTAGCCTCCCGTAGCCTTCTTCTAACCTTTACCTTCGTATATATAAAATAACTATAACTATAGCTATAACTATAACTATAACTATAATAATAATAATAACTATAATAATAACTATAACTATAATAATAACTATAACTATAATAATAACTATAACTATAATAATAACTATAACTATAATAATAACTATAACTATAATAATAACTATAACTATAATAAAATAGCCTTAATAAACCTATTAATATTAAGTAATATTCCTAGCCTAATACTAATAGATTATAAGTATTTTATTAGCTTCGTCTATATAAACAATTATTAATAGCTTTATAAACGACTACGAACTATAAGGCTATATAACTAGCCTAACCTAACTATAATTATATAGCCTTTATTAATATAGTAAGCTTTTATATTGCTTAAGTTCGAGTATAGCTTAAGGCTATACTCGGGTATTAGTAAGGCTTTTAGTAAATATTAGCTAGGCCTTATTAACGAAGCCTATACGGATTATATAAATTAAGGGATAAGGCCGTAAGGCTTTAATTATATTATTTATAGTAATGTATATTAGGGGTAGCGTTAGGTAGTACTAGGCGCTGTTAAGATAGTCCGCGGCAGGCTAGACTAATAATAAAGATAATGTAAAGGAGGAAGGATAAGGGACGGGAGGCACGGGGCTCTACCACAAGGATATAATACACTTAATAGTAATTTAATAACTATTGAAATCACTGCAAACGTATACCGTCAAACGTATACAATATTATCTCTATTATATATAAAAAAAGAAAAAAAAACAGTAGACTTTATTTAACTATTTCTATGCATATTATTATGCAAACGTCGTTTTTTGCCTGGAGGTCCGTCCGTCGTCACGGATCGCAAGGCGACGCCACGAAGGAATAAGCATAAAGGATAAAGATGAAAAGAAGGGCAGAAACCCCACGGCTGATCATTATGCGCACCGCGACAATGGCAGCCTTGCACTTACTCTATCAGGCAGGCCATATTGTCTTACTACCCGAGGTTCTTTTTTTCATTCCTTTTCCCTTTTTTCTCCGAGCCTGTTTGAATGTGACGACTCGTGATGACATGACCGGTAGGCCGGAGAAAAAAAAAAAGAAGCAGTGCAACATAAGCAACATACTCTGGCGAGGTTCCGACTGATGGATATGAACAGGCAACTACGCCTACATGTTCATTACAAGGATGAATACAATGTACGGAGTAAATCGTTTGCAACAACCCCGGAGATGCGTCCCCACCTCAAAAGGTTCTTTCTACCCCAATCACCCCAGAAGAAGGGGAAGGGGGGGAGTCGTAAGCTGAGACAATGTACGGAGTAAAAAGGCCAATGACCTGACCTGCAACCGGCCTGACCTCACACAATGGCGTAGCAGCAACCCAACCAAAGCAACAAAGTAACCAACCAAGCAGGCAGGCAATCAAGCAAGCAAGGCGGTCCTACCTCGTCGTTATTTCTCTCTCTCGGGGATCCGCCCAGCTAGTCATTTCACCTCTGCCGCTGACTTCAGTCGTTTTCTAGAAGCTAAAACTGGAGCCTCTTGAACGCGTCCCTCGGGCACTTGTCTCGGTACCTAGGCCCTACAAGTACTACTGCGCGTAGGTATTACTCCGTACTTGTACGCCAGTACTACTAGTACGTAGTTTGTTCGCCAAGGCTGCCAAGGCATGTTACTGCGTAATCCTCAACCCAAGGTATCCTCACCAAAGAGGATACCAGAGGATACCGTTAGGTAATTGCACTCCTTTGCCTCGCCTCCCCGGCGGATCCAATGTGGTAATGGGCGCTCATCAGTATTTTCTCGGGCACTGTATGAAAAAAAAGAAAAAGCATCATCATGTACGGAGTACTACTTGTAAAGAAGGGATGCGATTTCGGAGCATTTTTCGAGTATGTTGAAGTTGAAAATTTTTTACTAGCTTGGAGCTGTCAGAGCTGTCATGTAAGGAAAAAAAAGGCTGAGTAGCCGCGTGTGACAGGCCGGAAAATTTAAAGTAGGCAGCCACTAGAAAACTACCGGAGGCTGAAAAAGATGTGCCAGGGGGGAAAACGATATGATTTGCCTGTTTTTTTCTTACTACTGCAACCAACCACACCGTCCAAATGATCGACCGTCAAAAGGATCAACCAAAAAACAAAAGCAAAAAAAAAACGGACAATCACATAGCCTCTCTTTTTATTCGACTTCGTGCTAGCAAATCACCCGCTATATTACACATGACGTAAAACTTTGTCTGCATTATTGTTTTTCTTTTTCCGTTCTCGGCTCGGGATCGCATCTGTAAAAGGGAAGATGCGAAAAAAAAAGTTGACGAATCATCTTTGGGGGCGAAAAGCTGACTAGCGTCAGACTTACCTTTCTTGGCTTCCTCTTATACATGCAATACAACAATACACGACCGACACCAGGTTGTCATTGGACATGAGGACAAACAGTTGCCATTAGAAAGAATAGGTGTTCAACATCGAAGATAAAATTGAAGAAAGGAGATAAAGGTTATGATGACTGGTCATATGATTAGCAAAAATGAAGAAAAAACTCTAATAATGACGGCAGCACCCATTAAAGAAGAGTAAAAAAAAAGTCTGTCATGAAGCTTATTTCTAACGAGACAAACGACGAAAACAGCCTCCAGACAACGCAAAACGCAACCAACGTACCGAGGAAAGCACACCCTTCCCTTGTTTCCTTTCCCCTCACTTTCCATCTTCTTTTTACCCCAGAGAACCCTTTGAATCTCATCTTGTTACACATCTGTTTCCCCAAAAAATCCACTTTCTGCTCCGGGCTTTTTTTTTTTTCTACCACGCTATTACATACGAGTAATTCAAACATCACCCGTCGTAGGACCCGAATCTCATGTATACATGTACTTGTATGTACGTACACAACACAAGTCCAGTACAGGGATTCCCCTTACTCGCTCCGGTGACGAACGCCGAGAAATGCTCGTTCCGTACGCAGCAACTAATAGTCACTCCGTATTATGATGACGGGTAAACCTAGCACTCCGTACTTTGTACTCCGTAGAGACGAAAGATCCACCTACTTCCCACAACGCACGCGCCCTGGCACCGAAGGGGTCCGTGATTCAGTTTGGAAAGTGGGCAAAGTAGCTTTTTAGCAAAAAGGCAGCTTCACACTTATTAGTAGATGTGTTTTGAAAAGAAAGGCATTTCGGCGTTTTTTTTTATTTGCCTCGTGGATACTCCGTAAGACCCTTTTTTTTCTTTTTTGGGTGATGCCGTAATAAGTTGTGTGTGGGTTTGCTGTAACTGATGAAAGTCAATACCTTCTGGCTTTTTGCATCTCCCCCATAAGAACAGCTCCGTTTCCGGCACTCTTTTTTCTCCATGTGTTCTTTGGCCTTTTCTCTCCCTTCTCTCTCTTCTTGCTCTGACTCTTTTTCATTCCAGTCTCCCTTCTGCCCTGGGTCGTTTTGTTGTTTCCTTTTTTGTGTCCGTAGATTCTGTTCCCCCCCCTTCCTATACTGAACAACACCAGTGCAGAGACAGGTTTTCAATCTACGACACTGAAGGGAAAAAGTCAAAATGATGGCAGACGAGCGGGAGAAAAAGGCCGATCCGGAAAAGCTGGAGCGAGGCCTCAACACCAGCAGCTCGGATGAAGGCCATCTCGACCAGCCCGACGATGTGGCCGAGTCCCCCGCCAACATCTTCTCCGAGGGCGGCAAGACGTTCCGGACCATGGGCCGGTGGGACACGGCCTTTGTGCTCATCACCAACCAGGTAGGCCTGGGTATCCTGTCACTCCCGGGCATCCTGCGCACCATCGGCCTGGTTCCCGGCATAATCGCCATCCTGGGCTTCGGCGCCCTGGCCACGTACACGGCCTACGTCCTGCTGCAGTTCTACATCCGGCACCCGCACGTCGTCAACATCGTCGACATGTGCCGCGTCATGGGCGGGAAGACGGCAGAGACGGTGGCGGCCGTGTGCCTGCTCGTGCAGCTCATCCTCATCTGCGCGAGCACCACGGTGACCATCTCCATCGCCTTCAACACGCTGAGCAACCACGCGCTCTGCACGGCGGGGTTCATCGGCATCTCGGCGCTGGCCTGCTACGTCTTTTGCCTGCCGCGGACGGTCCAGTTCATCGCTCACGTCGGCGTGCCCGCCACGCTGAGCATCCTCATCGCAATCTTCATCGTCATGATCTCGCTGGGCGTCGGCGACCCCAAGCAGGCCGTCGACGGATGGCACAAGGAGATTCTCGTCGTTGGTCACCCTACTTTCAAGGAAGGGCTCAACGCCTGCATCAACGTCGCCCTGGCTTTCGCCGGAAACGCGGGCTTCGTCTCCTTCATGGCAGAGATGAAGAACCCCGGGCGCGACTTCATCCCCGCCCTGTTCGCCCTCCAGGCCTTTTCCATCCCCATCTACCTCGTCGTCGCCATCACCATCTACTGCCTCGCCGGCCAGTACACCACCTCCCCGGCCCTGGGCTCCGCCCCCGAGATCCCCGCCAAGGTCGCCTACGGCGTCGTCCTGCTGTGCCTGCTGTCCACGGGTCTGGTCTACGGCCACACCGCCATCAAGTTCCTCTACGTCTCCATCATGCGCGCCCTCAAGGCCACCGACGAGCTGACGAAAAACACCTTTCGCCCTTGGGCCGTCTGGGTCGGCTCCGCCACCATCTTCTGGCTCATGGCCTTTGTCATTGCCAACGCCATCCCCATCTTCGACTCCATCCTCAACATTGCCTCGTCGACTTTTGTCGCCTGGTTCACTTTCGGTCTCAACGCCATCCTCTGGCTCTTCCTCAACAAGGGAGAGCTGACTGCCAGCTGGCAGAAGATGGCCCTGACAGCCCTCAACGTCGCCATCATCATCATGACGCTCTTCATGAACGGCGCCGGTCTCTGGGCTGGCATCACGACCTTGAACGACATCTTCAACGATCCCAACGGTGGCATCACGGGTGCCTTCACCTGCGCTGATAATTCCATCTTCTAGAACATATTTTCGCAACTTGTGAGATTTTGTAATGCGATATGATTTTCAGTAGATGAGGTAGAGGCGCACATTTTGAAAAAGCGTTACGGCGATTTGCGCGTCAATTTAATCTTAAACGAATTCAATTCATTTCTGTTCCTTTTGTGTAGGCGTGATGTCGGTGATTTGACAAAAACCTATTTGCGGCCAACATTAATATGTGTGCGGCTGTCTGCGAAAAGGTGTATACGCGGCTAACTTGGATTTCCAACGCACTCACCAGAAAGCAATATCGAGAACTTGTGAATATTCCCGAAGAGTAGTAGCATCATATATCCAAAGATGCATCGATTACCCCCCTCGGCGCAGCCCGAGAAAGGCGACATCACTCCTGATCCCAGCAATACAATTCACTCCAAACATGACACCATTTTCACAAACGTAAAATTCGTCTCAATGGCCGAAAAAAAATTGCCGCGCAGAAATCTCTATTGCCCGGTTTCGCCAGTAATCCACTCATACACGTACGTATGTACACCCTCCGCCTAATATGCCCTCTTTTTTTCTCCGGAAACAATGGCGTCTTAGTTGCTCCTCGCACCGCCCTTGGACTCCCTCAGCTCCTCCATCTTGGCCACCCGCTTCTTGAACTCGACGTATTGGCACTTTTCGTAGCTGTGGCGCTCGTCCTGCAAATCTTCGTTAGCCCCTCCTTTCCCATATGTCCGCTCTCATCTCTTCCTCAAAAAAGTGTTGGTTCGGGGGTGGGATATTTCGTACTTCGCACTTCCAAGGCGCATACCAGGTGTCTTTGCGGCACCGGTTAAGAGGGATGAGGAGGTGTGCGCAGCTGTCGCGGTAGGCGAGCGGGAGGCGGGCCTCTCGCATCTCCTCGCGGGTGGCCTCTACAAGCGGGTTCCATCAGTATGCGGGCTTTATCTTGGGGGAGTCCGGCGGGTTGCTCGAGACTTACGTCTAGGCTCGGCATGTGTGTCGGAAGCCATGACTGCGGTTCAATTGGCCGTCCAGGGTTCGAGGGGAATGCTGGTTTGGCGGGTGAAGCCTGTTGTTGAGGTTCGTCGTTCGGCGGAAGGTCGGCTGTTGGATGAAGGTTTGCAGCCTGATGACTAAGGCAACACTCCCGCTTTTGTGTCTTGTCACCAACAAGAGCCTCATTATTGTGACCAATAATTCGTTCATCTACGGAGTACATGGCATGCATTCATGGCAATCATCATCACGGCAATCAACTTTTTCCCATGTACTTTGGCAACAGCTATCTACAGCATGTGCTAGTGCAATGTTCAATGTTACTGAGCTCGCCATTTCACCGATCACCGTGAACGTGACTTGAATACTTCAGACCTGGATCCCGCCAATGTTCATCTCATCCAACCATGTCCAACACTCAGTGTAAACTTGCTACAACAAGATGACATTCGCAATGTTGATGTTATACAGGGAACAGTACTCCGTACACATCATCCACTAAACCACGTCGCTGGGCCGCAATCCCAAAGCAAGAAACATTGCATGCCAACTCATGCTCGCATGAAAAAATTAATATACCTGAAAAAAAAAATAAGATTTTCTGTTTCCCTTGATCCCCCACAAGTTGCCAGCGAAAGAAAAAGATTACATCCCGTCGCGCATCAAGTGGCAAAAAGATGCGTCGCGAAGAGTATGACTGGTATTGAATGCATGCGCGTCTTCCCATCGCCAGAAGGGAAAAAATGATTGGCTGACACGCTCCCGTTTTGAACTGCTGGCCGCAACGCTTCCCCAGCTCAAGCCAACCGCGACGCACCACGCATTACCTACCCATCCGAAACATGAAACGCACGTTTCCTGACCGTGTCGCCCGGAGCCTCTTCATTGCCCAACGACGACGCGTGAGGGTTTGAAGTCGTTATTCGTTGGTTGTTGTCGGTGCGACCGCCAAACTGCCCGCCTTGTAATTTTTTTTTTCAAGGTTCTGGGCTTTTATATCGTGACATGCCTTTGGGGAGGAGGAGGTTTTTTCTCTTTCTGTATATAATCTCTTTGGATTATCCGTCAAGAGGAGGAAACTGAAAGAAAATCTCTTGGATCATAACCAATTTATTATTCTCAACCTAATTTGCAATCTGATTGATTTCAGTATTGCTGCTATTGTCCTCTCTTTTTCGCCTCTCATCGACTCCCTTCGTTTTGAGTCTGATTCTGCATCACATTCACACATATACACACACCGAGTGTTTGTCGCCTCTCACCACTCTGCCTCTCATTCTGCAGCTCTCTCACCCTCACTATATACAAACGTCTTGCAAGTTCTGGTCAACTGCTTTTACGATTTCATTTCCAAATTGATACCCCCAAATTGCAACTTTTATCGACATTTATAATATCATCACCTCAAACTCCAAACACACACACACACACACACACACAAACTCAAAGACACGCACACGGTACATCATGACAAACCACGAACAAGTCATCGCCTGGCTGGTCCCCACGGCACGAGGATCCCACGCCGACAAGGCAGCCAACATGCCAGAAAACTCCTTCCGCAGCACCCCCATCGACGACTCATCCTACTTCCTCACCGCCCACCTACCCAACCTCATCGCCAGCCGGCCCCCAAGGGCCATCCAGCTCTCCTTCGACCAGCCCCCCAAGCGTCCCGGCTCCTTCGTCCTCGGCACCGACCCCAGGAGCTGCGACGTCGTGCTTCCCCCCTTGCCGGGCGTCTCTCCGCAGCACTGCTCCTTCCGCTTCGACGCCGAGTCCCGGCTGGTGGTCGAGGACTTTTCCGAGCGCGGCACCCAGGTCTGGTATGGCTGGGAGAGCTGCGGCGACAGGACCGGCCACAGCTGGGTGCTCGCCCGCCCTCCTTCCGGCACCGCGGAGCGCGTCATCGTGGACATACAGGGCGTCCGCTTCCAGGTCGTACTCAACGAGCACCACGAGATGGAGAGGGAGGCCTACGTCGAAAAGGTAGAGGCCTTTTGCGAGCGGCCCGCGTGGGCGGAGGGGCTCAGCTGCGGTTGGGATCGCGCCAGCCTGACCCCCGTGGCGCCGCTGTTCGACGCCGCGCCCATCTTTCGGCATATCCTCGTCAAGGGCTTCGGGGAGCAGGGCGCCGTGGGGGAGATGTACCTCTGGAACGTGGCCCGGCCGTGGGAGCCCATGGTCAAGGCCGAGGTTGCTGCCGCCTGAATTTTGCAAATGCCGGCGAGTAGCAGTCATTGTGTGTCGCCCATTGATTGTAACTCTTTTATGTCAGTTTATAGCATGGAATAATAAGCGGGTTTGTTTGGATATAGCGCATCACATAGATTGCTCGGCGCTGGGAAATTCAAATCATTACCACATCTGTGACTGGTTACTGCATGCGGTAACCCGTCTGCGCATTTTGCCGTGACGACATCCTATTACTTTTTTAATGTGTCCCATACATTTTGTGCTCTTCATCACCATGTTAAAACAGTCATGTTCCTGGCCCTGCACTTGGAATATACAAATCGCATTGATATCGTGACCCAAAACTCCCACAGCTAGTGTAAATGATGACAAAAACTTGCACTCGGAATTCGACTCAAAAGGGGTCGGCCTCTGGCGCATCCAGCTCAGACTTCTCTTCCCCGGCGACTTGACGCTCCGTCACGGATTCGGGCTCAGGTTGGGGCTCGGGCTCAGACTCCTTGGCCGACCCGTCGTCAAACATGGTCATGCTGAACTCGGGCACCCTTCTCCTCAACGTGTCTCTGCCTCTGCCCCTGCGGCCTCCGTTTCTTGCGCGGGCCTCCTCGGCTTCCGTCTTGACGAGTGCCTTTTCGCTCGCAGAGTCGAGCATCGTCCCTTGTAGGCTCAAGTACGTCGCATCGCCGCTGACGCCAACGTCAAAGTTCCTGATGCGGAACCGTACCTTGCCCTTGATCTTGCTCCCTGTCCTGTCCGCCCAGTACCCGGTGCTGTGGATCTGGTGCGAGACGCCGTGCTCGTCGGCCGTCACGACCGTCGCCGTCTCTTCGTCCTCGGCTGGCGCCTCCTCGTTAGGGACCCACGTCCAGTCGGAAGGCAGACGGCGAGCCTCGACGGACGCGTTGAATTTGCCAAAGCAGACGACGCCAATGTGTCCTTCGGTCTGCAGATTCACGCTGCCTTCCATCCAAGCACCGCGGCTGGGCACAAACAGCTTGAGGTCTGCCGTTATCCAGCCGAAAGCACCGGCGAACTCGGCCTTGGAAACGACCAAGGTCTCGTCGTCGTCGTTTGTCGCAGCGCCTTCGCGACCAGGCTTGTCGCCGAGACAGACGTTGGAGTAGTCCAGCAGAACGCCGCGCAGGTGCGGGACGTAGCGGTTGTGAAGCTGCTTGAGGTAATGCGTCGAGCACGTGGTGACTGGCTCGTGCCAGCCGTTGGGGTAAAGCGCTTCTCGGAGGGAGACGGTTTGTGTGAAGAATGGATACTGGGGGTTTGCGGGGCAGTCGGGAGGAGCGTGGACAGCCGACGATGTTGATCTAGACTGAGGTGCTGCATCAATGTCCATTGCGTTCAGGTCTGACTTGGATTCGATGGAGGCTTCAGCTGCGGTAGCGTCGGCATCAGCGTGCTTCTTGGTCTTTTTCTTCTTCTTCTTGTCCTTTGGTTCGGCCGGCGTCTCCTCGAGAACTGGCAGGCTGCTCTCTTCTTCCTTGGGCTTTTTGGACTTTTTCTTCTTCTTCTTCTCCCCATCCTCCTCTATTGGTGTCTCTACTGCTGCCTCTGCCGCTTGAGGGGCCGCAGCTTCTGGCTCAGCTTCTGGCGCAGCTTCTTCCCCCTTCTCCTTCTTTTTCTTCTTCTTCTTCTCGGCCTTGACATCCCCGCCATTGACGACTTCTGGCGCCGGTTCCTCGTTTGCAGCCTCTTCCGTCTCCTTCTTCTTCTTCTTCTTCTTCTTCTTTTCTGACTTCACATCGTCGTTGAGCGCCATATCCTCAACCTGCTGCACAGGCACCTCGTCATCGTGCTTCTTGGACTTTTTTGGCTTGCGGCCAGCGTCGGCTACCGCGGCGTCCTCTTCGCGAGCTCGCTTCTTCTCCTTCTTGGCCTTTGTCTTCATGACTGGCGAGTTGCCGAGCTCGGGCGAAGCTTCCCCTGCCATGGCGAGCTGAATTGGCGAGGAATTGGGGCGCTAATCGAGGTTTTTCTGTTCCGTCGAGTTCCGTCTCAGGTAGTGAAGCCCGGACCTCGAGGTTTGCGACGGGTTTAGACTTGGGAAATTTTTTTCTGTCAGGTTCACTTATCGATAAGCTGGCGCGACGACTTCACTGACGTGGGGCATTGATCAACATCAATCATTGTTAGCACACCACATAGTACACAACATGCTAAATCGGAGAAATTAATACAATCCTGTTTCATTTGCATCGCGTCTGTCACTAGATGGATTCTTCATCTCCAATCACTAGACGTATCGTCATTCTGTCTGGCCCTGGTCACAATTCTCCGATGCCCCTCTTCTTCTTCAGAGTAAACCCATGAGATTGTCGCAGACCTGGTCAATGTTGACGCCAAACCTCTCAGCAGTCGTCTCCAGATACAAGACGCCGTCCTCAAACGTGCATTGGTTGTAACTTTGATCAGGCTTCAGCGCAGCCACAACCCTGAACTTGACGACGCCGCTGCTCAGAGCTTCATTCATGCCCTCCTGCAGCATCTCATCCTCGTTGAACTTCTCACGCTCAAGCCAGCTAGCAAGCCCCTCAAAGTAGAGCTTTACAAACGGACCAAGTTGCTCCTTGCAGTGGCTCGACACCCCGGAGGTCTTGCTCAGCTTGGCCGAGACGGCCTCGAAGTCAGGCTCTAGAGTAATCTCGCGGCCGAGGATCCCATCGATCTTGGCCTTGACCTCGACGATGCCTTCGTCAAACTTCTTGATGCTCTGGCGCTCTTCAAACGACATGCCCGCTGAGGAGCCAGCTTCGGCGATGGCTGCGAGTAATTTCTCTGGCTGGAAGGGATCATCGATGTTCGTGCCCAGGTTGCCCTGCGAGAAGAGGATGAAGAGCTTGCCGTCGACTATCTTGCAACCGTTGTAAATGAACTTGTTGTCCTCATCAATGTCCATGCTGATGACGTGAGAATGGCAGATGGCGTTGAGCTCTGTCTTGCCCTCCTCTCCTTGCTGCCTGATGAAGTCTACAAGACGGTCGCGAGCACACTCAATGTACCTAGTAACTACTCAGCAGGAGGCCTCGAGCGACTAGCTGCCGAAGTGCTTACCTAGAAAGCATCTCTCCGGTACATTCCTTGGCCCAGTCTACGCCGTAGGGCCAGATGGCGTTGGGGTCAATGTCGATTGTCCATGGCTCGCCCATTACATCCGAGATTGACTGCTCAAGATCCGCCTTCTTATTCTCCCAATTGTCTCGGACTACAGGTCACAGCTGTCAGCCAAGTCCCTAGCAAAAGGAAATATAGCGACGTCTTATCGGCACTTACGGTTCTTGCGAACAGCGAGAGGGAGCTTCTCGGCAGGTGGTAGGCGAACCATGTTGGCGAATCAATATGATCAACTAAAAGTTGCGTGTGTTGAGAGTGTGTGATGAATGCTGAGCAATGGGGATGATGAGAGAGGGAGAGATGCACAGGTTGAGAGATGTGTTGATATAGTGCCGCGAGCGTATCCAAATACCATGGTCCCGATACACTCTTTATACTTGGATGTATATTGCGGCATGAGCTACATTATCTGCCTGGCATTGCATGCCCCTGTCGGGGTAGGCCACCCTGATTGAAGCTATTTCTCCGACGGTAGGCATAGTCGCTCAACGGTCCTCGTGGTCTCACAGCCGCAAATCCATCGCTGCTAGGTACTAGGTAATTCTGTGGGGTTGAACCAGCTCAGGGTCCTATCGGCTCACTCTTGGGGTCTCACAGGCTTCCAGTTTCGGTATAAATCTAGGCTTCACTTCGACACGGCGGCAAAGCTTGACGCACGCCTGCGGAATGTCAAGGCAGAATTCATTCACGCCCCGTTTTCGGACACCCGCCCGTTAGCCATTGACGATATCGCTCAACGAATTCTGCCTTGCAAGCGCCGCTGGTTAGCAGCCGGGAGCCTGAGCTGAAAGATGGCGTGGCTTGGCATGGGTCTTTTAGCTTTCGGAGAATTGGCGCTCGAAGCGACACGTGGGACCTCGACGGACTTTTCGCTACTATACCTCTGCTAGTGAACAGCTCGACTTCATGTGGCCTCTTGTAGGCCTGCAGGCAACGGCAACATTATGTCTGGTTCAATCACAATGTGGAGGGATAGTCTCCAAATATCTATATCAGAAATCCTCAGACAGGCTTTGCCTAGGAGTGATACTTTGCCGACGAAATAGCCTTGGCACACATGGTTTTGGCTGGATAGCCAGCATGGCATGAAGGAAATCCAGCCCTCACATTCGCAGCTCTGCTATCCTATACCAGCAAAGATAATGGGGATATTCGGAAGCCCATCTATTGTTCAGCCAGTGAGCTATTCACCTGGGACCAGAAACCATACCTCCGATTTCGCCATTTTGCACGTAGAGTGCCTCATCCGTTCACGGTGCCCTGACAGCTGCACGCAACTGACCGCCTACCAGGCGGTAAACAATAGAAGCATATAGACTCCTGGCTAGCCCCATGTGACCAAGCATGAAACAGGATGCACGTCATGAAAATCTGCTCAATGTTTACGCCTAGGGTAAACAATCAGGTTGCTCCTTGAAACAATAAGCTCGTGCTAGCTTCAATCTCACTATTGAACGCGGTTCGGCTGCTGCAATCATTATCAGGTTTCGTCTCCCTAAGGCACAAAACCCTTCTCCTCTTCCTCTGAATCTCAAAACTTTCTTTGCTCATATCTCTCATCCTCTGAATTCTCAAACCTTGTCTTCCTTACATCTTTCAACCTTCACAGCAATAACCTCAACGACCAATCTCCTGACTTCTGCCACGCGCAGACACCAACCCCCGCGATGCCTCGCAAGCTCAAGATTGGCGTCGTCGGAGCCGGCATCACGGGCTCTGTCCTCGCCGTCGCGCTCGGCAAGTACGAGCACATCGACTTTGTCCTCTACGAAGAGGTCCCCTACTTCTCCGAAAAGAACGTGGGCGTCGGCCTGACCAAGAACGGCCAGGATGCCCTCAAGATGATTTTTGGAGACGCCGCTACTGACCTCGTGGAAATATCTCGCTATGTCAACTTTGACTTTCTCACAGTGAACATTGTGCGTTGCACGCCTTTTTTTATACCGTCCTTCATCACCCGTTGAGACCTTGATTATCCTGGATCCTTTCTTCGTCAAGTTTCCCGTCATTGACTCTCAATCTCAAGTGAGAGAGACGACCGAATATCCTGAATACTCTTCCCCTCGAACTCCCCGCCATTGACTCTCAATCTCAAGTGAGAGAGAGACGCCTGAATATCCTGGATC
This sequence comes from Trichothecium sympodiale, assembly GCA_003012115.1. Lineage (NCBI taxonomy): Eukaryota > Fungi > Ascomycota > Sordariomycetes > Hypocreales > Trichothecium > Trichothecium sympodiale. The sequence goes on along the minus strand of PXOB01000042.1, from coordinate 270,268 downwards.
CTCTTCCCCTCAAGCTCCCTATCAACAGCAGTCTCAACCTCAAGTGTGAGAGAGGCGCCCGAATACCTTGCATTCTTACCCTCGAATTCCCTACCAACAGCAGTCTCAATCTCAAGTGTGAGAGAGCCCGGATATCCTGGATTCTTTTCTCATCAAGTTCCCTGCCATTGGCTCTTGATCTCAAGTGAGAGAGAGACGCCGGATATCCTGCAGTCTTTACCCTCGAATTCCCTACCCATGGCCTTCTTAATTCCAAGTGAAGGACAGGAGCGCCCACCTTGGCACCTTGTATCAACAGGTGGAGTCGATGAACCGTCTGACTCCCAGCATGCTTACCTTTAGGGACCCTCATGTTCGGATTACTGACGATGCGGTGCGTACAGGGCGACAGCAACCATGCCGAAACGGAGGTTTTCAACTTTGTCCACAAAGAAATGTGTCACTTTGTCGACCGCCCCACCTTCATCGATCAGTTGCTTCAAAAGGTCGACCTTCATCGGATCAAGTTGGGGAAGAGGCTCGTCGGCATCCGCGACAACCAAGCCAACAACACCGAAGCCGGTGTGGGCGATGATGGCTTCGCCTTGACCCTTAACTTTGCGGACGGCACCAAGGAAAATGTCGACGCGGTAATTGGATGTGACGGCACATTTAGCCGTGTCCGGGATATCATCATTGGCGACTGGGCACCGGAGTACAGGGCCAAGAGGACCCGTTTCTGGATCGCCGAAAACGAAATGGACACGAACGTCGATGATCCCAGGGCGTTGCGGGCCGATCAGACCTTCTACATCGGCGACGGAGGCATTGCAGGTTTGTATACCCTCCCCAGGTGGGGTAAGGGTCGAGTAACCATGGCGGGCATCCTGGCTCAGCCACCAACACGGGACGATTTCGGCATTGACAGAGATTTCATCTGGAGCCATTTCATCAATTGGTTCGAGGCTGGTCTTGCCCACCGTACAATGAAAGTAAGTGGGTTTCCTCGCATGCAACGATGCCGGCCAGAAGCTTGAAACTTTTTGCTAACAAACATTGCCTGCCCCCTGTCAGCTCCTACTCAATCAGTCGTTCCCCAGGGCCAAGGTCATGTACGATCACACCGTCAACAGCTTGTACGCCAACGGACGAATGTGCATCATGGGAGACGCCGCGCACACCATGACGCCCTAGCAGGTCGCAGGTGCCGGCGCGTGCATGGAAGACGTTGCCATCATGGAGTCCCTCCTCGGTTCCGTCCGCACCGTCCACGACATCGAGGACGCCTTCCAGGCATTCGAGATGGTGCGCACCGAGCGCTGCCAGATGATGATTGAGTCGAGCGCCGAAACCGGCAAAATCATGTGCGGCAGGGGCCCGATGACTGACAGGATCAGCGCCTATGCGTTCCGCCATGAGCTTGGTCACCGTTGGGACTTTATCATCAACCACAACCTGGAGTCGCACAGAGTCGAGGCCATGCGCATCCTCCGGAACCTCCAGTACAATGGCAATCATCGTCGCCAAGAGGAAGCGGAAAAGGTCAAACAGAAGCAGCAGAAGGCCGGACCAAGCTCCCAGATGCCCAACATGGGTTGCCTCGAACTGTAAAGAGGGGCCAACAAACAACAACTACGACTCAGCAAATCTCAACTCAGGAAAAAAAAATGATGCATATTTTTCCGTTGAGATGAGGATAAAAGGATCGGTTTGAGATGATGTGTTTTCACTTGGTGGTTTGTCTTGACACCTGCCATTTTCGACTTTTCGATTTCTACCCCGGCACTCTGACTTGCCTAATCTGGGGTTATTATCTTGGTATTTTCATGCATAAAGGGATCACAGCCGCGTCGCATCCTTGTCGCAATCGGGCGCGGGGACCCTGCAAGAACTGTTTTTAGTCGATTTTCACGCTCAGCTTACACACACACGCCCCTCTCGAATTTCGCGGCTCATCAATTCGTGCTTACACACACAGGCTTGCTTCTTTCTATGGCTCGGTTTAGTTAGAAGACTTGGCTGCATTTGTTCACAGGGGGGGAAGGAGGATCAATTCAATTCGGAGATATCAAGCTGAGCTACTGCATCTTTCAATTTACACTTGCTTTGAACCAGATTGAGATTCATAGTGATCCTTCCGCAACGTTCCATGTCGGCAACCCCCGTAGACATGTACTCCGTAGAACATGTATTCCGTACAAACATGGAAATAGGTATCTGTGCCTGAACAGTTTTCACACATCGCCGATAGGATTGTATTAGTCGTAGTAGCGCGGCGTAGTACATTACATGAGTCGTTCAACCCTTTTTTTACTGCATCTTTCTTCGCCGTAACTTGTAAGAAAGGAATCGGGATTTCTAGTGCAAGGGGGACAGACATTTCCCACGTTTTCCTCTCCTCTCCACCACACCAACATGCAAGGCACAAGGAACTTAAGCAGGGAGGGGAGGAGGGGGCCAATGCACTACAAAACCATCCCATTCAGAAAACTCATCACCTAAAAAAAAATCAAAACATAGAGTTTTTCTTTTTCTCCTTCGCTGTGAGGCTCAATAGGTTCCATTCATGGTTGGGTGGAGCATATCGGATCAAGGGCGAAAAGAGAGAGAAAAGATGGTGTGATGAAGAATCTTTTGACGCCAACATTCCAGTCTTAGAGGCGGTAGGGTTACATTGCATATTCCCAATCTCTTTTCTTATTCCCCCGTTCGGGGAAATGTCATAATATCAAAGCTGAAAACTCTTGTATAGTTTTCTCTATTGTATGCAAAAAAAAAAATAAAAAAAATTGCGTTGTTCAGATACATACAACTGGGTTCGAGACTATTACTTTACGGAGTTACGGGCTCCGGGGTATTGAAGAAATCTACGACTCGTTTTTTTTTTTTCCTTTTCCCCGATCGATCATCGGACATGTTTCCCCTAGATCTATGGCAGTTCCTGAAACAAGAAAGGAAAAAGGGAAAAGCCCGGCAAGGCCGCTAGAAACACACCAACGTGCCCCTGTCTGTGCTTCTTCCGCGCGTGGCGTCAAAGTCGACCCGCTCGCTCTATACTCGGTACCTGAACCACGAGGATCGAATTCGTGCTAGCAAAGTCTTGGTTTCTATGCATCCGCTATGCATCCCACTACGGACATCCGCAAAAGAAACCACCTTCCCAGTACTCTACCAAATCACACGTTATCTTGACTCCTTCTAGGTATTCTGCAGGCTCAATTGCCCTGCACTGAATTCCCCCCGTGCCACCGCGGTAGAGGAACAGATGGTGAGTGATTTTCGACAAGGATTGACCCATGCCATCTATACATGGTTGCCAACTATGGCGTCTAGGTTGTTGCTTGTTCCCACATGCCAGATATGCATGGTGGTGGTGTGGAAATGGCTTACACGTTTTTCCTCCCCCTCCCCCTCCCCCTCCCCCTCCCTCCTTCTCAAAACATTTGCATGAATCAAGTCACATCTAAACTTGATACTCCGGGCCTAAACGTGGGATCTTAGCACGGGACGGGCTGCGGCCTCCAGTCCGGATGTGCGCAAGATCTTGTGCTTGCAGGGCAGAACGAGGATGTCTCGTTCAAGTATAAAGATGCGTCTATCCTTTCCCCTAGACGTTGCTTGATTTTCTTCTATTCAACCACCAAAGCTACCCTCACTCCCCCTTCTTGTCTTACTTGTCATTACGGCTGAGCCGCATACAATCCTTTTTTTAGATCTTCCAAAGATCTTTACTGTCCTTTTCAGGAAACTCCCCCAGATTCAACAGGGCACACACTCCTTGAATACTATACAACACAGAAGAGCTAGTCTCTCTATCTTTCCCTTTACTTTCAAAAGTACATATATATATATAACCTTTCACGGTATATACACATACAAAATGTTCACCACCATCACCGCCATCATCGCTGCCTCGGCCGGCCTCGTCAGCGCCGCTCCCACCCAGATGAAGCGCGCCCAGACGGCCAGCATCACCCCCCACGACTCCTACTCCTCCTCCGTCGGCGTCCTGGGCTGCAAGATCGACACCAACCGCGTAGCCTACTGGCCCGGAAGCGTAAGCTGCAACGACATCTGCGTCAAGGTCCGCAACGAAGGGCGCGAGGTCCACCTCCTCAAGGTCGACTCCTCGGGGGGAGCCTACGACATCTCCTACGACGCCTGGAACTACCTCGGCTTCGGCGTCTCCGCCACCGAGGACCCTCGCCAGGGCGGCGGCATCGCCATGGAGTACGAGTTCGTGCCTGTCCAGGAGTGCGTCGACGCCGGGTTGCTGGAGCGCGCGGGCGGGAAGCTGCCTCTCATGGCTGCCAACAGCATGAACTACGTCGCTGCTTGCCTTTCCGAGCAGGGCAGCTGGGTCGGGAAGAACCACGAGCTGTACAACGTCATGGATCCCGTTTGCAAATGGGGCAAGGACGAGACTTGCAGCCTTGATCTCGCTGTCAGCAACCAGCCTAGCTGCCCCTCGGGTCTGGGTAACAACGAGGCCATGGGCTCCGACTACACCGTCTGGAACGTCCAGTACGGCACTGGCCAGCTCGTCGCTGCTTTGTAACGGTCTAAGGAACTTGGAGTAGGAAACGCTCGCTTTTAGAGTGTAGATATACATACTAGGGTAGCATAAACACGGTCGTTCCCTAACAATGTTTTGATATGACAAGTTGTGATTGTTGTGACAAAGTAATGTCTATGGTTAATGGAGGGGTCTGTAAACAAGATTCCCAAGTTACGTATGAGAAACTGCAGGTACACTATCAACGCTCCTTCTTTGGCAACCAACACTCGACTTCATCTCAGCCACATAAACTTCCCACATTACTTCATACTTGCTAGCAAGAGACAGTTGTGTAAATTTATTATAATTTTGCAGTTAGATATCCTATGCAGGGTTTTTACTACGCTTGCTATCTCTTGATTCACACATACCCAGCAGGCCTAATTGCGTAGTGACATGCTGTATGTCTCACCAACAAAGCATAGTATTAGGTCACCACTTACATGTAGACAAAGCAAGACGCTTTGACCTTCCTCCACAAACTTTGACGAGAAGGGACACATTAGATATTTATAACTCAAGTCACAATGTCTTGAACCAAGATTTTTCACCTTTTCAATTCTTACTTGCATAAACAAGCACACAATACTTAATAGATAGGCTTGTTGTCCAGCAAACCATATCTCTAGGGTATTCATGACCAAGGGCCTAGCACCTCCATGCTCATCACAACACATATTCTCGTGGCAGAACGAGAACACCCGAATCAGATTAATCTTGTCCAGAATGGAGCGACAATATTCCCCTTGATCTTATCGTCTCGGATGCACATGTCCGGCAGGCAAAACAGGACGATGAATACCGATTAGGCCTCCTCGGTAGTGATTCTTTAAAAAAAAAATGAAATAAGATGAGAAAAAGGCCTCATCAAACATTCAAGAAGAACATATAATCCAATTCAATAATGATGATCATTCTTGACGCGAGCGAGCGCATAAAAGCGCAGGATTGTAAAAAGTGTCATATGTACGCAACTGATTTCCAATTGCTTACTGAAACATCTGGCTTTGTGGGGAGAATTCTCGTCTCTCCGCAGGCTCCGAGTCCGGCTACGGCATTCTCTCCTCCACCTAAAAGGTTCGCTGAGGTTCCAATCCAACCAGGCCCGATGCCAGGTTTCCGCTCTGCGTTCAGCACGTCACAGCGCTGCGGCCAGTGATGGTACAGCGGCAGAGTCCCCTATTAACCCCCAGCGCATGCACATGACTAATTCCGCTTCCTCGGCAGGCTTCTTACCTGGGAATGACAAACTCGGGCGCGCGGTTTTGAGTTGAACCAGACCTCCACATTATTGATTGGGCTTTCTTTATTTTCCACCTTTCCCCACGATTTCAATGCTAATCTGATATTGTGTTCGCACTGCTTTTACACATCAATCGGCTTTCTTTCTGCGTCTCGTCGCTTCTCATATACACGCCAGCGACCACATCCGACCATGCCCTCCTCCCACACGACCTCCGATGCGGGGGGTCCGCAATCCCAGTCGCAAAAGCAATCCCCGTCTCTTCCGCCCTTCTACTCGCCCAAGAATGAGGCGTTGCATCACTCAGAGGGCGAACATCATGACTCCACGGACCACAGCTTGGGCGACTTTAGCATTTCGGCTGCACGACAGCCGCAAACCCCCAAGGCCGCCCCCCAAATGGTGCCGCCGCCGTCCCTCTTATCCCCAGCCTTTACCCCTCCAGCGACACCGGGGACGCAAACACCCACGATGGGCGCCCCCCGCGGCGTACCGGTAGACAGCTCGATACCGTCAGGAGGATGCGGAGACAAGAGACCAAAGCTTTTGGAGACGCTGCCAGAGGTGCAATGCGTGGTCCGCGCTCGGATTCCCACCGTAAACGGCACGGAGATGTTCCTGCACCTCTACACCAACAACGTCGACAGCAAAGAACATCTGGCCATCGTCTTTGGTAATCACATCCGCAGCAGGAGCTTAGACGCACCGCAGGAGGGTGAGACGGAGATGGACCGCATGATCAGGGGCGCTTATACCGGCAGACTGTACCCAGGCCGGGACACGAGCGGCGCCGGGACCTCCGATTCGGCAGACGCAAGAGACCTGAACGCCATACCGCTGGTGCGCATTCATTCCGAGTGCTACACGGGAGAAACGGCTTGGTCAGCACGGTGCGATTGCGGCGAGCAGCTGGACGAGGCGGCGAGGCTCATGAGCTTGGAGAGCAACAAGGCGGGCGGCATCATCATCTACCTCCGCCAAGAGGGACGAGGCATCGGCCTGGGGGAGAAGCTCAAGGCCTATAACCTACAAGACCTCGGGTCAGACACAGTCGAGGCCAACCTTCTCTTGCGCCACCCCGCCGATGCCCGGAGCTACGGTCTCGCCACGGCCATGCTGCAAGATCTGGGGCAGAAGAACGTGCGGCTCTTGACAAACAACCCTGACAAGATTCGTGCAGTCGAGGGGCCGAACAGGGAGGTTGTGGTCAAGGAGCGCGTGGCCATGGTTCCGCTGTCGTGGAAGGGCCGCGGTGGCTTCCGCAGCCAAGAAGTAGAGGGTTACCTCAAGACAAAGGTGAGTCTTTCTTCAATTCGAGGTGAATTACGTAGGTGCTAACTGGTCTCTAGATCGAAAAGATGGGCCACATGCTCGACATGGGAGGGCTGTAGTCTTGAAGCGGATTGGGACACACGCAGGATAGAGCAAGACTTGTCAAGACTTTTGAGCTGCTGGTACAGGCTTGACCAGCTTCCATATATTAGTACTATACTACTAAACGAATGTAAAGGGTCGGGATACATTAGTATTTTTAGAGGGAGTTATGGTAATTGGGCAAAATCTCGGCGTTGACATTTGATCAGCGATTTACGCAGGCATCTACGCAGGCATCCAAGTGAAATTGGATATTACCCTTCTACTTTGTGTGCTTAACGCGTGCGGCCACCCAGTGTGTGTGCAAATATCATCTAACGTCGGCTTCGGGGTAGTAGTAGCAGTAGCTACCTAACCTGCTGAAGTCGGGTCCCTTTCCACCTGCACTCAAAGGTTCAATCAGGGGTGATGGCGAAGTTGGGATCGCAGCAGTCTGAAGGTAGTTTACTACCTGATAACTGAAGGTCGGCAGTTCGATTCTGTCTCACCCCATTTTTTTTTATCTTTTTTGCCTCAATGACTACGAAAACCGGGTAAGCTTGCAATATTAGGAGGAATTAGGAGGATCTTTTTCTATATTCTAAAGATTGCCAGATTGCTACCTAAGTAATAACTAGGGGTTCTGTAAATGCCGCCGCCCAAGATACGGAGCACTCCGTAATACTGCAGGAGTGAAACAGAAGTGAAGTCAAGCTCAGCGGGTACGCAGGTACTCCGTAAGCCCCACCACACCTCTCTCTCCAAATTTCGTCAGTCGCGCCCGAAACGCGTGCCAATGTAACCCCAAGAAATTGAAATTGCGACAACCCGTACATACTATTACTCGCTCAAGTTCGACACAAAAGCATATTGAGATTTCAAAATCCCTCTACAAAATCACCACAAGCGCATGGCCCGAAATCATCTGTAACCATTCACCTAGGCATGTCATGACCGCTGCTCGACTTTGTGGTCAACATGTCTTCCGACGATATCCGTTTGCGCCTCTCAATTCGCAGGCATGGCGTGCCTGAAGTCAAGCTCGTGTGGCCTTGCGCGAACAGTCCGGACTTGACGATTGCCAGGCTTCTTTCCCAGGTCGACGAGGTCGTGCCTCTCGAGAGCGGCCAATGGGGGCTGGAAGATTACGTCGTCGAGCTTCAGGATGGCAGCAGCGGAGGCGGCTTCGAATGCTTGCACTTTCAGCCAGTCTGCAAGGTTTTCAAGCACGACGATCAGATCATGTATGTATACTTACTTCATCCAAGCATTGGGGGATTCCACAGGGTCTAACGTAGATCTAGCATTCGCTCTCTTCTCACCGAAGACCTCAAACGCAGGAGACTGAGTGGCCGGCATCAAGTTTCCGCCGACGGAAAGCACCTCGTCGATGGCCTAGCATTCGGGAGACCGTGGCTGCAGGCCCCGCGAGATCGACCGGCCGTCACTCTACCGCCCCGCAAACGCGCGAGGTTGACCTACGAGCTTGAAGAAGACGAACACGACGAAGAAGAGGAGGAGGAAGGGGAAGAGGGGCGCCTACAGTATGTGCCTCCTCCCCAGATGCTGCCTCCATCCCCTGTGCGTAAGCAAGTTGGGTCCAGTCGCCGAACTTCAATGGTTAGGTTCCAGGGACTTCCCGAATCCAGCTCAGAGTCGGAAGACGACGACGATTATGAACCGGAGGACGACGGCCTCGAGAGCGACATCATCCTCGACCAGAGCCTTATTGACGAGTCCGAGTCCGAGGATGGAGACTTGGCCGATGAAGTTGAGGACAGCGGGCTTAACGACGAGATTAAACTTTTACAAGAGGACAATGCCATCATTGGCGAGAACCCAGATAAAGACGAGGTCGAGGCGGATCCTTCACCCGAAGCTCAAAGTGAAGCTCAAAGTGAAGCTCAAAGTGAAGCTCAAAGTGAAGCTCAAAGTGAAGCTCAAAACGAAGCTAAAAATGAAGCGCAAAATGAAGCACCAAAGATTATACCCTTCGACGCAGGCAGCCAGGCTTTAAAGACCGCCTTCCCTCTTCTACGCCCGTTGGACGTCGAGCACACGCTTGCAAACTCTCTTCTAGATGTCTCCGAGGCGTACTCTGAGCTCTCCAAAACTACCGACCCCCTCCTGACTCTTCCAGAAGTGCTCTCCTCGTGCGAAAATCATAATGCCAAGTTAGAAGAAAGCGTACCTGTCGAAGATGAAGAAGAAAGCGAAGACAGCGATTTTGTACCTCAACTTAAGCTTACCGCTGAGGAGCCGCCGACGACAAACGGAAGACCTCTCATCGAGGAGGTTATCGAAACTCAGGAACCATCAAACAGTGCCCTGCCAAGCCCAGTGGCACTGCGCGGCTCTATGATCCAGGTGGTCGAAGAGGGCAATGAAGCCGATGCATCAGAAAATGATGCAACCTCGGACGATGGCTCTAGTTCCGAGTCGACGAGCGACAGCGACTCCGATTCAGACGATTCCGATGACGAGGACTTTGGCAGTGGCTCAAGTGATGACTCCTCGGATGGCGACTCTGAATCCGATGATGAAGTGGAGCATTTACCACAAGCTGCAGATCCACCGGGGCCAAATTCCGAGAGAAGACATTCGACAAGTGAAAGCAATGTCAGTGCGGATGAGGGAGGCGGCGTTAAGCTAGATGCCAAGGACAAATCCAAGCAACCAGACGCCGATTCCGGCGACAGCAGCTCAGAGAGCTCCGATGATGAGACGTCCAGCGAAAGCAGCTCAGAGGATAGTTCTAGTGACAGTTCTAGCGATTCCGACGACTCCGATTCCGCGTCGGCTCCAGAAGAAGTATCAGCACGGCAGCCAACTGCAACGGTCACGGCAGCACCACAGGCAGCACCACAGGCAGCACCACAGGCAGCACCACAGGCAGCACCACAGGCAGCAGCTCCTAGAGTAAGAGCATCACCGCCAAAGAACTCAACCGCTTCAGTTCCTGGTCACGGTCTTACGAGGACCCAGAGAAGGAACGTCAGAAGGCGAGTTTTGAAGCAATATCGGGCCGCCCAGGAAGGAAATGCCCCTATTTCAGAGGTCCAGAAGGCATTGGAAGAGCGAAAGCAAGCACTCTTAAAAGCCATGGAGATTGAAGAAACAACTGAAAGGTCGGAGAGCAAGGTCCCAGAGACTCAACTGGAGGGAAACACCTCGCAGGAGCAGACTGGAGTTGACAAGCCTGTTGACACTCAACCCCAAGCATCTGAGGAAAAAGTAGCCAACCCTTCAGAGCCCACAGTCAAAGAAGCAGAGACTCTGGTTTCTCAAGAATCGACAAATGCCAAGAACGATTCGGATCCGCCACGGTCCAAATTCGATGTTGGGGCTGGCCGTCGACTTCTCTTTGGCGCTTTGGGTTTGAAGAACCCAAAGACTAAAAAGGACGAGGAGAAGATTAAGAATGATTTGATGAAGAATGTCAAGCCTCTTCGCAATCACCGAATGGATGATGTACCTGAAACTTCTGAGAAGGCGTCGACTGAAGATGACAAGGATTTCGATTGGAAGGAAAAAGTCATATACCGGGCTGTCGAGTGCTGCCATGATGGCATCGTGCTCAGCGAGCCACCTTTTCCATTTGTCCAAAGATGGGACCCCCAGCAGCAATACAATTTGATGCGCAAGCGGAAGCGAAGCACTCAGAATTTTCAACAAGGCACATACGAGGATGATGGGTCATGGCAGGACCATGATGATTACGCTACACCTGGAAGCTCATCGAAGAAGGCGAAGAAGATGCCCAAGAACGAGGAGCCCAAGGACAAGGAGAGTAAGGAGGCCGAGGATGCACACGTGGAGCTCAATTACGACGACATCCCCTCGAAGCCACCGGTAGCAAGCAGTCAGTTCACCGACATGGATGACCTTCCGTCTCTACCTGCCGACGTTGCCACTCTACCCTCAATTCAAATCGAGGATGTCAAGCCTGGCATGGTCATCACGTGGAAGCACTGGCATCTTCCCAAGACAAGCTGGGAGCCTCAATTGATCGACCGTACCGGCATGGTTCTTTCCATCGACAGTACCCAGACCCTGCGTCTCATCCTAGCTAGGCGCGATCGAGAAACAGACGACAAGCTATATGATGAACAAACAGGCGAGAGAATATACGACAAATTCGAGGCGCCAGTTGACTCAGATGACGATGAGGCGGGCAAAGAAGACGATGGTTACCGAGACATGCCATGGACAGACCTGGCGCAACCGCGCAAGGTGCAAGACCCCCCTACAGAGGTGACGAAGATGTACGTGGATAAGCAAAGTTTGCAGCATCAAGAAACCACAGAGGATCTACCATGGCCTTGGTCATCGCTTCACGACACATTGCAGGTTAAAGCTAACGTTGAGGCGGACTTGAAGGCTATAGAGGCATCGACCAAGGATTCTAGAGATTCTCAGTGGTCCCAGCCAGGACAAAAGACGTCAAGCATCGAGTATTCAGTACCATCGGTGGTCCCAATGACTGACAGCGGAACGGGAAAGTCAGCCAATACCCAGGATCAGAGCTGGGCTCCGACGACTAGCAGCTTCATGCCACCTCACAACACCGAGTCTTCGCGCTTTCGAGGCGATGATTTCGTTCCTACGAGCGACGCCATCCCTCTCGACGATTCAGGTATCATTATGGAGGAAGATGACTCTCCGGAACTTGGAGAGTCCAACTATCTGCCGGAGATGGCAGCGGATACTCTGCCTTCGGTCAACATGTCACCAAGCTCCCCGCCAAACAAGACGACGGACGAGACCGAATCTCTGAGATACCCCGAATTTCCTCAGCACAATGGCGCACAGAGTGGACGTCAGGCTCAGGCGGAGAATGCAATGGAAGTTGACCAAGCGGAAGCGGGCGAGTCGGTGGTTCCTGAAACAGTGATAAAAGCAGAATTCAAAGAACTCACACCAGAAGTTGAAGATGACAACACGCGGGAGGCTAGCAGCTCACCGTTTCCATCTCTGGAAGAGACCTGGCACACTGCGTACAGTGAGCGTCACACGCAGAGCTCTCGAGCATCGCCTCAGTTTTCCATCTCAAGGCGCAAAAAGGGTGACACTGGTTATGATGAGGCGATGAGGCGTCTCGATGAGGGTGAGGATTCAGATGCGTGGCTGGACCCTAATAAGTCGATACGCAATCTCTTCCCAAATGCCACCCAACCAGCTCCAACGGGCAAGTCAAAAAAGAGGGCGTCAAACAAACCCACAACGCCTGTCAAGCCGAAGCCCAAACAGGAAAAGGTGACGCCTGTTAGGCCGAAGCCGGGAAAGAAGAAGGCATCGCCTTTCAAGGTCCCGGAAGGCAGCCAGGTTATCGAGCTAGGGTCGAGCCCCATGTCATCGCCGCAGTTTACCGAGCATTACGCAGATGACAGTGTGGATGAGACGTATAACGAGGACAGGTCCTCTTCGCTGCCACACGGTCCAGGCTGGGTTGCTAAGAATAAGCCCAGGAGGGATAAGAGCATCAACGGGAGGAAGTCGTTGCCACCGCCGTCGACTGTAAGTGCTTTTATGGTGCACGGGAAATCAAGGCGGCAGTCGACGCGGAGGTTTTGAGTGCTGTAATTATATGGTGTTGATAGGGCGAGGGACTGTTTATTGAGATGGTGGTTCGACATCGATTACTGATGATTACTTTAAGCATGGTTTACTTTAAACATGGTAAATCAGTATTAGGCCCAGCATAGCATCGGCGTACAGAGTTTATTCCAAATATGTTGTTTGCCAAGGGATAGGTCCGTCTTTAGCATCATACCAGGGTTAATGAAGAGCATACTAATAAATGGCCCCAAAATACTCGTCTGATTTGAAATGTCGCGACCCAGAGTCTAGGTCTGGGAGGGGAAATTCTACGCTATATAGCCAAGGCCAGCCCAACTAGAGTAGAGGCGCACCGCTTCACACACCATCTATCCACCTCGTGATTCACCCGTCAGACAGAGGGGAGCTGAATCAAACGAGGTGCGTCAGGGTCGCGGGCAGGGAAAATGCATGTTTCATGTTTCATGTTTCAGAGCAAATCTAAGACAAAAATCTTTTAACACGTCACATGGCAATCTCCCCCATCATTTGTGACAAAAAAAAAGAAGCTGTTACATGTATTTAAGCATGAGAAATTAAGGGAGCAGCCCCTCCCCCTCCTCCCCGGGGGTTCTTTTCAGCCCTGTGCACATGGAGAGTGGGCAGGTTATTGTTTCCCAGCGCAGGGATCGGGTCGTCGGTGGCGGGCGGGTTGGTTCCCTTGTCTTGGAATCGTGGAGACTTTGGGGGAGAGAAAGGGCTGGATTTTGCGGGGGAGTGAATGAGTGATTAGGGGTTTTCGAGCACTGCGAGCTATTATTTCCTTTCCTTGCGATTTCCAACGCAATAAGCGCAAAGCCATAAGACAAACACATCTCAACAGATTATCAAGGTTTTCAACACCTCGACAAGTCCCATCATGTATAAAGCCCGACATGCTGTCCTCCCGTGTTCTTCTTCCATTCTTCATTCTTCCATCACACATTCAAGACAGCCATCAGGACAGCCAGGTAGACAGATAGACAGCCAGGTAGACACAATATGTCATTAAATATACCGCCAACACTCGACCACACCCCTAGCCCTCAGCCAATCGAAGGAGGGAAGGGGGGCAACTCGGCACCAAAATACACCGACCTTATCTGGCCGCATATTTTGGGTGCATATTGGGTCGGAATATTCTGTCCATGACTAGGGGGGCTCGCTCTGTACTACGCCGCTGGCTGGCGGTGAGGATTTCCAGCTTATAACAGAGTGGCAGAGGAATTTGCCCACGTCTGGAAAAGGATGGAGCGCTTAAATCCTAGTTTATAATCGGGGGAGGGGGGAAGGCGCCTAAGTTGTGAATATTGCGGGGACCAAAGGGTTGTTGGAAACTGGGGGAAATGGGATAATATCGTCGATCGCTCGTAGGACCAAGGCCAGGTTAGGTTCATGATTGTTCTCCTCTCCTTCTGATCTTGGTATAAACGCCTCTTCTCTTCTTTTATGTCATGTTCCTATTTTTTGTTGGTTTTTTTCCCTCTTTGTTTCTATAGTGCTTGGTTTCAAACTGTTCTCGCACAACCGCCGCCGCCGCCTCCCCCTCCTTTTCTATATTATTTGTCTGGGCGCGCGCAAAAAAAAAAAAGGGTCAGATTAACACAAGCAAGCAACTTTGTTCCAGGCGTCTGTGAATCTGTGTCTATTGTTGACGATTTACCTGACGCCTTTTTTATAAACGACTCATGATTTTCTACGACCTCGTTTATTTTTATCTCTCTTTTTTTTTTGATTTCCTCTCTACAACAAGTTTTGGTCCGAGATAACTTGACCGAGGTTATTCGCAAGTCCCCAAACGCCAAACTACTCTACCTTGTACGCAAAAAGCGTGCAACATCATTTCTATCACCGACTTTTTCAAACTGTTATTAAATCAAGACGGGAACCTTTTTATTTTGACGGTCATGAAATCTGCTCTGCTTATATCAGCAGCGCTGCTCGCAACAGCAACAGCCATCCCAAGAGACTCATCTACGACTACAACCATCAAATCTCTCGGCTTCATCGGACAGGAAACCGTTCTCTTCCCCTCGTCACCAACCACTACCACCACTATCATCCCAAGCAGCAGCAGCAGCAGCAGCAGCGTGGCCAGCTCGACGACGCAACAATACGAGTGCCGCACGGATAGCGCCGAGAGGGAAGAAGAAGAAGAAGAAGAGGACGATTGCGAGTGGCATGCGCCGGTGCTAAAGGCCAAGGGTGAGGCTGCCGGTCCTGGGAGGGGAGTCGGGAACTTGACTGGTTGGGTTATAGGAGTTGGCATCGCCGCAGGGTTTTTTGCCGTGGGACTTATCTAAAGCTCCCCCCCCCCTTTTTTTTGGTTTTTACCCGTCATCGTTGAACGTCGGCATCATCCCTGGTGTTGGTAGTTTGAGATGGCGGGGTGGGTTTTGGGACGATGGAGGGGAACAGAGGGGAGACGTACAAGATCTTTATGCATAGCGCGGCGTGGAGTCATGGATTACTTTTATTGTCGTTTTGAGAGTTATATACCCCTCTTGTTGCAGCTAGAGTTTACAGCTAGTGACGAGATACGTTATGAAGCAAAATGAAGCCTATATACTTTCGACTGTGTTCACGTTCCGTTGTCCAAGCGTTTGATTATGACAGTAAGTTCTTAGGTGATGAGGGAGTGTGACGTTTACGGTATTGCTTAGAGCAATCACTTGGTGCAAATATCAACCAAAAGGCGAGCAAAGATGTTGTCAACATGCTCAAGAGCCACCCCCCATATCATATGGGACGCACAACGAGGCCAAGCCATGATACAACAATCACAGCGTGACAACCATCTTGGGAGCCAAAAAGAAGGAAAGATATTGAACATGCGTGGTCCGAAACCCGAAACACCGTTGATTCATGCTAGAGTATCAAGTGCCAACACAGAACCCTCCACAACTGAGGGGGGCCGTGATTTTGTATTTCCTGCCTTCCTTTCACAGTAAAACACCCTCCGAATTTGAACCTTGTTCCCGGCAGCGCCCTGACATAAGTTTTAGTTTTTTTCTTTTCTCCCTCTAGACGTTACTACTAAAGACGTCGTCGAGCGTCGAGCATCAAATCCGGAAAAGCGGGCTTAAAAAAAAGATGAAAACCCCCAGTTCGCCCACCAGCCGCCGCCGCCAGCAGAAAGCCAACAAGACGAAGAACCAAAAAAGAGAAAAAGTACAGTTTGCTCTCCAGTCCAGCTCCCGTTGCTCTTCCACGCTGGCCCTTCTCCTTCGTCCCTCCCCTCTCGCTCTGTCCCTTTTTTTCGATTGCTTTTTTGTCGATGAGATATGCGATCCGCGAGGAACCGGATATGCAGGACATGACGAGGTTCGTAAAGGGGGGGGAATTGGGAGCGATCCGCTTATTTGTCCTTCTTGGCCTTGGCGCCCTTGACCTTTGCTGTCCCGCGGAGGGTCTTCTGGCGGTTCTTGCGCTGCTTGCCTGTACGGGGAATATATCAGTAACCACGGTTCCTTCAGATGCAGTGCTGACGAAGTACGTACGCTGTTGCCTGCTGGGGCGCTCGGCCTTGGTGGCGAGGCCGACACGGACGAGGCGGTACTGGGGCTCGAACTTCTTCATGGCCTCGGGGGAGTCGTAGACGAGGGCGAAGCCGGTGGTCTTGCCGCCACCGAACTGGGTGCGGAGACCGAAGACGGAGATCTGGTCCTTCTGGGCCTTGTAGAGACCGCCGAGCTTCTCACGGAGCTCCTCCTTGGAGATGTTGGGACGGTTGGGGTGCAGGATGTCACTGTGAACAAAAAAAGCCTTGGTCAGCAACAAGTTCTTCCGTCACGCGTCTTGAACCCCAGGCATCATGCGGCCCCCCGCCCCCTCGAATCGAATTCTTCAACGTGTCCCAGCAAATCCTCCATTCATTTTGTCATCTTTGGGTAGATGCATTCATCCTTCTGGCAATGGATTTGTGTCGTCGTTGGGGAAATGTCGTCGTCATCGGATTCGAAAGGGCTTCACAGGGCGGGGGAAGAGGGTAAAAACTCACACAACCATCTGCTTGCGACCCAGCAGGGGGTTGCGGATGAACTTGCGAGTTCGCAGGGTAACGGGGGAGTCGTTGTCCGCCATGGTTGCGATTTTGTTTTGTCTGGTGAGGTTTTCTCTGCAGGTTAGTAGGAGAGAGAGAGAAAAAGGAGGTTTTTTCGCACAACACACACACGAACAAGGGGGGCGGTTCGGCGAGAGAGGGTTTGGTGGTTTAGGCGATTTTCTTTGCACAAACGGCGAGAGGAGAGTCACGCGGATTCTTCGGTGGAAGACCAAAATTCCGCCCGGGGCTTTGCCGGGTCGCTTAATTGGGTCCAACCCTAAGAAAAAGTCTGTGTGCAGGAGAGAAGTGGGGCATCTTGTTCTGAAAGTGAGGGCACGCAATCTGTCAACACATCACGTGCATTCTCATCAAATGGTGGGAAAGACGCTAACCGTAACAGATTGGCCATTTCGATGTTGAGGCGTTCAAACAAGGTTGCTCGGGAGTAAGCAACCGATATACGATAGGCTTCAAGCAGGCATACGAAGTATTTATTTTTGATGCACCATGACCGACGAGCAGAAGCGTCAAGTGAACCGATTCTGCCACCAGTACCTACAGCTGGAGCCCAGCTTGGACTTTCCCCAGCCCTCTCATCTTCGAGAAGCAGAAACTCAAGAAGCCATCTTCAACAGGCTGTTTTCTCATAATACCCAATGGCATCAAGCGCCCGCACGGTATCAGACCAAGGTGCTCAAGGAATTGGTGTTGAGAATCGAGGCAAGCATCAAAGACTGGGATCAACATGTAAGCTGCCTCGCTCGTAGTCAACCGGTCTCTCTGACCTCAAGGTAGGAAATCGTAGAAAACCTCATGGATGCTCTCGCTGAAGTACTGGCTGCACCTCTTCCTTCAGAAGCAGAGGCGGCCCAGCAAAAATGCTACGTGACCTACCACCTATCCGCACTGTCAACCCAGCCCAAGGATTCCTACCTCACCTTGCTGGAGAACAGGTCCTTGATCTCCGCCGGGGGCACAACCGGGCTGCGGACTTGGGAGGCAGCTCTCCATCTCGGGGATTACCTCTGCAGAAATCAAGACTGGATCCGCGGGAAGCATGTTCTTGAACTGGGCACCGGGACAGGCTACTTGTCCATTCTATGCGCTCGGCATCTGTCGGCAGCTCATGTCATTGCCTCGGACGGCTCTGATCAAGTCATCAACAATCTTCCGGAGAACTTCTTCCTGAATTCTCTCCAAGGCTCCTCGACCATTGTCCCGATGGATATCAAATGGGGGCATGCACTTGTTGGGACAGAGGAACAGCTTTGGAACGGAGGAAGGCCAGTCGACGTCGTCCTCGGAGCAGATGTCACGTATGATGCCAGTGTTATCCCAGCACTTGTTGGTACACTCATGGATCTATTCAGACTGTACCCAGAGTTGCAAGTCATCATAGCCGCAACAAAAAGAAACGAAGAGACTTTCAAAGTGTTCCTTGACAGCTGTGAACAAAGCGGTCTATCGGTCGAAGATCTCCAAGCTGGGGTGCCGCAACGAAGTGTCCAGGAGGGCCCCTTTTACAACGATCAAGTTTCGATCAGATTATGCCGGATCTCAATGAATCCTTGAGCTACCCTCATCACAGCGGACGGATAGTCTTGTTGTGCGCTTTCAAGGTGAGGTCAGGGCGCATAGCTATGCCAAGCCGCCTGCAGATTACAACAAATATCAAACAAACCCAGATCAGAAGCTACCAGCCATATCTGGGTGCGTTTGTGCCGGGGGTTTCTGCCCGTGATTAAGCATAGTCGGTACACGTATTCTAGGCATCTCCATCGTCCCCAGGCGGGATGATCATCCACATACAGTGGCTATCTGCCAGAGACTATCGACGTCAGCCTTCCAGCTGTCTGCCAACTTTTGTGAAGCACCTCGCGATGATGCAACCTATAAACACAGACCACCGCCATGGCGGAGCGTGAGCTCCTAAGCCGCGAGCCTAGGGTGGTATAGCACCCACCCACACTTGGCCAAGTAAAGTAGCGAGTCGTCTGGAGGATAGACAAAGGCCTCGTGGCTCTCAAGGAGGACATCTCGATCTGGCCTGCGGAAAAGCCTGTTAAGCAGCATCTGAGAAACCTTGGCATGAAGTCATCCCGGCTACGTAACACAGATTGACGCAAACCGGGGCGTTAGCCACCTGGGGGAGGCGAACAAAGATGAGATGGAGCAGCCGGAAAGGGAACTTGAAGGGAAAAAGAAACGACATGATCGGCAGGGCAAGATTGCTGATAAGCGCCGATGATTCGGGCGATTGTGCAACGCAACGGAGGTGTCTGTCCGGATGAATGTACGGAGTATACATAGCAGAGTCATCGCTTTCTAGTATGTTACACAAATGACAGCACATGAAACTTTGCCTGCGCCAGATGACCCGCATAATAAATGAGTTGATGGGCGAAAATCTGAAGATGTGAGGTGAGATAAAGTCTGAATCCGGATAAAGAGAGTGATTAGCGGTTAGACAGGGAAGGTTGCATCATCTTACCAGCAGCGAGTACTGTGGCTGATCCTGAGGCTTTAAAGACTTCCTGATTGGACCGATAAGTAATCACTATCGCGTTAATCAAAAGTGCTATCATTCGAGAGGCATGCAGTCAAGCGATTCCAGTCAAGCGATTGAAAAAAAAAAAAATTGAAAAAAAAAGTTCGCTTCCAACCCGCACAGCCTAGAGCGATGCAAACTATCCACCAAGGGGGGTAGGATTGTCAGAGAAAGATTGCGAATTGCCGGAACATTCGGTGTACCTTCCGCAAGAGAAAGGTCGCGATAGTGATCTACCAAAATGTGTGTGTGCCTGGTGGTCCTCGCAGCTAAATCAGTCCGAGAGACCAATCGTGACATCGGCGGACTGCGATATGTGCTCCGTAGTATTCCGTACGGAATACACACTTTTTTTCAAGGAGGATCGGCAGAAACGGGGGGGGCCCCCCTCCTTGCGGTTCTGGTGATCATTCCTCACCGCTAGGAAGGAAGACTTCTTGGGTTGTCCCGTTAAATCGGATGAACGACTGGAGATCAGAGAAGTACGTCCGGGGAAGAAGGTACCAGCCACCATGGGTAGGTACTTGGGGCATGAGGAACGAGAAATGGGTCCTAGGGAGTCAGTTGATGAGAAGTTGATGCGGTGAAATGTGATACACAGCTTTCCAGGTTGCGTGTAAATTAAGACATGGCCGCTCTAAGACTTCATCGTCATGATCGAAGCAAAAGATAAGACTGTGAGCGAGCAAGCTCGATAACAACGGGAAGCTAGTTAGCAACGTTTCCTTATCGTCGTAAAATAAAAAACAAGATTTTTTTTAAAAAAGAGCAGAAAAAATTCCAACGTGCTTTCCGCATAAAGAGCGTTCCAAGCGGGACCATTCCCCCCCTGTTACTTTTTTTTTTAACCGCCAGGGGTGACCTCCCAGCAAATTTGACCCAATAACAGGCCCATGTTGCTACCCGTTTTGAATGGTTAATGAGTGCGTTTCGGACGTTGGATGAAGGAGGGCCCTTTTTTTAAATTCTTCCTTCCTAATAACGGGCGTTTTGCTTCTCAACGGCTCGACTTGGTTATTGATCGTCTTGTCTCACAAGCACACACAAGACAAGTCAGACCTTGAGATTATTTCCTCTGCCCAGCATCTTCTCACCCCCCCTTGTTGTATGTCTCGTAGCGAGTGCTTTGTGAACACATCCAAATCCTCCACAAAAAGACACCACGACCACCCATATAGTCATCACAAACGACGTCAAAACGTGTTCACCGAGAGAGAGACCACCACTACGAACAGAAAGCCAGCACGCACCTTTCCCACCACACGTAGCGAAAAAAAAGACCTGTAAACCACGCAATTTTGCAAACTCTTGGCTGGGGAAAAGTAAAATTTCAAGTTAACCCCCCTTCCTCGCGTCAATCTCTTACATACCACCTACCACCTTACTCCTTCTCAGCACTTGCGCCCAAAAGAGGTGGTCGAGAAGCACGCCCCTAGCACCGACTGGCTCGTCGAGTAACAGGCGCTGTGATAGCAAGTCGGCGAATCAGCTCGTCGGCCCACCCGCCTAATTTGTCATTTGCCATCTCCTCAGGAGATACGGGTCCGGGGGGAGGGAGGAGGGGGGGGATACGAACTGTGTGATGAGTGGTGAAGTTGAATTGAGCAAACTCAAAAATCTTTTGCTTCTCTCTCGTCACTGGGAATATAACATACCAAGAGAGCAAACGTTATTTTTATATCATAATCCCCGCCACCATATTCCCACCTCCAGCATCATCTCCATCAACTCCTCCTCCACCATGGAGAGGAAGAAACGAAAATGTCTGAGGGGGCTTGACAAATAGATACGTACGTCTCATTGCTTTATTAGCAAATTGCGAGCTCCCTCGATCGTAATACGGCATCTAAAAGAAGGGAACCCAGTTTATTTTTCTCATCACCCAGCGCTAATATAACTCTACGATTGCGCGAACTGCGACTTGCCCTACCCTCTGTGCCCTGTTATCTTGCGCAGAGCCACCCACGCGCCTTGTTTCTGGGTAACTCTGCACTCCGTAACGGCCTTGCAGCAAGTGCATTGCATGAGAGGGGGAAAAAGCAATTGGGCCCCAAGCGCTAATAAAGCAGGACACGCATCCCGCTTCCTAGCTCCCCAAGCTCAATAACTGGGTCCGTCAGACAGAAGAGGGGAGGGGCGATTGCACCTAGCGGTCGGGGCCCCTGCTAATGCCATTAGCTTTTCCAGAGCTGCTGCGCGCGCGGCTTTGCTCTGGCACTGCCAAGTTTAGTGCTTGGTTCCGCCCGTACTTTTCCTTCAGGACCCCCCCCCCCCCGACTTAATATAACATCGGAGCACCCCGATCTCATGACACAACAGGTTCCCCAGCATTGCCTCCCATCATTCCACCTTTTACATGAAACAGTCTTGTATTCCCTTGATCAAACATAGATATTTCCCTTCCTTCCTACTTTCTTGTCAATAACACAAGAATATTATTCTCCTCCTCCTAACAAACATCCCCCCCTTTGCCCGTGCCGTTTATTCGAAGCTTTGGCAACCCTTTTTTTTATACACGGCTATTTCCGGGCAAGCTCATTAAAGGAGCATTGAAGCAATTACGACCCGACTTGAAACAAGCTCATCATCTCAGGTCTGCAATACGGCTTGACTCGTTGAAATTATCACAATACTATTGGCAGTCGCCAAATTCACGTCTCAGCCATTTCAGATGGTTTCGTTATTACTGTATCCCGAGCTTGCAACGAGACCAAACTTGTCACCACTTACAACAACGTCGACATCCAACACCATGGCCTACCAATCGCACAACTACCCGCTGGCTCTCCAGGAATACATGGACCTCCAGTCCCAGCGCGACGAGGTCCGCTCTCACCTTGAGCATCTCCGTCCAAGCCTCTCCAACTCCACTACCAGCTCCGCCTCGACATTGACTTCACCAGCCACGTCGCCAACCCGTCACTCCTCATCACCGCGTCGTCATTCTCGCAGCGCCGAGCGACGACCTTCATCCAAGTCCCGCGCCGCCTGCTTCATGCTGGACACAATCCCTGACGAAGAGACCATGTACGAGATCTCGATGGAGGAGCAGAGGCTCAATGATGTGGATGAAAGCATCAAGAGGGCCCTGACGGAGCTACTCAACTGCGATACTGTGAGGAGTGACCGAGCAATGAGGGTATGGGTGCAAAGCCGTCTCATGGAAACGGAGAAGCTTCTGCGATCAGGACGCCGCCGCCGATGCTCAGCCGACTGATTGTGGATGGACTCCTTTTCCACATCACCACTTCAAACACACATTTTCCACCTTCTTTTCTCTCCAATACCCCATTTTTACATCAACCTTTTACACCTTTCGACTCTTGTACACCTTAATGAATCCTCACGGCATCAATTACGGCGTTTTTATAACAACATTTGGGTACACAAACCCCCCCCCCCCATGGCCACATACGCGGCCTTCGGCGTTTATTTTTCTTATCACGCATGAGCAGCAGTGTTATTAAATTGAAGGAAAAGCATTGGAAGAAAAAATATGGGGGCCTACCACCCCCAGAGTTATCTGGCATTTGGTTGGGAAAATCAGCATTGTCGCATGACCCACTTTGCAAAGCGAATGATGGGCGAGGGGTAAAAGATGGGAATCACTAAGCGTCTTGTTTTTTGGCATGCTCTACTATCTTTTTTTTCTTGGTGGACTCGCTGGCACTACAGCTTGCATTGCATGACATGGCATTGGCCGTTGCAATTTTTTCCTTTTTTTTCTTACGCTCTCGCGTCTTTTGTCCTCTTTTTCCCCACATACCACACACACACACATCTTTTCTCCTAGCTTTCCTTGACGATTCAGCAGGAGCGGTTGGATGAGGGGAACAGAGAACATGGAACTAGACTTTCGTTCATATGACCCCGTTGCAGCGTTGTTTAGGGACAAAGTCACCTGCTAGTTACTAGTATGGCTATTTGCTCACTGCCCTTCAACTGTCGCATTGAAACAGTATTTTTTTTTAAGTATATAATATAATAGTTGGTGCTCCACGAGAGCCGAATTACAAACCCTTTCGAATTCATTCTATCAAGTTCTTCCGATGTGACCTACTACTCTAACTGACGAGGCAAAAGGGGGCCAGGCAACCTTGACAAGATAGGAAATGCCGGGCGAACCGATGAGCTTGCCATAGCCTCACTGCCACAACACCAGCGAGAAATAGACTTTGGCCATGCGTGAAGCGAAGGCAAAATGGATCTTCAGGTCTAGAGTGAGGGGGAACGATCGGCCAACCTAGACACTTGCTTGTACTTGGCAGACCTTATCAAGCTCTGCCAAGGCCGTAGCTTGGCGCTCTAGAATCCGGGGAAGGGCAGATGATGGGATTGGCTCCGTTTGGCTTCTTTACGTAGGGGTTTACGTCTGGGCACTCAACTTTCTTTGGCCAAGCACCTGAGATGTTGGGTTTCTGAGGGAAGCAAATGAAACTGTTGCACGTACGGCCGCATATAGCAGGCTAATGTAGTAGTTTCAAAAGGGGGGGTGGCAAGAGTTGCAATAGATACTTTCTTTTGTCTTGGATGATGTCAAACCCACTCATCCAAGTCCATCCGCTCGAATGAGACTAACGACCTTATCTGGCCGTGTGTCTGGGGGCGTGTGGGTGAGGGGATATTCAGTCCACAACTGCCAGAGCCTGTGCCTATAGAGGACTCTGCATTTTATACCGTACTCCACTTGTATGCTACGGTTCCTCTGATGGGGAGACCCTTGGGGAGCGAGGTCTGCCGTTGGGCCTCGATGATGGCATTCAAAGTGAAATGTAGCTTTAATCAATATGATAGCTTACGAAAATGAGCTGGATGTTACCATACCCAAACTCCCAAACTCCTAAACCCACGTAATAATTCTAGCTTTAATCCTCAACCACCGCCACCGAATCTAGAGTCACGTGGTTGAAATCATGCATTCCGGCTAAAGTCCGGTGGCACCTGCAGCACGGACCATTGTCGTCATTCCTCCGGCAACGCCCAATTGAATTAAGGAAGTCGCGATGGGAAAAAGTTACCGCACACTCATACTCCGGGATCATCGATAACATTACTCAACGCAGAGATGTCTGTTCTACTAGAAACCACGGCCGGTGACATCGTCATTGATTTGCTCGTTGACTATGCACCGAAACTATGTGAGAAGTGAGTCCGTCCAATTCAAAAGAACGCGTGTCGCGCGAGCTGAAGCTAATACGCAGGGTAGCTTCTTGAAGCTATGCAAGGTCAAATACTACAACTTCTCACCCGTCCATTCCGTACAAAAGAACTTTTCCTTTCAGACTGGAGATCCCTTGGGTCCTCTATCGAAAGACTCAGATGGAGGCTCATCGATATGGGGTCACGTCGCGGGCGACCCATCACAGCGGACCTTTCCCGCCTTTTTCCACCCGAAGCTGAAGCACCTCGAGAAGGGAACGGTCAGCATGGCCACGGTTCCTACGCCGAATGACCCCGATGTACGCGTCGCGGGTTCTCAATTCATCGTCACGCTGGGAGAAGAGACGGACTATCTCGATGGAAAGGCTGCCATCTTTGGCAAGGTCGTTGAAGGCTTTGACGTGTTGGATAAGATCAACGAGGCCATCGCGGACGAAAAGGGCTACCCTCTCATCGATATTCGAATCAAGCACACCGTCATTCTCGATGATCCTTACCCGGATCCCCCTCTCCTACGAGAGCCTAGCTCAAGCCCACCTCCGACCGAGGCGCAGCTCAAGACCGTTAGAATCGCCGACGAGGCAGCATTGCATGAAAACGATGACGTGGACGAGGCAGAACTTGAAAGGAGGAGGCGCGATCGCGAGGCTCAAGCACAAGCCCTGACCCTGGAAATGATGGGGGATCTCCCATTTGCAGAAGTCAAGCCGCCGGAGAACGTCTTGTTCGTCTGCAAGCTCAACCCTGTTACCCAAGATGAGGATCTGGAGCTCATATTTGGGCGCTTTGGAAAGATTCTTAGCTGCGAAGTTATACGTGACCAAAAAACCGGGGATAGCTTGCAGTACGCCTTCATCGAGTACGAGGACAAGGCATCTTGCGAAGCGGCCTACTTCAAGATGCAGGGTGTGCTGATTGACGACCGACGCATTCATGTCGACTTTTCCCAGAGCGTGAGCAAGCTGAGCGATGTCTGGAGGAACGACACCAATGACAAGCGGAAGAAGAACGCTTCTCGCGGAGGCTGGGGCGGTGTGAAAGAACTGGAGAAGCGAAGGCATTACAGGAACGAGGATGAGAAGCGCTCAGGCAAGGATTATGGCTTAGTCTACGGAAACGAGGAGATGAGAGGTCGGCATGAGCATGGCGCCGAGCGTCGGCAAGATCCTCCGCCTAGAAGAGGCGATGATGAGGATAACCGAAGAAGGGACCACAGCCGAAGCCGTAGCCCAGGTCGGCGAGACAGGAGCCGTGACAGGTATCGCAGATCAAAGGAGGATGGAGGGCACCGCGACAGGAGAGATAGAGATCGGCCGCGTCATCGGGACGACAGACGTTACGACCGAGATCGATACGCTGGCGATGATGGCTACAGATCACGGAGGTAAACGACCGGAGTGGCCGTACAGACTCAATGATACCCTTTTTTTGCATACACACCAATCCATGCTTTACGACTTGGTTTTGCGCTAACCGGTGATGCTATTAACTACCATGAAAGACTGGAGGGGGGAGGGGGGTTAGGTCGTGTGGCTAAGCGTGGAAACACACCCTCATGCGTTGATGGATTGCCTAGCATGGTAACAGATGCTTTTACCACGCGCAAGATGTACTTGTATCCCGTATCGACTGCCCTAGGACCAGCAACCGGGTCTACGAACTCCATTGGCGGTGAAGGCACATCACGGCTATGGGTGACAATTTCTTGACTTCGCACATCCCCATTGTGTTGCGGTTAGATGCGGACCATGATACGCATCGAATGGTAGCTTGTGCTCGAAAGAAAGAGGCTATTCGTTCTTATACGGCCTGTCCCACTTGATAGGTCTTTTGCAGCTAAACGATGCAGAGGTGTGTGGTTTTATTTTTTGCAAGACGTCGGCTATCCTCGCAGCCGCAATGCTACAGGGGGGGTCACTTCTCCCTGTCAGCGGAATGATCCCGAGGGTACGCAGCATATTTGGGGGTCATTGTCTTGGGGTTGAAATGTTTGTCGCTCAAGCTGATGGCTATTGGCTTCAGTCAGAAGCTACATATACAGTCAGCGGTACCAAGTAGGTTAGCGCGGTATGTGCACGCAGGCTTTCTGATTCATCCTAGGAACATTGTCACTTACATATTGTGGCTGCATTGGATCTGCAGATACGGCATTTGTTTGTTTGTTTCAGACCTAATGACCGCCGACATGCGCAGAACCCCCCATTAGCTGCTTCTTGATTGGCAAAAGGCTCCCCAAACCCGGGCAGTTTGTGTACAGGGTTCCTCTTGGAAACAAACACTGGGTTAATATTGACACTGCAGAGGACGGCATTGGGGAGAGGCGTTGCACATCACCTCCAGACCTACCGCAGGCTCGTTTGACACGAGTGACGTGCGATACATGCTGGCGCGACCTGACGTTGACTGTGTGGGCAGAGTAACCAGCACTTCTCTCATAGAGTACAACATGATTCGAATCGACATCTCCTGGCTTAGCCGCTCCTCCGGATATTTGGGGCGGGAAAATGAGCACGTTGGCGGTGTCACGAAGGGACCCAAGGATGCATCTTCTGGTGCTTGCAACGCTTCGCCCACAGGACCATTGTCTAACGTTCTGGACCTCATCAACTTGGGATCCCCTGGCTTCCTTCCACGACACGTGCAATGATGCGCCAGCTACTTGCCCACATGGCATGCGGTGCAAGGTCCTGATTGACCGCCGAAGCAGCACATGTATGCCAGAATTCTGCTTTTGTGCAATTTGCTCTCCATCTGCTCCTGCGCCCAGGTGGAATCTGTCCGAAAAAAAACCAGCCCTTGGTGTCTTGATCCGAAGTTCTCATACCGTACATCTCATATGAAAGGGTACTGTGTTTACTATTGCAACACGCGCGAATTTGGGAGCTCATCGTAGGATGAACAGCGGGCACGGTTTGACGTTCGCCATCCAACTCCTCCACCTCCACAGTCATGCTTTGTGGCGCCGCCTGACCAATGATGTGCGTCTGGTTGCTGTGCTACATGCTCATGTTTGGACACCATGGACGTGCGTCCACTTGGTCCACACCGTTGAAGGTAGCACCAAGCCCAGAAGGGGTTACCTGACAGCGGACCAGAGGCTGAAGTTGCACCTTGAGTACTACGAATCTGGAACAAATGTTTCTCAACATTTAACCTGCGGATATATACCCGAACGGCGGCGATAAGACTAGCGGAGTGCCGTTGCGGACCCGTGGACGTAACTCCTGAGATGTGGAAGATGCTCATCTGTAGCGAGACCTGGAGTCCCGGGAGCTGGGACAGATGCCGGCGTTGGGGGAGGAAGCGCTGTAGCACAAAGAAGCAGGGGTGATAGTCTGATGGACCATGTGGCGATATGCGGGATGGCAAAGACTTCGCTTCAAGTTGAGAGTCTAGTGACAGACCTCAGCAGTGGCGGCACACGCCCATCGTTCGTTGACCACCAAGCATAACTCGCTTCAACGCGCCTCACTGACGAATTGCGCGGCGATTTCAGCCTACATTGCTGGCAATCATGCAATGATTGACTCCCCTTGAGATCCAGGGACGGGCTGCATTTGCGCGTGCGAAAGTGAACTGGGGTAGTGGCTGATGCCTCAATACCTAGCCTAATGAGCTATGAATGCGGTGGAATGTTACTGGTCTTGTCTTCTCTTTCCTCGCGGCTCGTGGCGGCTGGGAAAGCTGACGTATCAGGAGACAAAACCCCTGACGTGCAGACACGACCTGTTATTCCGGTTCGAAGTATGTATGTAGAATCATCAGACGCAACCCCTGGTCAGCTTGGCGTTTGTGGACTATAAGGAAATGACGCTGGTTTGATGTTACTCCTTCAGGCCCTGCTTTTGTTTCGCTTTGCTTGCTTTCTGGCAAGGAGAGGCTAGAAGGTGTTGATAACCGACAGGGCTGAGGCACAACTATATTCGTCCTGCTCTAAGCTCGACAAACCGTGAAGCGAGGTTTCATGATCTATCAAACTCATCTATGAAGCATTCTTCTCGGTTCTTCGAGGAACGATGGCTCGACACCGACCAAGGTACCTTTTTGCCTGCCGCTGTCGTTCTCACATGTCACAATCAGGAACAATCCCCCCCGCGGCCTAGGTCCGGGATGATGCATCTCTGGCAAGCGACTGAAATGACATTGATTGGAGCATGCCTGCGGGGTAGCATAACACGGCAACCTGGTACTCAGAATCGTGATGCTACATTTTTTTCATCAATTGTTTTCGTTTCGGCTCACTGATGCGCTCGATCCCCTTGCCGGAGCTGAACTCCGAAGGAAGTTGAGAAATGATACGGGTGGCCACTAGGATTCGAGAACATTGAACTTGCGACGGACGCAGCTTCAGCTTTTCCACTTTGGTCTGCCGCTGCATGGAAGAGGAACGAAGCGCGTTACGAGTCTAGACTGCTATACGCAAGTACCTTGCCGTTTGTCGACGCCCCTTGAATAATTTGCGCGGGCTCATCGATTCCACTCCCTGGTCATTTAGATGGCGTATGGAGCCAATAAGTTGTTTTTCCAAGGATCTCATTGGGAGGGGGAGGGATCGTAGGGATCTCCCCCCATGTCCGTGGATGAACGATCTATACCATCTGGTGCGATCCTGCATCAACATATGCACGTACCCAGAGGTGGTCTGGAGACCTGCCGTGGACTTCAGGGCAGTCCCTCTCTCTCTCTCTCTTGCTCACACGGACTGGACTGTGTCTCGCAAATCAAATCAACAGGCTCTTGAGAGCGTGAGCTTTCTTCTTCTTCCATGCTACCGAAAATAGAAGTTATCCGGGGGGGGAGGGGGGAGGGGGTTTGCCATTGTTGCATGTGCACAGACTTTGCAATGATCTAGACAAACAGATTTAGGCTACACAAGCAAGCGACAGGCTAGAAGAGGGTCCGGCCGGCGATATGAAGCCCTATCGCCCTCCGCGTGCCCCCAAGCCGAGCAGCACAGGAAGTTTCTTTTGACATCAAAAGTGGGACCGTGATTGACAAAGCGTTACGATGACGACTTGTCTTGTGCTGCGTTGAAATTGGGTTCTTCTTCTTCCTCATATCAATCTCTGCATCAGAAGCAAGGGATCGGAGAAGTAGTAGTAGTGTAGTAAGGCATGTTTTGAAGCCTTCTCGTTGGTTAGCTGATCCCCTCTCTCCACCTCCACCTTGAGGAAGTCTTGCATATGCTGTTTGTCCAACTGCATATGCAGCGCAGGTGCTTGCTCGGCCGGGGACCCTGTTATTTGCTTTCTGCAACGAGTCGTAATAGTAATAGTAGTTGACAGGTATACTTCTGGTCTAGATCTTCTTTGGGTGTTCACCGGGTCGAGACGAGCAAAAAAAAAGATAATCTGGGAGTATGTACACTCTGGGGTGGGGGCTCGTGCAAGTGGTTGGTTGGGGGAGGGATCTCCATGGTGTGTGTAAAACATGGGACTCTTGTCGTGTGCTACCCCTACCATCCTATATTGACTTGATCGACTTGAGATCTGCTTAGGCAATCTTTTCAAACGTTGATACTCCACTCGTCACTTTCCAATTAACCGGAAAACCTGGTGAAGGGGATGGCCACATCACACGACTAATGTTCTGCCGAAAAAAAGAAATAAAAGAGAAAAAAAACTAGTTAAGGAGATGGAAAAGGGCTAAGAATATCTGCGGCAGTTGTTATGGCGGTGGGCCTGATCTTTGGATCTCTACATCATCGGGGCTTGGGAACCAATGGCTGAGATCTGGGGGACGTTGGCAAACTTCTTGGCTGCATGAGGTGCGGCAGCTTTCATGCATTTGTTGCATGCAGGTTCACAAACATGACGAAAATGTAATTCCTGGGAGCTTCTACGTTTTTGCTTCATTTCGTTTTCTTGATTTGTGGAGAGGGTCGCCAGGTAGACTTCTTGTGCCGGCACCCGTTTTTCTAGGGGGGGCAGGTCTGACAATATTCGCCACAGATTCGACCGCTTGTCGTCTTGCAGGCCGAGGTATAGGTTGGTTGATGCCCTTTACATCGCTTGTAGCAAAGGGGAAGGGGAGGGAAACCGGCGTCTAGGCCCTTGGAGAAAGAAAGAGAGGATGAGTGACAGCTGTTGTACGCCCTCTCTTCCCCCACCCCATTCTCACGTAGCAGATGTCCTACGGGGAAAAAGGCCCGGATGGTGATTTGTGGTCGTGGAGAGTTGAGCGGACCTTTGTTCACTTGTCTTGTACAATCTGATAAGGGGAATGAATCATGAGACAAATCAAGGTTCCCCCCTTTTTACACAAAGTAAAGGATTGTAAAGGGCATCATCGGATTTAGCACACACACACCGCCCCTTTCTCTCTCTCTCTCTGTCTTCCAAATCTTATTACACAAAAAAGAGCCAGCTCAATGTTGAGGCTGCAAGCTCCCAGCACACGCACACACACACACATTTCCCCAACGGAAGCAGACAGATGGATGGTAGTAGTTCCACCAACTAATGTTGTTGAGCGTCTGCCTGCCACTGCGAGACAGGACAGAGAATCCAGAATTGGGAAAACACTCCCCCTCCCCACAGGGATTGCAAGAGAGAAGAAGAAGAAGAAGAAGAAGAAGAGGTAAAGGGGTGGAGGAGGAGGAGGAAGTGTGTGTGTGTGTGTGTGTGTGTGTGTGTGTGTGTGTGTGTTAGCGGTCGTGCAACTCGAGGTTAGCAAGGTCCGTGTCGAGCATTTGAGCAGCAGGATTTTGGTGGTGCTTTGCTTTTGTTTGCTTTTTATTTTCCTGCAAGGTCTAGTGATGCACACTCCCGCGAAGCACACACAGTTCTTTTTGAGACTTGGTCATCTGTTGCCAACATTTTCATCTTTATACATGACTTGACCGTCTTTGATACCCATTATCATATGAGAGCTGTCTTTGCAAATTATTTAAAGGTCACGTCTTCCTCCCGTTTTCCATTTTTTGACATCTTTCCTTCTTCATCCTCAGGATCTCTCATCTTCCTTGACTTTTTTGAACTTGACAGCAATCGACTTAACTTACCCAACTCTCCCCTTGCAAGTGCTTCCCCAAGTCCTTAAGCACTGATATTTCTCTCTTCTTCTTCCCTTAGGTAAGTCATGTTGAAGAAGAAAAGAGACAAGATGGAAAATGGTACTAACATTCTCAAGAACAACTCTGCTTGCTCGGCCCCTTGGATCATCATACTCCAAGAGTTTAGTTTTAGCAAACATGGTTGCGTTCTCCAAGATGCCCTTTGGTAATAACAATGACTCTCGCTGCGGCAACTACCACCTTGAGCGTCACGACAATGGGGCCTATGACTCGCCGTACAGGCCCAAGTATGCCATGACGGTTGAGAAGTCGGAGCCGACCACGCGCAAAAGAATCCCCATCGCTGTAAGTTAACGTCTAGATACTATTTACGAACGCATCAGGGCTAACGTTGCCATGACAGTGCGGCCGATGCAGGAAGCGCAAGATTAGATGCAGCGGTGATGATGGTACGGGTGGTCCTTGCACCAATTGTCAGGCAGCTAGTCACTCGCCTTGTCAATTTCTTCGTGTAAGTCATCAATGGAGTTGAAGTTTTGCCGTGGAAAATCTCAGAGTGACTAATGGTGAAAAAAAAAGGTATCGGCTACGGAAACCACTATGCGGATGGATGGCGTGCCTCTCCGGGACGCTGCAATCTTCAACTACAACCTCAGCTCAGCTAGAAGATATCAGTCGTCACCTGGTGGCACCCACGACGACGGCCATCACCACGACGGCCATCACCACGACGGCCATCACCACGACGGCGACATGCCGCCTCCTCCCTACGAGCCCAGCATGCATTGGCAAAGCGAGGACTTTGACTACGGACGCATGGCGGAGAACAAGCTCGCATTTCAAGGATGGCCGTCCCCCCCTCCTCCACCTCCACCCCCCGGCCACCCCTACGCCCTGACTACCTCGGCTCTACCGGGATTCTATCTGCCAACGTACCCACGATACTCGCCAGGTGCATACCGTCGTCCCGGCATCCAACCTCCTCCTCCTCCTCCTCCGGCCACGGCGGACCTAGCCTACCGCTCGGCATCCTGCGACCGCATCAGGACCTGGAATACTACTACTTCCAGGACCGCCGACTCCAGCACCACACAAGACTCCATCGCAAATGGTAATGTTGTTAGCACCGCTCGCAACGGCTCCGTGGGCGGTTGGAGCAACGCTTCCGTCTCCCCTCAGCCGGCCAGCCAAGTACTCCCGCCGTCTTCCTCCCCCAACTACGCCAGCTACGAGCCCTCGCCTGCGCCTCCTTACCAGCCGACGGCAGCAGCAGCAGCAGCAGCAGCTGCAGCTGGCAGCATGACTACCCCCCATCATCATCATCCCGCCGCGGGCTACGCTACCGTGGCGAACATGGAGCCCTACGGCTACGGCGGCTACGCTGACCAGGCTGCCGTGGCTGCCGCCGCCATTGCTGCCGCTACTCCCCCACCCATGACTTCTTCTGACAACAACAACAACAACAACAACAACAACAACAACAACAACGCTCTACCTGCAGCCCGCGTCAAGGAGGAGCAAAGTGATGATGATGATGATGACGAGTCTGCTTGAGGAAGCGTTGCTGTACGTAAACTCGAGTTTACTGAATGATGAAAAGCCTGGGGGAACCGGGCTTGAAACGACTTGCATTATTACATGTTACATGGGGTGGTATGGCGATGATTCTTTCTTTCTCTCTCTCTTCTATGCTTTTTGTCCCACTTTCCTTGATCCAACTTTCTTTCATTCTTATCGTCTTGTATTTTTCTGTTTTTGGCCTCCATCTCTGTGCTTCTTTCCCAATCCACCTTATGCAGAGGAAGAAAGAAGAAAAGAACCCCCCAAAAATAAGGAAAAAGTCGCTCCTTTATTTGTTAGCTGGGAATGTACAGGGTCTATGGGAGGCACCGCTCACTTTGCAAAGAACCCCCACACACCATCTTTTCTTTTTCAAACAAAAGCAATTATCACGAGTGACTATTTTATGTCGTTGATGGAGGAGGAGATAAAATGATGGGATTTCAATCTTTTTTTCTTTCTAATATTCTTGTTATTTCGCACTAGATAGATTTTAGATAGCAGGTTCTCTCCCTCAATCCAATAATATGTGTGGGCTAACTGTTCTACTGCGGATTATTCCATCATGATTTTGTATTAATTTCTAAAAGCTTGAAAATTATAAGCTCTTGACTGGGATTGCCGTTGGCGCGGGGTAGCACTTGCCTGCAGGGCAGCGGGGTACCTGCCACGGTTGCCCCTCTTACTTTAAAAAAGGACCGAAGCTTGCTTCTGCAGGTCATCGGGAAGCAACCTTGGGAGCTGAGAGGTAGAGCACTTGTACCTATTCATTCCAGTGCAATTCGGAGCTTCAAATTTTTTCATTCTCCTTATTTCTGTGCCTCCCCTCCCCTATAAGGTAAAAAGCTCATTACTCTTGTCATTGCCGCTTTTTTCTAGCTTGTCGTCTGTCCCTCGAGCCCGACGTCATTCAAACGCGACATACATACATTCACGATGCTTCCTGTCCCTTTGATCCGCCTGCAGTGCGGCGTCAACTCTTATGAATGGGGCAAAGTGGGCAACGACTCGGCGGCCGCGCGCTTTGCTGCTGCGACGCCCGCGGATGATCTGAAGATTGAGTCGGATAAGCCGTACGCAGAGGTGCGCTTTTGCCCCTGGCAGCTACCTTTGGTGCATACGGGATGCTGACCTGGCTAGCTATGGATGGGCACCCATCCCTCGAACCCCTCCAAGGCCGTCGACACTGGAAAGTCCCTCCTCGAGCTCTTCGATCAGAACCAAGCCCTCCTCTCCCCAGCCATCACCGCAAAGTATGGCCCGCGGCTGCCCTTCCTCTTCAAGGTCCTCTCCATCAACAAGGCGCTGTCGATCCAGGCCCATCCGAACAAGTCTCTTGCGCAGCAGCTCCACGCGTGCGATCCCAAGAACTACCCTGACGACAACCACAAGCCCGAGATGGCCATCGCCATCACCCCGTTCGAGGGCCTCTGCGGCTTCCGCCCGCTGGAGGAAATCGGACACATGTTGCAGTCTGTGGCGCCTCTGAGGAGGCTGGTCGGGGAGGAGAACGCGAGCGCGTTCGAGGAAACTGTCAAGGGCGGCAAGGACGAGGACAGCAAGAAGAAGGCGCTTCAAAAGGCTTTTGGTGGTCTCATGTCATCTTCTGGCGATGACATTGCCAAAGAGATCCCTCAGCTCGTTGAGCTTGCCAAGTCCGAGGGCGACAGCTTTGCTAGAGGAGGCACCTCTTCTACAACCGGCGCTGTCCTTTCGGAGCTTGTTCAGCGGCTATACGGTCAGTTTGGCGATGATATCGGCATCCTTGTCCTCTTTTTCCTTAATTTTGTCAAGCTTGAACCTGGAGAGGCCCTTTTCCTGGTGGCCGATGACATTCATGCCTACGTATCTGGCGACATTATCGAGTGCATGGCTGCATCGGACAACGTCGTCCGAGCTGGTCTGACACCCAAGTTCAAGGACACCGACACGCTCGTCAACATGCTCACCTACAATCACGCTCCCATTGAGGAGCAAAAGATGTCGCCTACAGAGTATCCCTACGTTACACTCAACCGTCAAGGATACAGCTCCGGCTCAACCATCTTGCTCTACGATCCCCCCATCGAGGAGTTTAGCGTCGTCCGTTCGTCCCTCATCGGCCCCGGCAGCAAGGCTACCTTTGAGCCGTTGGCTGGACCGAGCATCATCATTTGTACCTCTGGCAAGGGCAAGATTTCCGTTGGGCCCAAGACGGAAGAGGTTAAAGAGGGCTACGTCTTCTTTGTCGGCTCCAACGCCGAGTGCATTCTACAGTCGGATGTCGGCGACGATGAAGAGTTCATCACATTCAAGGCCTTCTGCGAGCTGGATGAGAAGGAGAAACTATAATTATCAAAAGAGAAAAGTCTGGTACCGACCAATATCGAGCCAAGCGAAGATTTGATGTACCGCGAGCAAATACGGTCATGTCATGATAAGAAAATTACAAACAGAAAACACTCAAGAACTTAGGCCAAGTCTTCAAACCTTCCTCTTTCTCATCAGGATAACTGTCGAATCATCTGTCCAAGAAATTTCGTTGTAGTATTGCACATTACGCCTCTTGTCACCGTCTCTGAGTTTGAATTCGAAACCGTGGAGCAGACGAGCCACGAGCATCTTCACCTGGGCGATGGCAAAGCGGCGGCCCGGGCAGGCTTGTAGACCATGGCCGAAAGCCAGGTTATCAGCGCTTGTCATACCTGCGCGATGCTGATCGCGACGGTCAGGTGATGCCCGACGGATCTTCCAGCTGCGCAGAGGATCAAAAACCTCAGGATCGGGGGAGACGGCCGACTCCATGTGATGGTCTGCACTTGCAAATGTGAAGCGAGTGTTGGCAGGGATACGGAGGCCATCCTTGAGCGCTATGTCCTCATGATTGATTCTTTGAGGAGAGACTAAGCATGGATTATCAGCAAAAGTGCATTTCGGTGAGGGAAATGCGATACGTGTGACGCACCTACGATAAGAGAATTCATTCTTTGGCTCTCAACCATGAAGCTGTCAAGCTTTTCCAGACGGTTGCACCATTCCCTGGCGCTGACCTCGGGGTTCTGACCCGGAGGCCCGAGTTCTTGAGCGATGGTGTCAATCTCCTCCCTCATCACATCGAACCACTCCGGGTGCTCGCAAAGGTCAAAGATTATATGCGAAGCCGTCGAGGTCATTGTGAAGAGACTCACAAACATCAAGAAGCCTATTCTTGCAGTCATCTGCCATAGGCCTCTCTCCTCGGGTTGAGCATGATCAAGCATCCAGTGCAGCATGGTGTCTTCTTCCTCGACGTCTTCTCCCTGGGCACGCTTCTTCTGAGCGACTTGATGCTCACCGACAAGCTTAGTGACGACCCGACTGCTCCTGTATAGAATGGAGAGGGCACGATACTTGTGGATGTTGAACCAGACAACGATGTCGGCTAGCCATGGGGGGAACATCTTGACAAACACGGAGTTGTTGTAAAACTCTAGGGACCACATGACCTGATCTTGGATCCATTGCGGTGAGCGACAAGTTGGGCGACCTACAAAGACGCGGGAAGATGAGCGGGCGAGTAGACTTCGAATCACAGACTCGATATGCGTCTCCTGCCAATCTCGACATAATGTCAGTAAAGGGGAGACAAGGCGTATTGGATGGGCATACCGTCTGTGTGGGGAACCGCTTCCTTCCAACCCCCATCCATCTCATCGCATGCCTTGTCAACAAACTTGTACAATTCGGGGATGAGCTTTCTCTTTAAGCAATCGATGTGAAGAAGAGACCAGTTCAAGAATCTCATTGAGTTTTGATTGGGCGCCAAGTCCTACCATTGAACAAAAGTACGCGTTAGCTCAGTCCTCTTCATCTGGCGATGATATGATGCCTTACGTTGGTTAGGGCGCCAATAAGATAAAGCTTCGAGAGTGGAATACGTCGGACTTCGTCGAGGTATCTGATGGGCAAGACGAGGTAATCAGCGTCCCAGCGACTGAGGACAAAAGGCTTGCTGCCTTTGACCTATGCAACAGTCAGTTTCACATCATGGCTGACAAGGGATGGTAAAACACGCTTGCCTTCTCGTAAGCCTCTTTTACAATGGCTCTAGTGTGGTTGAAGAACCTGG
Source organism: Trichothecium sympodiale (assembly GCA_003012115.1). NCBI lineage: Eukaryota > Fungi > Ascomycota > Sordariomycetes > Hypocreales > Trichothecium > Trichothecium sympodiale. The sequence continues at coordinate 233,143 of PXOB01000042.1, read as the reverse complement.
CCTGAAGAATCCATGTTGGCTCATAGCTCGACCTGTATCCAGCAACCGGGGCGTTGGGACGCTTCCTAGTGCCAATGGTCAAGGATATGAGCCAGGTGCAGAGGATGAGCAAGCCCAATGTCTTGGGGAGACTAAGTTCCGCGAGGCTATTTGCAAGGGTGAGACGGTAGGGCAGGTCTGGGTCTCGGCCCGACCGCGTGAAGTTTGGAGTACTCATAAAGAGACTAGTCATGGCGGGAGGCCTACAATACTAGTGTATGAGACTGAAGTTCTTTCTTTGATAGTTCTGGAAATAGTTTGTGGGGAGTTGACTTGGGGAACAATTGGGATGCTGGGGATCTCTGGATGATATAGGGGAACGCTTCTTGAGAGAAGCTGCGCAATGAGCCTGAGCTAACAAGGCTCGTCTCTGCCGAGCCGAATGTGCAGAGGGCATCACCGTCATCACCATCATCACCATCATCACCATCATCACCATCATCACCATCATCACCATCATCACCATCATCACCATCATCACCATCATCACCATCATCACCATCATCGCCATCATCACCATCATCACCATCATCATGACAACCATACCATCCATTCAATCCACCCTACTCGGTACAAAATACACCGACCTTATTTGGCCGCATATTTGGGTGCATATTGGGTCGTAATATCCTGTCCATGGCTAGCCACCTTACGGAAAGGACAGTATGTACTAGTCCGATCTTTGGGTTTGAGAAACCTGTTTGCCGTCTTCAATTTCCAAAGGATGCGGGGGTGGTAGGGCCGCATATGCAAGGCCATATTCACTTCCTCGAAGAGGGTACCCGTGAAGACTCCATCGGGTAAAATGGTTTATCGTCTGTCAGCCCGTGGCGCACGTCCGAGTCTATCACCCCGCCGTTACCCCGCGCTGGTTTGGAAGAATGTCAGCAAATCGCAATGGGACATTCGAGGGAACCTGCGACCATTCACCGTCAACGGAGCAGTTTCACTGATGTGACCCATCCTTTACGCGGGAACCCTCTGCTATTCGAGAGGATGACAATACTTTTTGTGACACCCACACTATATGTCAGGTCGCATTATACCCCTTGGCCTTGGCGCTGCCTTACATGGCCCTCCCTGCCTACCTGCATGGAAAAATGGAGATTTCGCCTCACCACACTGGTTTGATATCTATATCACAGTATCACAGCTTTTCGTGGGGTCGTATCACACACATATTGCAGGACAACACGGTGAGGAGGGGACAATAGGATGGTGGGTTGATGGCAAGCCCGCTCCTTTTCCTATGCATGATGATGAGGGGCTGTTGAGCTTTGGTGTGAGCAATTGCCAAGCTGCAGGAAGGCGTTTCTAGTGGTGCAATTACAGCCACCCAACTTGACCACTTGCTTCTTCTGCTGCCGCCCTCTGCAATCCATCCGTACGCTTCCTGTTTTCGTTTTGCACTTCTGCCGAGATTATCATCACATGTCCAAGTGTTGAGGGATGGCGGACGAATGCACGTTGGGTAGTATGCACGGGTCGCATTTTCAGAAGAGGGGGTTCTGGATAAGCAAGTCGAGGAGAAATATCATTGGAAGCGAGCGAAAAAGTGAGGACCATTTACTAACTCTTTGTATTATCGTGGATGAGGGTGTGTGGTACTAGTCAGATCCGTCATGTTCTAGGGGAAACATACCTCGAGGGAGTGTTTCGAGGTCTTTTCACGGCAAGTATTTGCCAGCATATCTCGATTCAGGCAGAGGCCAGTCATTGATAACGAAGTTATCGATTGTTCGAAATCATCCTACAGTGCGATGCTCCAAGAGCCATTCCGAAGCCTCTTCTGCCAGTTCGGAAGCTCTAGTCCCAGCCCTTGACGCAGCAAGAATCCACCATGCTACAGCGTCTAGAACACACCCTCCTCATCATACTTGGCTGCGACCTCTTGAACCTTTTTGAAGCTTACCTCGCCGTAGCTGCCCAGCACGTACCGACAAAGCCCATAAAAATGTCGAGGTTGTAGTTACTAGATGCCGACTCCTGCAACAACGCAAGGGCCTCATCTACAACTTTGCGAGCGTCATCCTTCCCTTTCGTCCGTCCACTCGCAGGTAAACACCCACCATAACGTAGCAATCATATTAATTTATGCGTCAAGAAAGATAGGAAGAGTGAGAGGGGAAGGCTACTCAGTATTGCGGGGTAACCTCGAGGCCGAGATTGTGACCTCCTCCCTCGCCACCCGCCTTGACGTAAGCCGGTCCAATAAATTGAATGAATGGTGTAGGACAGGCGTCCTTCGGAAGATGGTCTTGGCGGGCTCCTTCTATACGTTTCGAGCCTTGTCATATAGATTTACGGAAACCTTTGTCGTACGCATCGTGTGCGACCCATTCAATGTTAGTGACGAGGAGAGGGGGATGGAACGTCTTTGCACATCGTGCTGCATGGGTTGGCAAGAGACTTGGCCTCCTGAGCGTGACCTTTGGGCTTCTGGACACATGTGTGTTATCATGACTTTTCACCCCGACGGGTACTTGGTAGCCACGTCTGCTTATGATGGCGCAACGCTTTATTGAAACCCCCCCCCCCCCCCAATAGCACATATCGAATTACAAGTCATCATGTGTTTTCAAATTGCGATTCATCATCTGTTTTTGTGGCCGAATTCAAGCATTGAATTGACACTTTTAGTATTGAATTAATGCTTCCTGTAAATCCGATCTAATACTTGTCTACGCTTGGCAGGAATACCTACACGCATAGCCCCGAGCGATTGACCCCTGTGTTTGACATGACGACACTCACAGCAATGGTAGTGTGTCACTATATATATGTATGAAATGAATTGAAATGGCGCATCGGACATCATTCGACACGATGGTTTGTCTATACAAGAGTACATAAAGTAATTTGGCCAAATAAGTACATGATTACACACAGCTAGCCAAATCTCGCAAAGACTGGCGGCCTTCAAATATGGAAATATAAGCCCCTTAATACCCACTATCAAGGGCAGCGGTATGCTTGTTATCTACGTGCCACAGCTCCTTATTCCTAGCAATAAACTCATCCACGCTCGTCATGTCAAACTCGGTACTGACATCCTCGTCCGGAAGCCCGTTGGCCCACAGCTGCGACGTAACAGCCGGGTTCGTCTTGGCCGCCTCGTCCGCCTCTTGTTCAGCCAAGTACCTGACCTTGATCTGCTCGCCGGCTACTTTACTCAGCTTCTCCGCCAGCTGCCCGACGGTAATAGCCTCGGCGGCAAGGTCGATCGCCCTCCCGTGGTACCTGCCCGGCTCCTCGACGGCCAGCGCAGTAGGGATGCCCACGTCCTCGACGTCGAGGAAGCAAATCCTCGTGTCGGGCTTCCACGCCGTGCGGATGGTCCTCTGCCTCTCCGCGAGGCCGGGAAAACAATAGTTGCCGAGAGGGGCCTTGAGGTTCTGCAGGAAGTGCGCGGGTCGCAGAATGAGCCAATGCTTGAAGCCGGCGTCCCTAACCAGCTTCTCGATGGCGGCCTTTTGCAGCCAGTAGCTCCTCATGGGATGGTCCGGACCCCAGCCGGGGAAGCTCTCGTGCGAGCCCGTCTTGTGCGCCGTGCTGACGACGAAGAGCTCAACCTTGGTCGAGGCGAGTGCCGCGTTGACGATGTTGGCCATGCGTTGGAGGTCCACGGCCGGATCTCGCGTGCGAATCTCCGTGGTGAAGACGGCGTCTGCGTCTTGCATGGCTGCACGGAGAGACTCCATGTCGTCCAAGGTACTGACACGAAGCTCGGCCCCGAGTTGCTTGAGTTTCTGCGCTGCTGCGGCGCCGGGGTCGCGGACTAGGGCGAGGACTCTGTGTCCGTGTTTGAGACAGTGGCGGACGACGCCGCCGCCCTGGTTGCCGGTGGCACCGACGACAAGAATAGTTTTTTGTGAAGCCATGATATAATTGATGAGATAGAGACTGATGGTGATAACTGAGAGAGGGGGAATAAAACACCTAGTAGATGAGTGAGCAGATACCTCATACTTGTACGTGAAGCCGACTCTCGTCCTCAACTACTATTAATACTCCGTACATGCACCACTGAAAGTGGAGATCGGATCTCATCAAGGCTCCGCCTTGGCTTTGGTCTTTGCCTTGATAGGAAAACAAGATTTAGCACGACACCAGGGGTTGTCTCCGCTAGCTGTACTCCGTACTCCGCAGACTGTAGTCAAACAAGTGCTTACATCGACAGAGCCCTTGTTATTAGATTTCAGACTGCATGTAAGTAGCAGTATTGGTAATCCAAGATTGTAAAAAGAAGGATATGAAAATATGTCCTAGAGTCGGTCAGGTCAGTGCGGAGTAGTCAGGAAAGAATGTCAGTGGGCAAGAGTACAAACAAAGCTCAATGATAGAAAACTGGGCCCCTGGTCTTGTCCGTAAGGCTTAGGGGTCATCATGATGCGAGTGTCATCACGGCTCCTCGGCTTTAGCAACATAACGGTAGAAATGCGAAATATTGAGATAGCATTCCTATCGTCTCATACTTTATCCGTTGTTTATTTCCTTATTATGCGCCATTTCCCCGCTGTGTGCTCCGGCCCAGTCTGTCTAATGAATCAGTATTGTATCGTTATTCGTAAATTGCAGGTTCGGTATCAAGGGGCTGATAACAGCTTTCGCTCCTCCAAAATTCCTTTGATTTCCTTTAGTTTTGCCGGCTTGGTTAGAAATAGGTCAACACCGCTCCCATAAGCTTCCTGCTGCGCATCCTCCGAGGCTAATCCCGTCAAGGCGATGATGGTTACGCCATCCAGACGATGCTTGCGCTCTAGTTCCCTTATATGCTTAGTAGCCTCAAACCCATCCATGACAGGCATGGAAATGTCCATCAGTATGCACGCAAATCTTTGGGGTTGGGCACTATACTGGTCAAAAGCCTCTTGACCATTCGTTGCGGTTTCAAATTCACACCCCAGCTTCTGCATGTATGAAACTAGTATCTTGAGATTGATACCGTTGTCATCCACGAGCAAATATCTGTTTCTCTTGATTACTTCGTCATCAGAGGATGGGCGGGGCTGGCTCGTAATAGAACTTATATCCATCGACTGCATAGAGGTGCGAGATTTCGACTTCGGCGATGTGAGCTCTGCGAGGTCAGTTTGGGGAGTAGTATTCATTTGGCTCAGCGTGACGGCATCGAAGCTTGATTCAGAGCGCACTAGGCTGAGTGGCTTCGGACACTCTTGCATGTCTAGCCATCTATTGAACGCAAGCACGAGAACTTTGGCAAGTTTGCGAGGGCCAACACTAGGCAACTTATTAGCAGTGCTTCAAATCATTCGAGAATAACTTACGGCTGTGAAATAAACTCGCAAACTCTCTCGGTAGAGGATGTGCCATAGGCCACAGTCTGATGGTATGCTTGCAGCGCGTTGTCGCAGACCACTATACAAGGCGGTTGGGAAGCCCTCGAGGCGCCGAGTTTCTCAAAAGTATCTCCGACCGCAAGCGTGAAGTCAGGTCTGATGTTCTTGGCCTCAGACTCAGATGCCACTTCCATATGTAACCATTGACTGCATGTGTATTTTATCAACTCGTGATAATCCACATGGTGAGTTCCCAGAATACGCTTTTGATTCTCTCCAAGAAACGGGGGAAGCTTAAACCCCAGAATGATCACTCGCAAGCCTTTGAGTTCAGATACTTGAGCGTTGAATATCGCATCTTCCTCTGATATGTTTGCGGGTTGTGAAGGAATCTTCGGTGTAAACATCAGGGGTAAAGAAACGGATGCAATGGTCCCCAAACCAACTCGGCTTTCAATCTTCACGCTGCCACCGAGGCTTGACGCAATTCTTTTAACGAGTGAAAGTCCAAGTCCAGTTCCGGACGAAAGGTGATCCTCTTGTGAAAATGGCTTAAACAGGTCATTTCTCAAGAAGTCTTCGCCGATGCCTTTGCCCGTGTCGGCCACGCTAATGATGACCATACGGTCGCCGCGTCGACTCCCTCGACCAGAATCCTCCTGACGTATGGACACATGGATGATGCCATCCGCTGTGTATTTGAGTGCATTGCCAAAGAGGTTCATCACAATACGTCGTATAGCGCCAGGCTGGGTATAGAACTCCCACTTTTCTGTTGCACTGATCGACAGGGTAACGACGACCTTGCTGAAATCCAACCGTACATCACCTGTTGAGGTCAAGTCGGAACCGAAGTCAAGAGCACTGTGCCGAGCGTCCATATGGCGTTGAGCGCCGGGTATCCCTTCTGATCTCGTTTGCCGGTGCTGGCTGAGCTGTGCTGCAGAAGCGCTCTTGAAGTTGAACCCAGCAAAGATACTCTCAACCACTTCCTCCGCTAGCATATCAATCCTCACATCGGAAGACAAACTCCTCAAACCAGGTCCCGATGACATTTGCCTGACGAGAGTGCGTCCAGGGCCTCCTCGGGTTTTGTCCTTTTGAGAAGTAGAGAGATAGTTGACCTTGGAGAAGTCGAGAAGGTGATCCAGGGTATCTACGAGGGTGCGTCCGCACGTCTCGATGGTGTGTAGGATGTTGCCTTGGAAAACACCGAGTTGTGTGTCCTGAAGAAGCTCTACCCCAAGCACGACGCCGTGCAGTGGACTACGTAGCTCGTGACTCAGTGAACCTAGAGCATCAGTCTTGGACTTTTCAGCTAAAGCTATATCCCTACGGATGATCTCGGCCATTGTAAGCATACCAAAAGCTCGCAGATAGCTTAACTCGCCTCCCACGGTGAACACGCGTCCAGGGGTGCAAGTGTAGACGAAACTACCGGCATACCACCTGTCTTTCCTGGAATCCCATATTGGAATAAACATGACGCTTCGAGCACCAGGAAACGACTCTAGAAGTGCCTTTCCTTCGCGATTCCTCGCCCAAGGCTTCCTGGGTCGCTTTGATGCACTTGATGTTGGCGAGTCACCTGGTGGACAAGCCTCGTTGGGAGATGCATTTCGATCCTCCTCTGATAGATCGCTGGGGAGCAGGTCGCCCGTAGAGTTGAAGTTGAAGATCTTGCCCCGTGGGTATCGGTGCAGCAACTTGGACAGAAACTTATCTGGCATGACGATTTTGCTAAAATCTGGCTGGCCATCAATGCTGGATGAATCGCTCATGGAGAAGCCTAACACGGGACACGGCAAGTGTTGGGAACCCAGCTGAGTGTGTGAAAAAGCTGAGTGGTCTTCTTCGCTACTCTGAGAAGAGTGGATGGATGTCTTTCTCCCCTCAGTTTCCACTCCCGGGCTGAGCGACGAGAACCCCCCAGGCCGAGCTTGGGCATCGAAGAAGCAACATGCCTCGACTTCGATAGATTCCCTAATCATATTGGCAGCTCTGGAGAAAGTTTCGTCATACTTGGGCTCCTCGAATGCGTCTGGATTGCTAGTCGCCGTTGGCAAAGAAGGGGGTTGAGCAGCGCTTGTCCATGAATGCTCTTGCATAAGAGCAGAAGTATTGTGCATGGTTGTAGGATGATTTTCTGGGCCATGAGATAGCCCATGATACGTCAAGGTTTGTGCACCCGGCTCTTCCTCTACTGAATCCATATCTTGCTGATTTGCGTTGAGATGACCTTCTCCTTCATCTATATCTGTAAAGGCGCTCGTGTGCAACCCGCCGCGCCAGCCTGAAAGAGTGCCCTTGCCCTCCATAAACGACCCTATACCGCGATTCATACGTACACTACGCCTGGCAGCAGTAGCAGGTCTCAAATTCTCGAAGTGCTCCATGATGCAGCGAGAGACGTTGGCCAGCAACTGGCTTTTGCCTTGGTCCCAGTCATGTCGAGGGACGGTGTCTACAACTGTGCAGATGCCAATATTGATCCCTTTTCGAGATATGATGGGTGCAGCGGCATAGAACCTGGCTGACGGGGCAATTGCGCATCGAGGCTCTGCCGGGAAGCGTTCGTCTTGTGTCAGATCCGGAACAAAGAACACATCTGTCTTATCAATATTAAGCTGGTCTTGAAAATATCGAAGGCTGATCTCGCATACGTTATCGTCTTTGCGAGGGATAGCTATGCCACATGACCATAGCCCGTCTTTGCAGTCGGATGCTCGTAGATGAGGAGTGAGAGGCAGCGTCGGAGTGGCTTCAGCTACACAATGCTGGTTCTTAGCGTCAAAGAGAGATATGAAAGCCCGGCAAGCTTTGGTCTGCGTGGCGGCAAGCTGGGCCAGCGCAGTCAAGATTGTATCCTTTGACGTGTAAAGGTCAGGGCCAGGTAGCGAGGGGTCCTCGACGCTGTGAGTACTGGCCGAAGGCAGCGACGGATAGTACTTGTAGACTTCATGTTCGCGAGCTGACTCTGTCGCCGAGTTCAGCGGTGCCGGTTGAAGCATGGTAGCCATAGATGCCAGTAAAGGGAGGCGAATCCCTGGTATGCGTCAAAGAACCTTAATGCATTGAGGTAGAAAGTGGCGAGGAATGCCGAACAAAAGATGATGAATTATTGCGTCTGCATTTTGAGTTCGGAGCTTTTGGTGGTGGTAGATCTTCCCCACACAAGATCCGCGCCTTCACCCATTTTTTACCACAGAGCCTTGTGAAACTGCAAGCGACCTTTTAAATTTAGGTGCAAGGTACATGAGTTGTGGCGTCATTGACCTTGAGAGGAGGTGCTACGCTGCGCAGGTGCAGGTGCAAGTGCATTTTGTATTGGGTGTACGGAGTGCACCTGCAGTTTACTACGTACGAGCTAACCGGTAGGTACAGGTAAGGAAGGTACCTGGGTAGGTAGGTGGTAGGTGGGTTGCCTTGTGTTTAGGTGGAAGGTACGGACGGAAGCAAGCGAATGCTGCATGGTCTGCCTCGCACTAGCTTATCTACACCGCCCAAATTCTGCCAGTACCCGACCTGGGGCAGCGGCGGGAGCTGCAGCTACTCCACCATTAGACTCGCTGGCGCCCATCGCGGGTCAATCAACACCTACACGATCGCATCGCGGCGCAGGGTTGCTTGGCCAAAAACCACACAAACTCTATCTCGCTCATATCTGAACTCCTTGTCATATAAATGGCGATTTGAGTGTGCTAATGCTGACAGGTCGGGAATATCTTTAAAACCCCCTCTATTACCTCCTCTCATCACCCTTTTTTCACCTTCCAACTCACACGGCGGACCCGTCGCACGTCGCACTTGATAGACTACCCATACCACTACTGCGACTTCCTAGCAAAGTGAAAGATAGCCAAATCTTGGATAACCTCAACCTTTTGTAAAGTGCGACCAAGTGAGTACACGATCCATCAGTAGGCGCATCATTTTTCGGCCCCTCTGCTTCTCCTCCTTCAACCCCTCCTTTTCAACGCAAGCGAGTATCTCCCCCCACATCATGAATCGAATCCTTTTTACTATTTCTCGCGCTGTTTCTCACCGCTTTTTCTTTCTTTTCTTCAAGTTCAGGTTGCAAAAATTTGTTCTTTATTCGATCATTGTACCCACAAACTTTGTTTCTCAACGCTGCACAACGCCAGACGGCGTTGTCAATTGGGTTGACGCACCATGCCCGAAAAGCCTCCCGAGTACGACGTTGACAAGTCGAAGAAACACAGCAGGTCCAAGAGCAGGGAGCTCTCCAATCTTCAAGAGGATATTCCGACGCATCGAAAAGCCGGCATGTCGGGCACCGGACGAAGGGGCCTCTCGCGAGCCCACAATCGCCATCAAACCGACGTCGCCGAGGAGGCCGAGCACTGGGCCCGCGCCCAAGCCGGCATCCGCCAAATTGTCGAAGAATTCAACATCGACAATGAAAGGCTTAATAAGCTTAAAGATCTTGATAAAGAAGTCGGCGCTGTAGAGCCGGAGGAGGTTTCGGATAGTAAGAGGGCCAAGATGGAAAACATGTGCCGTACGGGTGTCAAGGACATGGACAAGTTGCACGCCAGTATTAAGGAGCAGATTGAAAAGCTTCGAAATCTACGAGAGGTACTGCCAGAGCCTGCTGAGGCAAGCAGAAGTACGGGCGCAAGCAAGCGCGGTGCCACTAGATCTGAAACTGCTGCTGCTGCCTCGGCTCTCTATGATTTCGACGGCTCAGGCGATTCTCCAGCTCCGAGCCCAGCCGGCAACGCAAAGCGCAAGGCCAGCGAACGTGCCAGCACGCGCGACCGAGAGCGCGACCGAAGCCTGCAGCGCGGGAGTACGCCTCCCAAAGCCGACAGCGTGGAGCCTCAACCGACCGGCGCGTCAACGCCAGCGGCCGGGCCCTCTGGTAGTGGCGGCAACAAGTCCAAAGTTGTCTTTGCTAAAGGCGGAGAGGTAGCATTCAAGCCCAAGCAGTCCGGCGGCGATGCACCCTCAGACTGGATTCTCGGAGAAGTAGCTCAAGTGCTGGGTGAGGGCAAAAGCCGGCGGTACAGGGTCATTGATGTCGAGCCAGATGACCAGAGTAAAACGAAGGAATACCGAACGAGCGCCAGCAACATGATCCCCATTACGCACGAGAGCCAGGCCGCTTCATTACCGGAATGGGAGCCCAAGACGGTGGTGCTGGCCTTGTACCCCAACACCACGACGTTCTACAAAGCTGAAGTACATAGCGCCGACGACGGCGGCCGTGTGAACCTGAAATTTGAGGGGGAGAACGATTCCTCGACTTTGCAGCAGGTTGAGCGTCGTTATGTTATCGAGTATCGGGCATAGATGACTAGACGTCTCTTACAACTGCACGCGACGGGCTGTCATCAGTGCCGAAATGGCGTTTATGGGGAAATGGGAGGCAACTTTGCGAATGGCGTTCAGGGATCACATCGCTAGCAATCTTCACATGTACATATATGTACGGAGTATGTCCGTACGGAATAGTACTCCGTATAGGAGTGGTGCAGCCGCAACAGGCCGCAGGATAGGACATTGGGCCTCAATATGGCGTTTAGAAGAGAATATGGAGTAGGCTTGTTTGAAATGTCATTTTATAGCATTGAACGGTGGTTATTACAGCTGATCTTAGGAATATACTTGGTAGGTACGCTGTGATGAACAATCACTCCTCGGCTCACATTGCAGCTCAGGTCGCACATAGTCCGTAGATATGGGATTTTTGCATCTCATTTCAGTTTACGCATCGTACCGAAATGGAAATAATAGTCGAAGAAGGGACGTCATCATCTTTGTCTTTCAGCTGGAACCACTGCCCGCCCGCAATACAATATGTAGCCCTTGGCAGGCAATTTCGCTAGGGTTGAGAACGGCATGATGGATCTGGCAGAAGTGACCTGAAAAGCAGACGCGCCTCTTTGCAGCTATTGCGAACCCCTGTGTTAATCCCCACGCGCATGATGAGCTTGTTGAATGGGAAAGTGGGTTGTCATTTTAATACCTGCCAAAGCCCGCTTGCGTCTGCTGGCTGGCAGAAGCCGTTTGACACGAATGGTAGCGACGAGGCAAAGCTGAGCATAAACGAACAGCTTGAGAAGAGATTCTAATAATAATAATAGGGTAGGAGAAGCAGAACCCCAAAAAAAATATGAACAAAAAACAAAAAGAATTCTCCGATACCGGGAGTCGAACCCGGGTCTGTTCGGCGCTTGTAGGTTTTGAAACCTGAAAGCGAACCAGGATAGCCGTTACCCCATATCGGATTGTTGGATAAATGGCCGGCTGATTTGAACTATGAAGATAGAGCAACCGCCCAAGGTCGTAAATGTTCAGACGAGCCAATCTGGGGACCCACCAACAGGTCATCATCAGAAAAGATTGCCCCCACGGAGCTTTGTGGACCACGTCCCATCCATCTCCTCTAGACAACCACCACCAAGCCGAACACAACTGCAGTGTCCTCCCGTCGGCGTAGCACTTCTAGTGCTACCCCCTGAAAATTGGCCCCGACTTCGAAATCTACCGTGAGACAAAAGTAAACGTACGGCGTAAACGCGCTTTTTCGCATTTCTCCCCCCAAAACGTCCGACGGCCCTCCCTCCCCTCCCTCCCTCACTCACTAAAAAAAAAAAAGGTACGAGCGGTTAATCTTTAGCAAGAGGAGAAGCCGTTTGGGCGCAATTTCCACAGCGGCCTAACTAACTTCCCGCTACACACGCCCCCCCCTCCCCTCCATATTCATCCCCAGGCTTTCTTCGAAATCGGGGTTCTCTTCAATTGCAAGCGCGTGTTTTCTCTTGATTCCCTCCTTATCCCACCTATCGTCGCTCTCTTTGTTCTGCCTGCTACAAGTTTGTTTGTTTGACCTTGTCAATTGCATTTTTTATTGTCGATAGTAAACTTGTACAAACAACTTATTCGAGTCTACCCAACGGTCGCGAATTTGGTATGGCAAAAAAACACACACCCCCGTCCTTAATTCCACGTTTTCCCCATTCCTCTCTTCCTCCGACGAACTGCACCCTTACCTCCATTGCTTTATGGATTAGGGGGCTGTTTTTTTTTTCTTTTGCTTGATAGTACGGGTGTGACCTTTCGCTAACACGATCAAGTACAGCAGTAACAGTTTTCCGAGATCTGCAACGCGACCACCTCGTTTCCCTTTGATTCGCACCTATTCCCCCCCCCCTAATCTCCCTCACCTCTCCTTGAACCTCCTCGAAAACACGACAACCAGCTCGATTTGAGCGAATCCTCAATTTAAACGAACCCCTTAGCAGCAAACCCGACAACAAAACAAAAGCAAGCATTTCAAGATGGGCGGTCAACTTTCCAAGATGATGGGCAAGATCTTCGGATCCAAGGAGATGCGTCTCCTGATGCTGGGACTCGACGCGGCCGGCAAGACGACGATCCTCTACAAGCTCAAGCTGGGCCAGGACGTCACCACCATCCCGACGGTCGGCTTCAACGTCGAGACGGTCACGTACAAGAACGTCAAGTTCAACGTCTGGGACGTCGGCGGCCAGGACAAGATTCGCCCGCTCTGGAGGCACTACTTCAGCGGCACCCAGGGCCTCATCTTCGTCATCGACTCGTGCGACACGGCGCGCATGGAGGAGGCTAGGCAAGAGTTGCACAGGATCATTAATGATAGGGAGATGAAGGATAGCCTGCTGCTCGTCTTCGCCAACAAGCAGGATCTGCCCGAGGGTATGTTTTTTATCTCTATCCCCAAGAAATCGCGTGCGAAGAGACAATGATGATGATGCTAACGACAATAATGAACAGCCATGAAGCCGCAAGAGGTCACCGAAGCGCTCCAGCTCTCCAAGCTCAAGGACAAGGTCTGGTACGTGGTGCCCAGTTGCGCCACCACGGGCGAGGGTCTGCTCGAGGGTCTCGCTTGGCTGTCCAACAACGTCAAAGCGCCCCCAGCCCCTGCCAAGAAGTAAAAAACAAAGAAAGACAAGACAGAACCCCTTTCGAACCCGCCAACGCCACACCGACCAAATATTACCGAAATTTTTGATCAAGAAAAAAACACACAATCATGACGCGCCAAAGACGACCAGCACGAAACACATTCTCCAATTATTAATTTTTTTTCTTCTCTAAAAAAAAAACTTGATTTCCATCATCACAATTGAGCGCTCTCAGGGACAGCGATTGCTTGGCTTGCTTTGACTATATAAACTACCTACCTAGTACAAGGAGGAGAGGAGGGGGGAGATGACGCGAAAGGGGCACATGTGCCCCGCCGAGGAGAGAGAGGAGAGGAGCGGAGCGGAGAGAGAGAGAATCAGGGCGAGATGGGAGTGGGAAGGGGACAGGTGGAAAGGGGAGGGGAAAAGGGAAAGGGAGCCTGAGGAGGTGACAACTTGTGCATATAATCCAGACTGCGTCCTCTAGCGTTGGGCGTAAATTGCGCTCGTCTTGGGAAATTTTTGTTGTGGTGTTTTTTCTCTGAATTGTTTTTCTGCTACTGCTGCTACTGCTTGTTTTTCGTTGAAAGCACCCAAAAAAATACCCGTGTTCTGCAATTATTCGACTTGACAACAGCCACGTTTTGTCACCAAGGTGAAGAGCAACGGGAGTACAAGACGTCCCTCGAGGATGGTTGGGAAATGGGAGGAATGGGAAGGATGTAGAAAGTGGTACTGGAACAAATATGACACAAGGGGGGAGAGGGTTTCCTAATATCGTCACGAAGACAGACCTATAACTTTTATGTCTCCTAATTATTACGCCCTCTTTAATGAATTGGAACCTTGTATTTCCTGATGGGTAGTGTGTTTGACACATGATGCTAATTAATGCCCAACCGCCAACGCCGTGCTGGTAATGTGTTCAACAAACCCCCCATGTTGTTCTTCTTCGTTAAATGTGCCATGCCGTACCCCAATCTACTCGATACAGTTACGTATTCCAAGCCCTTTCATGTCCTTGTTATCCGGAACATTACCATGTCAGATGCTACTCTTTGATGCGTTTCGGAGGTCGGAGCAAGGTGTCGTCCAAGGCGGCGCTACGCTTGGTACCAGGCAGACTGCTAGACGACCGTATGTCGTTGTCGTCCTGGGTGACCCGGCGATGTGGGTATTCCACCTTGAGCCCCTCGAAGGCGTTGGCGAGCACGCGGTCACCCGTGGAGAAGAACGGGTGCTGCAGAGCCTGCGCCGCGGTGAGGCGCTTCTCCGGGTCGTACTCGAGCAACGAGGAGAGGAGCTTGTAACCCTCGGCGCCGAGGGACGACAGCGGTGCTTGGCTCTGCTGGTTGTTGGAGGAGCTGGACGAGGACGACGAGGTTGTTGTGCCGGAGTGGTTGATGGTGCCGTAGTACCACTTCTCCAGGTTTGAATGCGTGGGGTAGCTCCGGTGGTGATGGTGCTGGTGGTGGTGATGTGAGGATGGCGGCTGCACGGAGCTGAGCTGCGGGTAGTCCGGCATGGACGTGAGCAGCGGCCACCTGTCCTTGGTGGGCAAGCCCATGATCTCGACAATGCGTTGCATCTGATTGCGCTGAAACGGTACCGTCTTTTTGCTGTCCATCTTGGCCTCCTCACCCTTGAAGATGGGTCGCAGGGACAACAGCTCGGCAAAGATGCATCCGATGGCCCAGAGGTCGATGGCGGGCGTGTAGTGGTATGAGCCGAGGATGAGCTCGGGCGCGCGGTACCAGATTGTGACAACGACTTTATCGCCACCGAACAGCGAGGCCAGAGGCTTGTCGAAGCGTCGCGCCAGGCCAAGATCACCAATCTTGACGCGGCCAGCGTCGTTTACCATGATGTTGGCGGGCTTGAGGTCACGATGCAGGACCCAGCTGGAGTGCAGATAGTGGCACCCGTTGAGAAGCTGGAACAGCAGACTCTTGACCACGGTCGGCGGTATGGGTCTTCTGGGTCCGGGAGGCTGCGTCGTGTGGTGATGGATAATCTGCAGCAAGTCGTGCTCGGCATACTCAAACACCATGAATATGCACTTGTCCTCCAGCAACGTCTCCACCAACCTAATGACGTTGGCATGCCTCAGCTCGGCACAGAGGCTCATTTCACGGATGGCGCTCTGCGAGATGCCAGTGTAGGAGACTTGCTCGCCCTCCTTATCGGGCTTGAACTTTTTTATGGCGACCTGCTGGGCGACGGGCTTGCCATCGCTGCCAGGCTGGGGGGACGCGGCGATGTGAGGGCCGCGGGCAACGCCCTTGTAGACGCGGCCATAGGTGCCGCTGCTGATGAAGCCGACGATGCGGTAGCGCTCCGTAACGCGGGTCTTGGGCTGGTATCCCCCTGCGGCGGCGCGGTCGTGATGGTCTAGGCGGTTGTGAGATGAGTGTGAGGATGAGAGGGAGGCTGGGTAGAAGTTGCGGCCGGGACCAAGGCGCAGAGGCATATTTCTCTGGCTTGGCTGTTTAAGCCAGGGTCCCGAAAAAAGGAGGGGCGAGAAGGAGATGAGTGAAAAGGAGATGAGATGAGAAAGGAAAGGTAGATGAGGGGGAAGTGGGAGGGGGAGAGGGGGGTTATAGATGAATATGAAGTATATGTGATGAATTTATGTGATGATATATGTGACGATATATGCAGACGATGATGAGTAAGAAGCGCAGGCACGTTGCTGGAACATATCAAAACCCGAAATATGAAAAAGCGATGACGTTGAATGAGGGAAACGCAGCATCGGATGATCCACCCGACGGCAACGAGATTCCAGATGCTTTCACTCTAGAAATGAGTAAGATGCTAAAACAAACTTACCATCCAGAGCCGTATGAAGACTGGACTTCAAAGACCCGGGACCAGTGGATGAATTGGTACGGCTCATCTCACGTCGAAGATTTCGGCCTCTCGGAGCTTCGTGGACCTCCCGGAGTGGAACTTTAGTAGTAGCCTGGCTGCCTCTCTTTTCTTCTCTCTCACACACACACACACACTCTCTCTCTCTCTCTTTCTCTCTCTTAGAGCCTTTGGGGTAACTCCGTAGTGAATAGAGAGAATGTGAGAGTGGAGTATGAAGGGGGTCGGGAAAGGGGGACGACGGATCGGGATTCGATAATATTAGTATTAGCTGGGAATTTGGAGGGTCGAATGGAGAGTAGCAGTGGATCTTGGTGCTTTTCTAGTCGGAACGCATGCGAAGAAGCGTAGAAACGCAGCGGGTATACGGAGTACCCTATGAACCAAAAGGGCAAGATAATTGGTATACGTCGTTGGAGGAAAAGTCGGGTTATGAAAAAAAGCGTCAGATGAAAAGTTTTTGAAGAGGACAAGTCAAGTCAAGCTAAGCAAGTCAATGCCGTTTCTCCCTTTTCCCTTGGGTTGTGGTTGCTGCGAGCACGGGAACTCAACCCAACAGGCTTAGCGGGGTTGGCAGCCACTTTTCATATCCTAGCCACAAGTCATGACATGAGCCACAGCCGGTCATGTGATTGACTACGGATAACACAACAATGGGTGCCTGCCTACGGAGTAGTCATGGACAGAATATTCCGNNGGTGTATTTTGGTACCGAGTTTGCCTTTGTACCCTTTGTTGAGAGGGGCATCTTTTGTCGACAAAGACATGACTGATTTATTATTGCATGGGGATTCACAACATGGTTTCCAAGTGGTTTTATTCAAAAAAAATCAATACTCGACCCTGCCTTTTCCAATTTTCCAATTTTCTTTTTTGCCTTTTCTTCCCCCCAAAAAGCAAAACTATATCACAAGGCTTTCAAGCCATCGCTGTGCCCATCCGGAACTCCATAGGTGTGTGCAGCATCAGTGCCCTCCAACGGAACAAACAGATGCTATTATTAAAACAAGTCCTTCCAAGCAGAAACCAAAATGGAAATACCAAAACAAAATCACTCGCTGTAATCCCAATCGTGCATCAGAGTGCAAAAAACCAATCTGTCATGCAAAGCTCTTCACTTTGATGACTTCTTGCCCTTGGTTATCCGGGCGCTTCTCCGAGTTGGCTTCGCATCCGCCTCCTCGGTGCCGTCTGCCGACTCCTCAAGCTTTGGCTTCTTGGGCTTGGGGGCCTCCTCCTCCTGGAGCCTATCCTCCTTTGGGGTGTTCTTGAGGATAAGCTTGATCTTGCGCTTCTTGCCTTGGGCGGTTGCGCTGGTGGAGGAGGAGGAGGGGCCGACGTTGTCCCGCTTGTCGTCCCGCTTGTTGTCGTCCTTGCTGTCCCAGGAGTCTTGATGCATCATCGACAGGATCATCATGGCCTCGCGTTCGTCCTCGCCGAAGGCGGAGGAGAAGCAGTTGGGGCAGAAATCCCTCTCGCCGTCGCTGGGCATGTAGCTGGCGAGGTAAGTGCCACCACAGAAGCTGCACCCCTTGGTGTCTAGGTCGGGCTGCTGGGTGGCGGCGGCAACCCACTCCGGCTTCAGGACTCCCGATTCGTCCCAGGGGTTGACTTTCACCCGATCTGCCCTCTCAGTTAGCGACCGGCAACAAGGGGGGGGGGGGGGGGGGAGTTGACGGATATATATATCTCTCTCTCTATATATAGAGATATATATAGAGATATTTATAGAGATATATATAGGGATATATATAGGGATATCTATCGGCAATGAAGCACTTACCTCCGTTGGGGCGAGTTGCGTGGTTTATTACGCCCATGATTGCAGTACACTATACTACAGTATAGTACACGAAAGTGTTTACTTAGGTGGTGGTGGGTATGCGACTGATGTTGATGAGTGAGTGTAGATCGAGATTGATAGTACACGAAAGTAAGTATTTGCTTAGGTGATGGGCATAAGACTGATCTTGATGAACGACTGCAGATGGAGATTGAACATTTTTCGAAAACATGGGGGCCTCGCTGCAATTTATATTCCAGAGGGCAATGAGCAAAAGGACAGCAGTGTCAAGTACATGAATTCCTTGCCAACTTTATTAAAAGCCTCTCGGAGAAATGGCTTGTGTTCATGAACCTTCACATAAGCAGACAATGGTTCTTTGATGAAAATGGAAGGGCCCCAGAAAGAAGCACAATGGCGGACATGTCCATCTTTGTCTTTGTCCCTTTGCTGCTTTGTCTGGTCAGTCTCTCGACCGGACGATATGCCAGTCTATGAAGACCTATGAGAGCTTTCGAACCGAGGTGCGAGCATGTAAATACGCCGACAACAGGTGATGGCGTGAAGGTGGTATTCGGTGCTTCATACAACTTCGCGGACCATTTACTGCAAGTGGCGTATACGTGCACGCGACAGCAACTCCACCTGGTTTTACCTTTACGTCAATTCCCGTCAACCTCTTCTTGTTTCCATATCGGGAGTGAAGTTGTATGTCAAGATTGAACAATGTACGCACGTGGACAACTCTACTGATTCTACTTCCAAATCAACCTCTTCTCGCTATACCGAGGGGACATACATCGTCAGCAGAATTAATGACTCTTCTGGATCAACTTTTTGACTATCCCCCTTTACTTTTCGTATGTATATATATTGTATACACGGGGGCAACTCTACTGATTCTACTTCTTAATCAACGTCTTCTCGCCACATCAACAGGTACATTTCGTTCATGAGATACACGGCTCTACTTGATCAACTTTCCGCCCGCGCCCCTTCTACTTTCTACACGTGCATGCATGGTATATACTTAGGGCAACTCTATCGTTTCTACTTCCCAAACAGCTTACTCTTGCTGCGGAGATGGGTACATTGCGTTAATAAAACATACGGCTCTACTTGAAGATCGGGCCTTTATGGCTTTGCACTTATTGCGTCCGATGCCGGGAAAAATACAGCTCTACTTTATTTACTTTCCATGCAGCTTTCTTCTACTTTCCATACGGATATACATTGTACACACTCGGGCACTCGGGGCAACACTACCATTTCTACTTCCCAAACAGCCCTCCACTTGCTATACCAATAGGTACACTCCGTTAATAAAATGTGCGGCTCTACTTTATCTACTTTCCATCCAGCCTTCTTCTACTTTCCATACGTATATGCATTGTACACACACACGTGTCACTCTCTTAATTATACTTCCCAATTGACCTCCTACTCGCTATACCGATGGTGTATATTACTTTCTTTCGTTTCCGAATTTCGGCGCAGTCATCGCAAAGCCATCAAGGTCCCTGTCTTCCCCTGACACAATCCGAGGCCACCAATGGTATATTATAGATCAAATAGATAAAATAGATGACTCTACTTGATTTATTTCCCAACTCAGTCCCTTCTTCCTATTACAATACTAGCATACAGTACGTATATACACAAGTAGCTTTTATTTAATCTTACTTCCCCCCAACTAACTTCTTCTTCCTACAACCAATGTACGTACATTACTGCACATCACGAACGTAAAATCACGAACGAAGAAAACGTGACAACTCTACCCGTTTTTTACTTTCCGCTCAGCCCCCTCCTCTCCTCAGCCATCTCATCCAAAACCCTCAAAGCCTCGCCCTCCCTCCCCTCAGGCACAAACAAATGATCATGATAAAACCCACTAACAGGATTAACACCCATCCCCCCCCTCTCCGCCAACCTCGTCGCAACAGCAGCCATGAACCCAACTGCCTCTAGGCTACTCACGACATCCAGCGTAATCATCCTGCAAGGGAAAAAGTACCCCATCCCCCGATCCTCGGCGTAACTTTTGCTCACAATGGCCGTCACGCCCTCGGTGTCATCACCCTCGCGGAAGAGCATCCGACACTCGGAAAAGGGCGGGAGAGTTTCCGGCGTGGCGTGCGTGGTGAAGACGTACGTCGCCGGGTGCAGCTTCGTCTTTAGCGTGGACAGGAGAATGTCCAGTGACTTTTCGCCTGGGTCTTGCATCGTGGTTGACATTATAGGGGACTTGCTGTTTTCTTGATGACTAAAGTCGCTTTTTCTTTAGGTGGCGTTGGTAAAGTTGACTTTTTGGGCTTGCATATAGTTGCCGGACGGGGAAATTTCCGGGACAACCAGTTTTCTTATAGAATTTAAGATTTACTTGTTGCATGCTTTCCGCACCAATCATCGTTTGAATGTCGACAAGTTGTCTTTGACGCCCTTTCTATGTGTTCTATGACTGTTAGTGTAACGGCACCTTTGTGTCCTTTTTACCCGATTTGAGCACTATACAGCAAGATCCACATGCTTTACAGTATATACGTACCGCTTACTCCTAGGAGAGTTTCTGTTTTTCTAAAAAGTCCCTGGACATTATGTACATGGCCCGGATTTGAGACCTGGATCAGCTAGCAATTGGCTTTTCTGGTATAGACGCCTTGATGGTTGTGTTTGTTTTGTTGGAGAGTTTGAAAGCTATTGAGGTATACGTGGCTCGATTGCGCATGCATCACGAGGTTGAAGCTTCGGACTGTGTTATGGGTCTTATGAAAAGACTGGGCGTTTATGACTTTGCGCTTATTGCATCAGAGGTCGGAAGAAAACGAAAGAAGATAGAAGAAGCCTTGAATTGACACGTGGACAGGGCCGTGGACAGGTCCGTGAACAGGCATCGTATCACATGCAAATCTTTTAAACTTGGCTAGATAAATGTCGAAACAACCGTCTAATACGCAGCAAAGAAAAACTCGCCTGTACCGCTCTATCGAGGACCCAGCTTCTCCAGCACACGTGTGCCCTGCTCCTCCCACTCAGCCTTGGTGACCCACATGCTCTCCTTGTCCGCCATGATGTTGGCCAGCACCGCACCGCCCAGAAAGACCATGTGTCGCCGCCTGGGAGGGTCCTCGATCCTGACCTTGAACTTGCTGAGGCGTTCCGGGTTGCCTTGCAGGGCCCTGGTCAACCACAGCTGCTTGAGCTCCTTTTCGAGACGCGAGGGCAGACCGGGGTACATGCTGCTTCCGCCAGACAGCACAATTGCCTTGAAGAGAGAGGCTCGGATGTCCACATCGGCGGACTGGATGGTGTTGAACAAGAATTCGCCGAGGCCAGGCGAGTCGCTGTCGACGAGATGGGGCTGGAACAGGCACTCGGGCGCCTCGAAGCGCTCGCTACCAACACGGATCACTCTCCCGTCGGGAAGCGTATAGTTCTCCACCAGCACAGTTGTATCCTCGCTCAGGTGCTTGTCGAGCTCGAGATCGTATGAAACGTAGCAGAGCTTCTCCTTGATCTGGCGGACGGTTTCGAAATCGGCCGTCCGGTTCAGGGCGTACCCGCGACGCAGCAGGAGCTTGATGAGGTTGCGGGTGACGTCGCGGCCAGCAACGTCGAGACGTTTCGTGAGGTGGTTCAGGACGACGGACTCGTAAACGGGAACGATATGCGTGACACCATCTCCGGAATCGACGACGACACCGGAGCTAAGACCTGGAGCGTGGTGTCAATCCTCCAATGTAGCAGCATCTCCAACCCGTCGGTGTAAAAAAAAGGAAATGACGTTACCTTGAGCGTATAATGCCAAGACGGCCTGGATGGCAACGTAGACTCCCCCAAACTCGTAGCGATCAAACATGACCTCGCACATCTGCTCCCGGTTCTTAAGGGGGTTCATGGGCGGCTCCGTCAGCAAGATCTTCTGCCCGCGCGTGTCGACCTTGAGCTTCTCGTTAAAGGTGTAGTCCCAGAGGTGCTGCATGTCGTCCCACTTCTTGACGATGCCGTTCTCCATGGGGTAGCTGATCTGGAGCATGGTGCGGACAGCGGCGGCCTCGTCGCCGCACATGATGTCCTTGATCACCACATTGCTGTCCGTCTTCTCTTCGGAGCGGAGGATGGGGCGGCCGACGAGGGAGGGGAACTGGTGCTCGGGGAAGTTCTGGCCGGCGTAGCCGACCTTGAGGAAGCCGGTGCCGCCATCGAGAACTAGGAGACGAGGTAATGTGAGCAATGAGCTGCAACGGGGCGGGGGGTTGAAGCTCCGGGAGAGGAGGAGGAGGAGGAGCTCGAGAGGGAAGAAGCTATACCAATGGGAGCCTGAGCCATCGTAGACACAAGGTTAGACGTAGCTTGCTGACAAGCTATCGAGGACAAAAAAGGAGAATTCGACAAAAAGACCAAATGCCACAGGCGTCAATCGCACCGCCAAAGGTGTTGCGGGAATGTGGGAGGGTATAAAGGTAGGTTAGTAGTAGTGGGAAGCGGCGACGTCGCGGGCGCGGAGTGAGACTGTGGCTGGGTTGCGTGGAGGTGCCCTGGACGGAACTGGCTGTAGCATCCCATGGTGGGGTTCACCGACTCGCACCTTGTCGTCACTCATTGATCGAGCCAGCTTGGGAGGAATCACGTGATTCCCCGCGTTGGGACAACAGCTTCTATGAGTTTAACACACTTGAGCGACATATCATTCATCTACTCCTATTAAATAAATATTCAAAGAACATTTCATTTTTTTGAAACATATAACATCCATTAACTTCACCTTTGAGCAACATTCTTTGCCGTCAACGTTGGGCAAGCTAGCTAGGTCCCCTACATCCGCCAACATGGCATCCGACAAGAAGATTCGGATCCTCATAGTAAACCCAAACTCATCTCACGAGATGACCAAAGGAATGGAGACTGCCCTCAGCTCACTACCCCTCCCAGTACGAGCTTCAAATCCGCTGCGTATCAAGAACAGAACCAATGACTTACTTACACGTTTCCCCCGTTCATATATATAGTCAGTCGACATCACCACCTACACAGCTCCCGGGAATTCGCCATCGAGCATAAACGACGACGAAGGCATCCAGTCCAGCACGGGAGCGGTACTGGAGGATCCAAACACCGCTCGGTACCAGGAATGCGACGCAACCCTCGTTGCCTGCTTCAGCGTACACAGCCTGGTCCGTGAGTGGCAGCAGGGGGGTGCTCTCGTCACGGGCATCTTCGAGGCTAGCATCATGGCGGCCCTGCCGATCCTGGGGGCGGGCGAGTCCTGGGGCATCGTCACCACGGGCAAGTTTTGGGAAGAGCATCTCACGAGTGGCGTCAAGGATTTCCTGGGGCAGGATCCGCGAGGCCCAAACGCAAAGTTCGCCGGAGTCTTCTCGACCGGGTTGACGGCCGGCGACTTTCACCACGTCGATCCCCAGCAGGTTCAGGCAAAGCTGAAAGAGGCCACACTGCGGCTTTTCCGATCAAGCAAGGGACCCGTCAGGGCTGTTGCCATGGGGTGCGCTGGCATGGCGGGCTTGGAGGAGATTATCCGCAACGCTGCGGTTGAACATTACGGCGCCGAGGGCGCCAGAGGGCTGTACATCATCGACGGAGTAAAAGCTGGCATTCTACAGCTAGAGCAGATGGCCAGAAGCAAGAGGGAGTTTGCCATAGTGTAAAAGTGTTATCCAAAAATCGCTAAAATGACCCCTTTAATCGATACGCCTTTCCCTTCCCCATACGTCATCCACATCTTTCTTACCCATCGTCTCGGGTACCCTCCATGACACAAAGAGGCCGCAGCCGACGGCCAACCCAGCAAAAATGAAATACACCCAGCCATGCCCACCGAGAGCGCTGTTCAGAGCTTTGTTGATGATGGGGAAGAACTGCGCAACAAGGAATGTTGCGATATAGCTCGCTCCGAGCGCCCAACTCTGCGCTGCCCCTGCTGCCTCCTTATTAACAAGCTCGGAGGCGAGAATGAAGGGTACGGGGCCAAGTCCGACGGCAAAGAATGCCACAAAGAAAAGAACGGCAATGGCGGACAGGATCTTGGCCTCGTAAACGATGGACAAAGCAAGAATGAGGGAGCTTGAGCCTTGTCCCACGATGGAAAGGAGCAAGCACTTCTTGCGGCCAAGGCGGTCAGGAAGTGGTGAGCAGGCTACCGTTGTGCCCAGGTTGACGACGGAGATGAGGATCGTGAGCAGGGCCGAGGAAATGGGAAGCAGGTCGGCAAGTAGGGAAACCGAGTACATGATGACAGAGTTGATTCCGCAGAACTGCTGAGAGGCCATGACGCCGACGACAGCAATAATGGCCGGGCGGATTTCAGGGTCCCGAACTACCTCGAGGAATCCCGTGTGGGAGGGCTTGAGGGACTCGGTCGGGAGTGCCTCGGGGGCTCCATCAGTCTGGGCCAACAGCCGTGCGCCTTCTCCCTCGCCAGAAGGGTCATCCCCGCCATCGTTCCACCCCTCGACCTCGTCCTTGATGTCGAACGCCTTGCCACGAATACGCTGCAACGTCCGCACGGCGGCGGTGACATCCCCGTTCACGGCCAGCCATGCCGGGCTCTCAGGTACAGCCAAGAGACCGAGGCCCTGAGTACATCCGATGCAGGCACCAATGCCCATAATCCAACGCCAAGCACCGTCGTGGCTCAAAAAGTATCCTAGCGTCTGCGCAACCAGAATGCCGACGTTGATTGAAATCTGGGTCATGGCGCCGAACAGACCTCGTTGGCTGGGAGGTGCCACCTCGCTGATGTACAAGGGGACAATCACTGTGGAAGCGCCAGCAGCCATACCGGCGAACAGTCGGCCGATGGCCATAACGGACACCACGCCGGCGATGGCTTCGATAAAAGAGCCGATTATGTATAGTAGCGATGTGCTACGCATAGCGGGCCGACGGCCGTAGTTTGAAGATAAGGGGCCAGCACAGAGAGCTCCGATGAGACCGCCGACGGTGAACATGGAAGAGACGGTTGCGAATTGGGCCTCGTTCATCGGTATACACTGCGGAAGGCTCGAGGACTCGACCGAGGTTTCGTCGCGGCTCGAAATGATCCATCGGGCCACGGTCTGGACGATGGATTTCTTTCGACAAGTAATGACATCTTGCGGTGCATTCAATTCCGCCTGCGATGGTTAGTGAAGCTGTCCAAGTTTACGTAGCTGTCAATGGCCGCCAAATGCCATCCCAGAACTCTTACCAGATGATAACCATACTGCAAAGACCCGATGGTTGAAACGGTGATTAAAACAATCAGGTAAGGTGTGATGTCGCCTAGGCACTGCCTCAGGCTTCGACCAGCCATGACGGCGAATTTGATACTTGTAGATGCCGAGGTTGTGGTGTTGAAAGGTGAAGCTTTGGCTGCACGATACCGGTAACCATGGGGGCCGGTGTATTCTTATTTAGCGGGTAGCAGCGGTGTTCGTGGCACCTTACAAGGTTGCGGCTCGTGATGCCAATGGCGCTACAAATTAGTCCAAAGTATAAAGTACTAATGTGAGCAAACTAAAAAGAAATACCCAACCCCTGGATAATTAATTCTTTTAACGATCTTTTTCCTTGTTAATTTCATTCAAGATCGATAAGGAAGAACACGTAATGTCTGAATTGCGTGATTACCGTTGTAGTTTACCCTGCGTCGAGAATCACTTTATCGATAGACCACCTACCAATTTAGGCTCTTACAGCACGATTAACCGCTAAAATTCCGTTGCTAACGTACTTCGTAGTAATCAAAGGGTTCGTAAAGCTACTTGCAAGGATCTAGTGTTTTTTTAACTAAATCTACTATTACGTAATACCCCTAACGTATTATATATTATATATTATACCTTTAGCTTAGAATTAGCTTATAATAAAAAGAAAAAAAGAAATACTAAGGGCTATAATTAAATAACTATCCTTTTAATATTTTAATTCCTAATTAGGAAAAAACGCTAAAATACTATATATTATTATTTTAAGTATAAAAGTAAGGTAGGCTATAATAATTTAATATATAATATATTAAATTACTATAGAAGAGATATCTCTAATATTAAGAAATAGCTATAATAAAATATTATAATAAATACTATTAAATAAGGTAAATTTAAATTAAAATAGTAAAAATATAGTTTTTTTTAAGCTATTATCGTAAGAACGGGGCTAGATCTTTAAGATTTAATTACTTTAAATTATATTTATTAAATTATCTAAATAGTATAAAACTATAAGGGTTTTTTTAAAAGAGAACGAATTCTCCCTATCGATTAACTTTAATATTAATAGAATTATTATAGATAGAGAGTTAAACTATTCTAAATTAGAAACTTATAGTAAGAAAGTAGATTACTATATAAAATAGGTTTAGAAATATAGGCTACTACCCTTATAACTACTAGACTATATTTCCTATTTAAGGCTATCTAGCTAATACTATAAGGTATTATATTTAGGTATATAGAATTAAAGTATAAGCGTAATTAGTAATAAAGTAAGCTATAGGGTAGTAAAGTAAGCTATAGGGTAATAGCTATTAAAGGTATATAATAAGAACTAAAGGTATATAATAGAAGCTATATATTATAAAAGTATATATATTAAGAAAGTATATAATAGAAAGAATAATAAAAGGTATAATAAAAGGTATTATAAGAAAATAAAGACTTAAAAAGCTTTATAATTAATAAAGTATATTTATATAGTAATTATCTATTTATTTATTATATTATTATTATCTATTAAGGGAATTCTATCTTTAGTTTCTATATTATCTATTTATTATTATTATTATTATCTTTATAAATATATATTTATTTTATTTATTTAATTTTAAAAGAAGATATTAGCTTTTAGCTAGTATAGTAAATATAATCGATTACTTATTAATTACTAATAAGGTTAATCGAGGATTAAATATTAAGTAAGTTAGATAATATATTAAATATAATACCTTAAAGGGTCTTAATACGAGAGACTATAATATAAATTAAATTAAATAAGAAATTATATTAGAAGATATTAATAATTACCTTTTCGAGTATATAACCTTATAACTTATATATAATAATACTATAAGTAATAATAAAAGGGAATTAAGTATAAGTATAAGGTATACTTCTTTTTATAAAATCGTATATAGACTTAAAGATAGGAATAACCTAGCGTATATTTAGAAATTCATTAGGAAAGTAAGGAAGGCTAATATAATAATTAAATTATACTATAATAATAGCTAGTAGTATTATTTATATATCGTTAATATTATTATCTTAGACTATATTAATAATAGAATTAAATATATTATTAATAAGGCTAATAGTAGTCTATACGTTTTTAATAAGTATAATATACCTATCGATATAAAGGTATAGTAATTATTAAAAGTTTCTTATATTTATAAAATCGATTTCTTCTACCCTTAGCTTAATATTAATAGCTATAATATATATATATAGTACTTTTAATTATTCTAAATGCTTAAGGTTATATTTATATATTTATTTATTAATTAGATAAATACGTAAAGTATTATTAAATTCTCTTACTTTAGTAAGAGTAAGGTTAGCTTATATATAAGTATAAAGTAATTCCTAATAAATATTAAAGGGATTATTAAAGTATAATCCCTTAAAGGCTAACCGAAAAGGCGCTTATTTATTTCTTTATTAATATATAATTTATATTAATTTAATAATAATATTAATAGTATAATATATATTACGATTAGTAAGGTTAAAGTTATAATAGAATTCTATAGTAAAATAAAGAGGTTTCTTTATAATAAATAGAAATTAATAAAAATCTTTAAAAAGAAAAATATTTATTATATTAAATAGTTTATTTTAGTAATTTAAGAAAATCTTATAAAAGTAGCGATTAATATATCCTATAGTATAAAAGCTTATTATAGACTTCTCGTTAATAATTAAGTAATATATATATTAGAATACTTTAGAGATTTATAAAAAGTCTAAAGGTAAAAGTAATAATAAGTCTAATAAAGACTTAAAGATAGGAAAATATAGTAAAGAATATAGTATACTCTTATTAATTATATTAATAGCTATTTTAATAAGAATAGCTCTAATAATAATATTTTTATTAAATATAAGGGTTTCTAGCTTAAAAGATATTACTTTTATTAAAAAAGACTTATTTATTTTACTTAAGCTATTTATATTAATATAAAGAGGTAGAAGTCGTAAGGTATTATAGTTTATTATAGCTTCGAGGTAATTAATAAAGAAGTTATATATTAAATATTATTTAGTATTAAAATTAGCTAATTTATTTTCTATTATAAGGTTATTTAATAGTATAATAGATTTAGCTTTATATTTTTTCTAATAATTATATCGACCTTTAAGGAGCTTAAAGTATAGTCTAATATATTACTATTAATTATAAGCGAGATTAATATCTTAATAACTTAAAAGCTTAATATCCTTTATTTTAATCTTATAATTTAGTAATTCTTAAGCAAGCTCTTACTATATTTTATTTATTATTAATTCTTCTTAAAATATATTTTCCTTAAAGTCTTTAGCTTCTATAAGGGGTAGGTTAGTATAGTAATTATTAAGATAAGTATTTTAATAAATCTCTTAATAAAAAGTATAGGCGTTATTAAACGTATTAAATATCTTATTTTTAATAATCTTAAGCTCTTTAACCTACCTATATAGGTAGTAAAGTATTAATTTAATATAGTAAAAATACTTATAGTTATTAATATTAAGTATCGGCTTATAATAAGGGAAGTAATTAAAAATATAATTTTTAATATAAAGGAATATATACTATAATTCTTTATTAAAATTAATAATTATTAAGAAGGTAAAGTAGGTAAGTAAGTCTTAATCTTTACTATAGGATAGATACTTAAAGTAAAAGCTTTAAGTTAAGCGAAGCTTAATTTCTTTAATAATATCTAATTAAAGTTATTAATTAAAAAGCTAATAGTCTACGCTTCGAAAGATACGAGTACTATATTATAAAAATAAGTTAAGTAATAAATAACTTACTTCTATAGTAGACTAATCTTTCTTAACTATTAGTTTATTTATAAACTAAGTAATAAAATTAATTAAAAGCTAAGTATTATTAACTTTAGGTAAGATAGCTTTAATAATATCCTTATAGCTTTTAGTTTTAATCTCTACTTTAAAGTAATACTTAAATATATAATTAATAATAGTATATATAAAAGTATAAGGGCTAATATTATAATTAGCTAGCTAGCTAAAAGAGATTATATAATTAAAGTTATTTAAAATAGAGTTATTATAAATATTATTAAATATCTAATATTACTTATTAAAAGTATTAGTAACGATAGGATCTAGGTATATTACTTTTAGATAGTAGAACCTATAAGACTTATTATTATTTAAAATACTAAAAGGGCTAATATAATACTTCTATATATAGTAGGTATTAAAGTATTTATATTACTATATTCTATTAATAATCTTAATAATAGTAAAAAAGGTAGGTTAATTATTAATATTAACTAAGGGATTACTAATTCTAGTTAATATAATACCTTTAATAATTAAAGTAAGGTTTATTATTATAATAATATTACCTTAGAATTAGGTAAAATTAACTCGTAAAATATCTATTATTAACTATATTAAAGGGGATTTATTAACCTAGAATAAGCTATATATATATATACTACCTCGTGCTTATTATTTATATTAATATTAATAATTAATTACTTTAAACTTTAGCTTAAGTATATATTTAAGGTAAGTAGTAAAGTAGAAGTAAAAGTAATAAGCTATAATATAGGGGCTATCTTTTAAATTAGCTATTAAAATAGTATACTTACGCTAAGCTTTAGCTTCTTTCTATTTATTATAATATAATATATAATAATATAAGCTATCTTAATATATATCGGCTGCCGAAAAGGTAATAAAAGTACTAGGGTACCCTAACCCTTATACTATAGCCTCGAGACCTTACTACTTTATACCCTAGAAAGGGCAGGTACCCTTTATACTTTTAGAATAATAGACGATAGAATTAAAGAATACGTAAGACTTTAAAATATCTTAAATAAAGGCCTATTAGAGGTCGGCTAGATTAAATAGCTTTAAAGTAAAGCTAGGTCGCTTAATATAGAAAAAGCTGTAAAAATTAACCTAACTTTATATTAAAATATTAAATATAACGTAACGGAAGTAAGGATAATAAGTAAAGCGCTTATTATATTATTTTATTATATAATTAATATATTAATCGTATTTAATAAATTAAGCACGAGGCTATATATAATCTTTTTATTTAATTAGGAAAAATATCGGGAAAGTAAAAGATAAAAAAAGTTAAGATTAGTTAAACTTATTAATAAAGGTTAAATATATATTAAGTATTTATATATAAGGCTACGCTTTACGTATTAAGATATTAAAGTTAATAATAGGAAGTATATTTTTAATAATAACGCGAAGTTAGTTTAGCTTTAACTAATTAATAATAAGATTAAGTATTATAAAATTATTAAAATTATCTTTATTAAAAAAGTCTTTATTAATAATATAATCTTTAATATTAATATTATCTTTAAATTTATTAAAAACTTAAAAGGATATATTACTATTAGGTAAGAGCTAGCTTAAATATTACTTATTAATTGTAATATTATAATAGCTAAGATAGTTAGCTTTAAGGAATTATAGCTATATATAAATATAATATTAATAGACTTAAAATTAGTAATAGAATTAATAAACTATATAAAATTATATAATACTATTAGTAAGGTATAAGATAATAATATCTAAATCTAGCAATAAGAAAAATAGCTATAAATATATATTTTTTATATCTCTAAGGAAATTAATAATATAGCTATAATATTTATATTACTACCCCCTATATTAAAAGACTTAGATATATATATATACTTATATAATTAATATTTCTTCTACTTATATAAGCTTAGGAAGATACTTAAGGATATAATTAAAGTCGAGGGTATTTTAAAAGCTAAAGAAATATAGCTCTTTAGGTAATTTATTATAATCTCGATCTCTATAATTCTAATAGATATTATTATAAAGATTTTAATTAAATTACTTAATATAATAATAAATATATAATTCTATTATTTAATTACTTATAGCGTTTTTCTAGCGATTAATATACTTAAGATCTTAAGTAATTAGAGTAAATTTATTTAAATCCCTTTAAAAAGGGATATCTATAGTATAAACTAGCTTAAGATTTAATTAAAGATCTTTATCTATATTATAGAGATCTAATAAAATTTAATATTATTATAATAAGAGATTAATTAAAAAAGCTAACTTTAATCGAATTATTAGCTAAGATATTCTAAAGCTATTTATACTACTAGGGGAAAAAAGCTAACTTTCTCTTTAAGTTTTATATTAAAAAGCTAATTCTATCTTATAGTAAGTATTATAATATATTTAAGCTTCCTTATTATAGTTAAAAAAGCTAAGGTATAGTAATAAATAGAAATACTATAAATAGACTTAAAGTTCTTTATCTAGATCCCTATTATCGATATACTTAATATAATAGAAATAAAAGCTAATATCTATATTACATTAGGTAAGTAAACGTAGAATATAGTATAAAAGGTATATAAAATAGCTTTATTTATTATCTTAAGGGGGGGTAAAAGTAAGAGAAAAATAATAAAAAGACTAGCTTACTTATCGAGCTAATAGAAAGCTAGGTATTTAAAATACTATAGATTATAATATTAATATTAATTAAAATAATATTAATATTTATAAAGGCTTATTATTAGCGCGTTACTTTATATAATATTTCTTTTTTATAGATTCTTTCTTTCTATAAGCTTTAATAAGCTTAAGAAGCTTTTTTAAATTAATACTATAAGGAAATAAATATTAGATAAAGCTTAAGCAATTTATTAAAAGATTATCTATCGAAAGAGGTCGAAGAGCTAGGCGTAATAGACTTAAAAGGCTTTAGCTTCCTTTAGGTATATCGATATTATTAATTAACTATTTACTATAATAAAGTAATAAAATAATAAATAAAATAATTTAAATTATCTATATAAAGGTTAATACTATATTAATATAAAAAAAAAAGAAAAAATAAATAGTTTTATAAATATTAGATTTATTATAATAATATAAGTAATTAATAATTAATTTATTAAATTATCTTTTATTAATAAATTAATTAAAAAGCTTAACCTTTTTATAATAAGTATATTATTTTATAAAAAGTAAATCTTCTTTATTAATAGGCTAGTAAAGATTTAAAAGAAAATTAAATAATAAGGGAAATACTATAGTAATAGATATAATAATCTTAATATATATAGAAAATAAAGAAAAAATAAAAAAATTTAAAAAAAAAAGAATTACTTATTATACGATAATTTATATAAAAAAAGATTTTAAAAATTATAAATATTATTTTTATATATTTTATAGTAAGTATATTTTAATAAATATATTTAAATTAAAAAAGTTATATAATAAAATTAAAGTAATAATAATATTAATAAATAATTAAATATATACCTTTATAATATTATTATTACCTTTAATATAAATTTAATCTATTCCTTTTATATTTAAATTTTTTATTAATTATACTTAAGCTATACTTTTATTTAAAAGCTCTTTAAAGACTTTCTAAAAGCTTTACGAAAACCCTCTAGGGGCTTTTCGAAGACCTTTCGGGGATGCCTATAGCAGGCTTATCTTTTTTTTATACCCCCTATATAAAAAAGCGCCCTCTAAAGGACTTTTAATAGCCCTACTAGAAGCTTACTTTAATTACTTATTTAATCTATCTTCCTATAATACTAATATAAATAAGAGCTCCTTCTAGTTATACTTCTAGTTATACTTTATATACCTCGTCTTAGAAAGAACTACTATATTTCTAGCTTAAATATAATAATAAGCTTTAAAGTTAGCTCGACTAATAACTAATCTCTATTAGTAATAATTTCTAGACTAATTAATTAGTCTTCCTTATTGCCCTTACGTAATAATAAAACGTCCTATAAGAAGAGTAAATCTAGTAAGTACGCTTCTGCTCCTATAGTATACTGCAATTCGCAAAGCTGCTGCGCAGCTTTGCTCAATAACCGTTGAGCCAAGCGCAGATCAGTAGGCTAAACTCTTTCTCCCGCACAAAATATACCAGCTCTGGTTGGTGGCACATATGGGTGCATCCGGGCCAAACTATTTTGTTCATTACTGGACCCCTAATAAGTTTACTTGGCAACCTGCATCAGAGCTGTCCATCTCGGGACACTTGATGCAAATACCAACAAATTTCGTTCACGCAAACCAGTTCTTTTTCCCATTGACAACATGGTGAGCACAATTAAATTAGTCGACATTGAAATAGGCCCCATTCATCCTTATTGGCACAAATCTTGAAGAATCTTGCGGCCTCTCAGGCAGTCCTCCTCATGCATGGGCTCGCGAGCAGTCTCGTTGATGCCGTCCTTGACCCAAGCCTGCACCGACGGATGGTCGAACAGGCGCTGGATATACTCAGCCGCAGGTCCCTCCAGCTGCAAGCCATACGTCTGGATGCGCGACGCCACGGGCGCGAAGAAGGCGTCAACAGACGTAAAGTCCTTCCCCGCCAGGAACGGGCCGCCAAACTTCTCCAGACCCTCGTTGAAGAGCTCGCTGAGCCGCGCCAGGTCCCGCTTCATGCCCTCGCTCAGGGGGCCCATCTCGATCCTCAGCGCGACGTTCATGGAGCACTCGTCCCTGATGGACTCGAAGCCTGAGTGCATCTCCGCGACGGCGCACCTGGCCCAGGCCCTGGCCACCTTGTCGCCGGGCCAGACGCTGGGGTGGGCCTCGGCCAGGTATTCGGCGATGGCCAGGGAGTCGTGGATCGGCAGCGACGTGTCCGCGTCGTACAGGCAGGGGACTTTGCCCGTCGGGGAGAAGGCGAGGAACTCGGGCTGGCGTTTTCCGGGCTTGAAAAGATGGACGGATTCCTCAAAGGGGATGCCCAGTGCCTTGAGCAGAACCCATGGTCGCATTGACCAGGATGAGTATCGCTTGTTGCCGATGAAGAGTTTGTAAGTCATTTTTGTTGTCGAGTGTAGCTTTTGCTAGGTGGGGGGAGCTGAATGAGTTTTGAGAGACCGTGAGAATCTTCAAGAGCGGGTTTGGACAGCGAATGCACTGATGAAGCGGTTAGAAACTATGTTTTGCCGTTTCAGCAAGAAACCAGCTGAGCCCCGGCGACCTTATATAAAAATCTGCCAAGTGAGGCTAAAGCAACCAAGAGGGGTTACGAGGGTTACGAGGGTTACGAGGCTGTAACAGCCGGTCTCGGGAGCTAATTTTGCAGCTATCGGGAGCCACCGTGCAAGATTTATCATCATCTAGCTAAGTTTGAAGTTGCCCAACCAATCATAACAATTGATACTCATGCACAGAATAGGCAATGAGCCCGAGGAAAACAAGCATCGCGCCCTTGAGCTGGGCTGTGTGCGCCCTTGCAGTCAATAAGTCGTTGAAAACACGAGGCAGCTTTCACCCTTATCCGACGTAAAGCGCATTTGGTACAGTGATGCGATTTCGTATTGAGAGGAAGATATAAATTATAGATGCTTGTACACAGATTTGCACTAGCAAGCTATCTAGTGGCTTGTGTAGATTTCTCTCATTTGGCTTGGATGGCAAAGCATATCGAACCCACTAAGGTAATATCATGTTGGATGCATCAGCTCCCCGCCTTTCGAGCCTCGGTACTTGATTTTGATGATTCAACTGCTGGATACTCAAAAGACGACTGTTGAGTCTGCAACACTGAATCTTTGGCTCTGTACCACGTAGTAAAGGGAGTTCAGAGGTAGGAAATTCAGGCTGCCATGTGTCGTTGTGGTCACCAAAAATGATCCAGCAACGATCTGGCCTCATTCTATGGACCTAGAATAATGGCGGCTGAGAGACGTAGACGTGCTTCGCGTTAGCTGGACGTATCAGAACAGTTACAAGGCACCCAGTTTGCCTGTGGAAACTTGGCCACCTGGAGAGACCTTTCTGTTAGACAACCTACTTTAAGCTTATACGTTGGAGAGCGTGAGTACCTGATCGGTCAATGCAAGTTGAAAATTTATCTAATATTATTAGGCTCTTGACTTCCAAGATAATTGTATCACTAAACACAGTGCATCCCCCGGTCTCAAGGATAGCGGCCAGCGAGCAGCGGCATCAACCATTGGCCCGGTAAAAAGGTAATATGAGCGCAGCTGTACCGACCACTATATTTTTGAGAGCGCATGAGGAACATATTGGCATGTTTTGTATTGATTATTGACTCTTGAGTAGTGGTCAGCACTGGAGATTTTGACCAACCCTCCCATTTTGCCTCACTTGGAGGCATCAATCTGTACAGCGCCACAACTTGACTTTAATACCTTTGAGACGCCGCACGACACGTAAATGGCACTATAAATGAGAGCGGTAAAATAATTGCTTACCGGTATTTCGGGACGTTGCCCATGCTCAATATATACAAGCCAGGGGGCGGGGGAAACAGGTTTGACGCTACCTGCATAAACCAGTTTTGTCACAGATTTATAAATGACCACTCGGGTTTTCTCCATGCGGAGGGGTATAAATCTTCCAAACAAGGAAGTGATAGGACACGCGGACTTTCCGAGCAAGGCACGGCAAATCTTGCCAGGCTCTCGGGCTCAGCCGAGGCTCGACTGCGACTGGGATAGATTGAATCAGCAGGTTTAGACGCGAGGCTAGCACGTCTATAGAAAGATAAAGAGTATTCATCATATTGCCAAGTAAGCTCATTATAACTTCGTCATAGTCTTGAAAAGACCAAGGATGATTGGTGTAAATTTGATTGCCATTAGGCTAAATTGGCTCCAGGTTTCGAACAGAGACTGGATGTTGTTTCAAGTTGATGGTTTATAGTATATGGCCCCGAGGCTGGATCAAGCCTCGACTTGAAGGAATAATAACCATCGTTCTTAATACTAGCGCAACAAAAAGGGCTCAGATCAAGTATAAATAAGCAAGACGTGCCCAACAAACGCACTAAACAGACATTCATCATCAACATCAACATCAACGTCTCTCATTCAAATATCCAAACGCACTCACTCTTCAACTAGCTGGAAACATGGTCTCCTTCAAGTCCCTCCTCTACCTCCTCGCCGCAGCAGGCAGCGCCCTGGGCCACCCCGCGGGAGCCGACGATGTTTCCCCTCGTGATGACCAAGGCGCCCTGCTCGACAAGCGCACCCCCAGCTCCTCCGGCACCCACGATG
The DNA here is from genome assembly GCA_003012115.1 of Trichothecium sympodiale. Classification (NCBI taxonomy): domain Eukaryota; kingdom Fungi; phylum Ascomycota; class Sordariomycetes; order Hypocreales; genus Trichothecium; species Trichothecium sympodiale. The sequence continues at coordinate 196,945 of PXOB01000042.1, read as the reverse complement.
GGTTCTACTACTCCTTCTGGACCGACAACGAGAGCATCGTGACGTACAACAACGGAAACGGCGGCTCCTTCAGCGCCGAGTGGAACGGCCAGGGCAACTGGGTTGGCGGCAAGGGCTGGAACCCGGGATCTGCTCGGTAAGCCTGACTTTCCTTCGTGTTTAAACAAAGAGAAGAAAAGGAGGAAAAACTGACGAATGATGAAGCACAATCTCGTACTCGGGCTCTTACAACCCCAACGGCAACAGCTACCTCGCCGTCTACGGCTGGACCCGCAACCCCCTCATCGAGTACTACATCGTCGAAAACTTCGGCACCTACGACCCCTCGAGCGGCGCCAACCCGGCGGGCGAGGTCACCGTCGACGGCTCCGTCTACGACATACTCGAGACGACGAGGGTCAACGCCCCGTCCATCGACGGCACCCAGACCTTTCAGCAGTACTGGTCCGTCCGCCGCGACAAGCGGTCCTCGGGCTCCGTCAACGTCGGCGCTCACTTTGACGCCTGGAGCAAAGCTGGCCTCAACCTCGGCAGCCACGACTACCAGATCCTCGCCGTCGAGGGATACAACAGCGCTGGTTCCGCCAGCATGACTGTCTCCTAAGGTTGTTGCCCTCCCTTCAGCTGCCGGTGGTGGTGGTGGGGTCTGGAAGATTGGAAGTCCCTCTTCGTTTGTCGTTTGTGCAGCTGGACATTTTCTGCACGGCTTGATTTTTTGCACATGTCGTTGTTACACTCATTATATATTGGCTTGATGAAGAAGATAAAATTTGCATATAATTTTATCTGGACAAATATCTATCAGTTTCTCAATAACACATGGCATGGAATTGACGGTGAATAGATACTCACGTACCAGTCATATAATATGCCTTGCTCGTCTTAGATATGGTCGTAGTATGAAAACTATCAGTCAATTAGATGCCGCCAGGCGCCACCACTGCAGTGCTTATTCGTGATAGGATACGTCCAGTAAGCGCTTCTTCAACACGTGGACGTACGTTGATGTGGGTGGGTGTTGGTGTTGGAGCAGTAAGAGTTTCACGGGAGATCGCCAAGAATGTGAGCGATTGGTCAGTGCGCTTGGTACCTGAGGTGCGTCATCCGTGCGTTCCTGGTGTGTTTTGTTTAGATGGTTGGTGGATCAAAGAGAAGCGCCATGAATGGTGGCATGTGGTGGTGATGGTGGTGTTGTCGTGTAGGTATTAGGGTAGTAGGTTTCTCTTTTTTTTTTTTTGCTTTTCTTCACTATCAATCAAACTTGGTTGCATGAATGACGTCTACCGGAATGCAATGCAGTGCTACCACTCAAAGTAGGTACATAGGGAGAGCTGCTTGTTGTATGCAGCCCAGTCACTAGCAGTACCAATAAAAGCAAACCCCAGCTCCTGGGTTGCATGCAACAAGCCCTAATTAGATGCCTGCATAAGATTTTTTTTCCACGTCATTCTTTTTTTGTTTCTACAAGGTTGTCTCCCTTTCGTCGCCTTTTTACACGAGTCAAGCCGTTCGTTGGACCCTTTTGCGCTCTGACCCTGCGCAGTGACACTTTTTTCTTCTCATTTTTTCAGGGCTCTTGGTACTTGTAGGTACCCTAATAGGCATTATGATCGGATTGTCAGACCCCGAAATCTTGGAGGATCAGAACTAACAATAAGGGTAGGAAGCAAGGGACGAACCCCGCTGTTGTCGCCGCCGCCCGCCACCAAAGCCCACCGCGCCGGATACTGCCAAACAACCTGGAACCTTGCACCTAAAACAAAGGGTCGCCCGCCCAAGGTAACTAACGACCTAATACCAGCACGACACAAACTTGTTTTACGTTGCCGACAAAACACTAGCACGTGAAGATAAGGTTGATACGTAAACAAAAAAAAAATCCCGACTACTACCTTGAAGCGTTTAGGACACCTTGCCAGACAAAAACGCCAGTCCGTCGATAGCACGCACCATCACGACATTTTCCCCTCACAACTTTGAATCTACGTTCCCACCCTTTTACGCGTGCGAGCGAACCCCGGGTGCTTACCCAAGCCGATCTGACGCGGAAAAAAGAACACATCTCCCGAGATCCGAAGCCGTTGCATCAAGCTCTGCAGGCACGGAGGGGTTCTTGAAAGTCCCATGATCATCCGTTCACGAGCTTCCAACATCACGCGATCGACCGCATATGCGACGCGCTTCAGTAACATTTCATCCAACATTCTAGCGACAAGACGAACTTTTGTGATACTGGTCTGAGCTTCTTTTATTTTCCGCGGGCGCAAAAAAGGAAAAAAAGAAAAAAAAAAAAGGAAGAAAAAAACTACCCCTCTGTTTGTTTGCTGAAAGCTCCGCGGCGAGGCCATCATCGCCTGCCAGCCACAGTCGCACAGATGTGGTGGCTATTCAGCATCATCTTGGGCACCATCTTCCTATTCAGCATCGTCCTCTCGATCCCCGTCGCCTTTGATGTCGGCGGTCGCGACAGCGGGCTGGCCTACAGCCTGGCCCTCTTCATCTACTACCTCGCCTACTCGCTCATAAAGTTCATCACGCCCGAACGATCGTTTGTCCACGGCCCCGTCTCCGTCCTCCTGCGCATCTCGCAATGGATCGTCATCCCGACGCTGCTCATATGGGCCCTCGGCCAGTTCGCCGTCGACGCCGGGAGCGCCAACTGGGTTGAGCGGACTCTGGGTGGCGTGTTCCAGAGCAAGACGACGAGCTGGACGGAATGGGTCTTTGGCAGGGAGGGCGTGGTAGAGACTGTCATGCTGGGGACCTGGGATAATGCGCTGCGCTACGCTGGACCCGTCTTTCAGCTTCTCGAGGGCTTCTGCACCCTTCTTGTCATTCAAGCTGCGGGTCAAATCACCAGGTGGCTCGTCAACCGCGGGAGAAGCGATACCTGGCTTGTAAGTCGATTCTGGTCTTTTGGAATACCTGGCTCGAATCACTGCTGACGCTCTTTTTAGCTTGTTCTCCTAGTCTTTTCGGGCTCCATCATTTCCAGCGCCGTTTACTTCTTGTGGCGGGTCGCCCAGTTCCCGCAGATCAGCAACATCGATGCCACTCTCATCGGCATTGCTATGACGACTACCGTCTTCCTCTGCGCTTACGGCATTGGCAGCGGACGCGGCAACCCCGTCGAGTCGTCTCTCTTGTTCGCCTACGTAGTTCTCTGCGTTTACCAAATCTTCACGGATTATCTTCCCTCGGATGGAACGAGCTATGCCGATCAGGCTACGGATCAGCCAGACATCCCGCCGCTGCCCCCGATCATCATGGCGTCCTACTCGACCTTTCTACACATTCTCGCTTCTCTGCCGTCGGCGATTCACTCATCCTTGGCTCTCCTCTACGCGGCGTTCCAGACCATCACGCCGTCCGTCATCATCTCGCTAGCGTACCGCCTCCTTGTTTTCTACTGCGCGACTCGCATCATCCCCTCGGTCAAGGATCTGGGTGCCCGTGCCATGATGCAAGACCCTGACTGGGACGATTCTGAGACGGCGACCAAGGTCCTGAGTTTCCTCAGCTGGTTTTCACCCTCGATCCTCATTTCCGTCTACACCAGCCTTCTGCTCCAGCACTTTTCGACCAGCGACGGGCCAGATGGCTGGACGTTAAGGGGCGGGGATGTTGGTGGTAGCACTTGGAGGTGGATCAACGTCGGCATTACCATGTTCCTCTACGGCGTCGAGCTCTACCTCGGCACGGATCAGGAGGATCACTGGAAGGTCGACTAAAGATACACATTTCTTGGTGCCCTCGCAGCACAAAGTTGCACACGACTCATGGGAGAAATTTCATGAAAACGACACGAGGAGAAGATGGACTATGAGGTTAGAAAGATGCGCACACAGGAGCATGGCATGAGAAGGTCAGGTTAAGGGGCTAAGGGTTTTTCGGGATACACTTACCATGGGCGCAATCGGCGTTGGGCGTAGTACGTGGCGGCACTGCGGGCGCAGATACACCTCGGGAGCATGGCGATTTTCTTCCTTGCTTGATTTACTAATGAGACTCTTGTTATAATGATTTATGCCTGCATGACGGCGCTGTGTGTATATATTTGTTTCACCTATACGAAATCCATGTTCGCGGTGAGGGTATTAGGGCATTTAATTTCATGTCCTATTTTTCACTCATGTTCGCACAGCTTTATTAGTAGTTATGACATTCAAGTATCGCGAGGAACCGGAATGAGTTGATATCAGAAGGTAGCCCACCTCGACCCCACACGCATCCATCCATACCTACAACTACTAGTAGTTTCCAACATCTCAAGCCACCAGTACCCTACAAACTCAATTGCAACTCCAACTCTCTTTTCATGCGCTTGCATTTCAACTAACCTGTAAAGCTTGCGATATTCTTCTAGAAATCAATCTCTGGCCATGGCCGAAGAAACAAAGACGGCGTCCCTCGGCGCCGCGTACGCCACCAAAGGCCTGCCACCTCCGCCCAAGGTCTCCGTCACGACGATACCCATGGCCGGCCTGCTAGTCGACGTTTATGGTTTAGAAGAGCTGCAGCCTTCAGCGCCGGTGTCATGCCTCTGGCTCCTGCACCCTCGGACGCGCACGCGTGCCCGTATGAGCGACATTGCCTGCCGGACCATTGCCGCCTACAATGACAACTCTTCTTCTTCTTCTTCTTCCGGGCTCATCGCCCTGGCGTTCGACATGCCCAACCACGGGACCCGGCTCGTCTCCGAGGCGGCGAACCGCGCGTGGGATGAGGGCAACCAGAGGCACGCCGTAGACATGATGGGCATGGTCAAGGGCGGGAGGGTCGACATGTCGAGCCTGATGGACGTCGTGGAGGGGTATCTCGAGAGGGAGGTTAGGGGTCATGTTTGCTTGGGATGGAGTTTGGGAGGGCATGCTGCGTGGCAGGGGTGGATGGCTGAGGATAGGCTTGATGCTGTTGTCGTCGTGGTGGGATGTCCCGACTTTGCTGGTACGTTAAACCACTTCACCTTTCTTTATGTCATCTCATGACGGACTTTCTTTACGTTGTCTCATGATGAATCTTCTAACATGTTTGTCTAGGACTGATGAGCGACCGGGCCAAGCTCGCGAACCTACCATGCGGCGACGCATTCCTAGGAAGCAAATACTTCCCCCGCTCCCTGCAGCAGACGTGCGCATCCCACGACCCCAAGTCGATACTCTTCAAGGGCTCCTCCTCCTCTTCTTCTTCTCTGCCGTCTCTTCCCCTTCCCGCCTCGGAGAGGGACCGGCTGAGGGCAGAGCTGGAGCCCCGCGTGGGGGGAAAGAAGCTCCTGCTCTTGAGCGGCGGCGCGGACGACCTGGTGCCGTACCGCAACTCGGAGGGGTTCGTGAGGGTGCTGGAGGATGTCGGGGTGGTGGATGTCGAGGATGTGGTGTACGAGGGGGTTGGGCATAGGTTTGCGGCGCCGATGGTGGAGAGGGCGGTTGAGTTTTTGGTGAGGGCTGTCAGGGAGGGCGGTGGGAGGGATAGGGATAGGGCGAGGATGTAGATGTTATTTTGACTGAGGTTTCATGGATCACCTGAGATTTCATAGAATAATTGGAGTATCCATACACCAGCTGGAGAATGTGCGTCTCGACTGGGGAATGCATAAGTCGACTAGAGTAGGGGAGCTGTACGAGGGTGCGGCGTCGATTAGAGAGTCGCCTTAATCAACGGCCAACCTTGATCAAATTTGATGCACGCAACCCGCGCACTTAAATTCTCTACGAGACATGTTATTACGCATCCGCGTTCAGACGACGTTGTACCAAAGCCCACAGCCTCGTCGCGCGTTACACTTATACGCCAGCACACGAACGCCCAGCCCTGACAACCCTGGCAAAAACCCTCGCCGGCCAAGACGAAGGCCAAAGCTTTCTCTCCATGATTGGGCACATCTGGAACATCTGCCAAGAAAACAAGTTCCCCATCGAGGGTCAAAAGTCGTCGCGTCCCCTTCCACCCCCTTCTTCAGCATGTGAATGAAGAATGATAACAGAGAAACTTGGCAACCATTTTTGCGCCCAGAACATTTCTAAAGATCCGGGTTTATTCACAACCAATCGACAACTACGTAAGAAATTGTTACTGAAAATAGCAAATCGTCATCGTGGAGATGGGTATGCAAAAATGATCATGTGGCTAGTGACAACTGTGGCGCAGTAAAGAATACGACTTGTGGCTAGTAAAGCTCCCTCACTCGCTTGCGCGTAAAGCGAGGGCCCCCTTGTACTCCCTACTAGCGCTACTACCGGTATTCCCCGCGCTAACGAACCTTGTCATTCCTTCCCCGACATGCCGAACTACGAGCGGACGGCAAAGCAAATCAACTGGTAGGTAGTAGAAACTAAAAAGCTAAAAAGGCAGAAAAAAGAGAAGTTCTCTGTAGCGCAAGCAGAGATATCGATCTTTTGACTCGTGGCGCACAGGTATGGGAAAAAAGGTCATGAGATTCTTTCATTGCATGTCCTACCTAGGTGGTATTTCTTGCATGGCCCGTAGCGCCTGGGTTCTTGGCACAGAACGAAGAAGGTACCTAACTGCTACATGTACTACTCGTAGTAAATCGGGGGAATTGCAGCGTACACATTCCGTAACTTGTCTCGTCTTCTTATCCACTTTTTGCCATCGATGTTTTTTTCGATGGAGTCGACAAGGTAAGGATGACGTAGCGAGGCTACTTGGCCGCTGCCGCGCAAGCTTTCTTGTCGTTTGTAGAATTCCGATTTTTCTTCAGATGTACCCAACCTAGGTAGGTAAGAGAGAAGGGGGGTGTGAAAAGGCTGTCAGATCAGTTCAGTTCAGTTCCTGCAGGCGAGAAATTGTTTTCCAATCGTTGTTGGACGAATGATGAATGGTTGTCATATCAATTGAGTTGTACTGTACTGCTCTTTCTATACGCGGGGTGGCTGTGCCGTTTGCAATTGATGCACCTGCGTATATTCTGGCGTCAGGCTGAGGTGGTTTGGAAAAGAGAAAATCTAGGGGCAGATCGATGACGCAGCACCACCAAACATGCACACACACCCCTCCCCCCGGCAAGGCCCCATGGAGAAAGAAAATGGTGACGGGACGAGTCTTGGTTGATGATTTGACTGTTCACATTCCTCATACACGCCCCCCTTACCAGACATACCACCCCCCACCAATCTTCCTTGCTTTTTTCACTTCCATGCGCCAAGATTATTCGGTCTGGTATGTACTCTCCTCCCCCCGAGTGGCTTGTATTTATAACAATCCACTCCTTCCCTTCTCATTCTACTCTTTCCTTTACCCTCCTTCCTCCAATACCACCACGAACTAAAAAAGAAAACAAAGTCTTTAGATACCCTTTTCTTGTTTTCCTTTTCCAACAACCAACAAAAACCTCTCTCGCTATACAACAACACATCAAAGCTTTTTCTTTCCACCAAGTCTACCAAATCCATTCATCATGCCCTTCACCGCTTCGTAAGTCGACGACAATCCGTATGGCGTAGCCCGCCTGATTTTGCCCGCCCCCGAAGCTTTCGCGCGTCGCATACCACACTTGACTTTGGCTGGCTTTCCCTCTTGAAAGAAAAGAACCTCTTTCAAAGAAAAGAACCTCTTTCAAAGAAAAGAACCAAACATCAAGCGTCGGGGAAAAAGGGCCTAGGAAGGTAGCTGGAGGGGACCAGCAAATCAGGGCGGGCGACGAAAGTTGAAAAAAAGAGAATCAGTTGAACTAACGCTTGGGTTTTTGTTTTATAGCGACGTTTGCAAAATCATCTTCGCCGTCATCCTCCCTCCCGTCGGTGTCTTCCTCGAGCGTGGCTGCGGCGTCGATCTACTCATCAACATTGGCCTCACCCTCCTTGGTAAGCCAACTCTTCTCTCTCCCCGCCAGTCCGGGCAATCCGAGTCTTCATCTTGTCCTAACGCCTGACTTAGCTTTCTTCCCTGGCCTGATCCACGCCTTGTACATCATCTTTAAATATTAATCCTACGAGATGCGTACAACGACCACATCAGCCACGACCAAAAAGAAATCAATTCTTTCATGACATCACACCACTATTACCCCGTAACGGCCGACTACTACCCATTCGCCCTCTGCTTAGAAAGCTTTTTTCCCAATTTCAACAATTAACCAGAGGTCATTCACCGCCAAAAAGAATCCGCTACAAGCCTGCTCTTTTGATTCTTTAATGGGAGGAGAAAGATGTTTTAGCGAACGAGTTCTCTGCCCTCTCTTTTTTTTACGCGGTGGGGTTGGTTTCACCTGTTTGAGAGAAGGGGAGATGTTGAATTGGGAGGAGTGAGAGCAAGGCTTCAATTTCGATACCCGTCAAATCCGACAAAAAACCTCATTTTACCTTTTATTCTCTTTGATACCCATTTGGGTTACATCTTTCATGATTTGGTCACTTGTGTTATTTTTTGCAAGGCCCCGTGATGTGCTTTTGCTAGCTTAGTTATGATTGGTAACCGTCGATCAGAACGCCAAGTGTGATGAGAAGCTCAGCTGGTTTGGTTTAGTGCTTCAAACGTGGAATGGCATGATATGATGGGGAACGAGGTCGAGGACGAGCATCAGCTGAGGTTTCGTCAGCCTAGGGAGGGAGCGGGTTGCGTTGGGCGTCACACGTCACTGGGTCGTTGAAGCCGGAAAGGGCTGGGTGGAGCTGGCCGAGCTTACGCGTATCTTTTTTAACCAAGGTTCTTTCTGACTATGACGAAGCATGACAATTAAAGGGAACGAGCATGTTTGTTTTAGACGAGCAACAATGATATGATTTACTGCCGGGTCAAGGATATATACTACACATCATTTGTTATTTGTGACAACTTTGAACAATGGACAATAGCCACTTCAAGTTCCTCTACACAATCAGCCAAGATTTAACAATAAAAAACACGATATACTCCACACAACGCCATGCCCCGACGCCTTGACCGTAATTCAACAAGCCAGCCCCGGTTCTTACAGGAGCTCACCCTCACCCTCGTCCAGGTCGTCGCCCTCCGAGTCCTCCCAGTCAATCTTGGACGCCATCTCCTCGGCCTTCCTCTGCACCTCGGCCAGCCCCGACAGCTCGGCCACGTAGTCCTTCTCCTGCAGCGCCCTCTTGACAAAGGCCCACCCGTCCCTGCGGTACGCCCCGAGCACCTTGGGGCTGCACGCGCTGCAGCTGTCGTACGACTGGCCCCGGATCACGATGTTCTGGAAGGTCGAGACGTAGCTGCGGATCTGGTGAGGCACGAGGCCAAGCGGGTGTTCGGGGGGGTCGCGCTCCGGCACGACGCCGGGGGTTGGCTGAGGGGCGGGCGCATCCTTGCCGAGGGGGTGCTGGAGGAGAGACGCAAACATCTCCACGAGCGTCCCTGACGCGTTGAGGGCGATGCCGGGGCGGGTGACGGTGCATTGCTGGTCAAGGGTTTGGTCTTTCATAGACTGCCATGCCTGTTAGTGAGTGCCTTTTCAGTGAACGCTGTAAGTTGTATTTACGTCAGCAGGGGCAACGACGTCGTTGCAAAAGTAACATCCAAGAGGCACCTTGCCCTCTTCATTACACTCGGCCCCGTGCCTCATGACGACATAGGAATCAAACCCGAGGGCTGCATTCATGACGATCTTGCCCATGGCCTTGCCCATGACGGTCGGCAGCCACCGCGACTCGCGCGTGTCCATGAGAAGGAAAATCGCATCGTGTGCCTCAATCAGGGACTGCAGCTTCTCAAAGTCGCCCTTTGTCCTCGCCTCGTCCGTGTACGGGTGGCCGAGCATGGGCACCTGCAGGGAGTGTCCCTCGGCTTCTACGCCGGGGTAAATTTGCTTCAGCCTGGCCGCCGCCGCGGGTGCCTTTGTCTTGCCTCCGCCTGAGCAGTCCTCAAACTCGAACAGCGGCTGTCTTACGGGATTCGAGTATGAAACCTTGCCGTAGTCGACAAAGGTGATCTTGCGAACGCCCCAAGCCATTAGGTTCCTCGACACATAACCACCGAGAGTGCCTGCGCCCAGGAGCAGACACTTTGTATTCTTGATCCGGTCGAGGTCCAGATCGGGCGCCAGCCGCCACTTCATCAGCTTGAGGTTCAGGTCCACTGCCGAGTCGGCCAGCCTTGCGGGGTCCATGTACTCGACGAGGCTGACCTGCTGCGCCTGCAGTTTGCCGTTCCGTGAGCGCTCCCAGCCCGTAACCTTTGGCATCTCGGAGAGCTCCATCTTCTCTGGCGCGTCCATCTGGATGGGCAAAACGACGCTGCGCGCTTCGTGACGCCGGCTCTGCACATCTCTGTAGCATAGAATATTGACCTTAGTGAGCCGGAAGCGCTGCCGGACGAGGACCAGGAGGTTCCTAAGAGGCCAGCCTGGGCCCTCGGCGTAGGATGAGGGGTCGGTGAATGCGACGAATCGGTCCTCCTCGGCCACGCCGTTGAAGAATCCCTCCTCGAATTGCCGTAGAGATGCAGCCTCCCACCGGTAAGGCAGTTTGTGCGCAGCCTCGCCGTCGTCCGTGCTGGCCTCTTGACCGCGAACCCTCTTTGCCAGGAAGAAGCCGTGCTCCCGTTTATCAACGCTGTACCGCCATGTTCCTACTCTGTCCACGAGCGCGGTGCTCTCGTCGGCCGTAAACTTGAGGGCAGGACCGGTGCGCTTCCACTGGGGGTCGGAGTGTAATGCCGGGAATGCGAACCAGTAGGTGAACTTGTACTTTTTGAGGTCGGCGTACGAGATGATGACGAAGGAGGAGAGCAGTGAGGGGACCGAGTAGATGCTGCCGTCCTTGATGGCGTCCCAGATCTAGTGCCTGCCGTTAGGTTGCGCGCATTCACCCTCAAAGGTATCATGGGCAGTGAGTTTTACCTGTCTCCCCGCTCTCTGCAGTACCGCCGTCTTGTCCAGGTTCTTGAAGTCCTCCAGCGTGTTCATGTTCTTGATGATGCCTTCGGCTCGCACGGCACCTGCAGGTGGGCTACGCAGCAAGGGAATTAGCACATTTGCCCCGCGCGCAGCTTTGGATGGAAGAAGAGTGTCAAGACGCACTCTTGACTCGTGAGGGCATTTCCCAGTATTTGCATCCTCCCGCCCGTCTCGTTGTTGATGCTGCCCTCGAAACGAGGCTCGTACAGCCCCAAGACACCCCGCGCCGAGTCGTCTAGCTTATCATAATCGAGCTTGGATGCGGATAGCGCCGTGTAGAAAGGGAGCTCGATTTCCGATCCAAGCGGCGCAAACTGTAGCGCTGTCATGTCTTTCAGCGTGGCCTTTCCTGGAGACTTTTTACCGATTCCTAATTTTTTTTATCGTTGTATTGTGCGATGTCCCGGGTTTGGATCGTATTTGGAACTGTGTACGTATGGAGGGGCGTTAATCGGTAATGCCGTCGTAAGGCGTACGGAGTTATTGGCTTCTTTAATACCAGTGTGGCCAAGCAGTTGGGGAACGTGGGGTCCTTAAAGCACTTTATGTCCAGCAGGCTACCACGCACGCTAATAATCCCGGCGCTGCAAGCCTACAAACAACCAGAGGGCAAACCGCGAATGATTTATTCTTGCCAGTAAAGAGCTGATGATGCAATTTGGCCTGGGCACGTTGCTCGGGGCAGATGAGTCTGGTTCAGGCACGAGACTTTTTTATCTTTGATGAGCGCACAAATGCACGCGACTGGAAATGGGCCTTTTTGGGCACAAGGTCATTTGACATTTATAAGGGCCGTCGCAAACCAAGTTCTCAGGGCCCTCCCTCCCTTTATCAGAGACCATGTCTCGGAGAGCGGGGAGTGTCTGACATGCTGCATGCAAGCTTACAGGTACCTACCCTACCCAACGAGTGATGCTTCGGGCTCTGCGCATCTGCCCGAGCTGAGCGTACTGGTTCGGAAAGCCAACAGTGGAATCACGTCGAGAAATGGGGGACCCTTTTTCCCCGCTCCCCGCTCCTGCCCTACCCTACCTCTAGCCATTACTTGGGTTGCCAGGCTTATGCTGTCATGGTGAATGCCGTTCCCTTCGTTGCAGTGGAATTATCATGCCACTTTGGTAACCTACGATCTACATTATGATATCTTGATGAAATAGCTGATGGATGTTTCGATTTTGCCGACATTATATATTGCAACTATGACACCATAATAACTGGAATACTTCCAGCATCTATCCGCTGCGGCAGCGTCCTGCACAAATGTTCCAAATTCTAAGAGCTTAGTAGGCCGCTCGTCCCTACAAGAGCTCCCTCCCCCTTTCCAACCTCACACGCCCAAGGGTATCGAGCTCCTTTTTATGACGAGGTTCGTCATGCTTCCATGATAGCTCTACAGTCTCCATTCCACCCCGCACCTCCAGAAGCCGGCATCTTTGGCAGATTTGTGACGAAGAAAAATCCAGTGCCATCAGACAGTATGGTAGCGTCTGGTGTATCATCAGCCAGTCTTTTGTCCAATGTCCCAAGGCACGAAGCTTGGAATACTACCGCTCATTGCTTCATGGCCCGATGGGCCGTGAGCGTGAGTAGGAGGAACCATTGAATGCGGAACCTCAAAACGATAGCCCTGCTCAGGCCTTTTTGACCTGCTTATACGCCTTGAGCGCGGATCAATAACGAGGAACTTTGCGAAAGCGTCAAGCGATGGGAAGGAAACTAGGGTACCTGATCTCGCTTGACTCGTCTTCTACAGAAAGTCATCCCATATGAGATTCACGGACGCGAACCGAGCATTATCATTATCAATGTAATATGCAGGAGAAGGCTTGAGTAGCAAATTTCAGTATATTGAAAAGTATGTCGGCAGCAATTATGAAAGCTGCGATTTTACAAATAGGTTGCGCTCCGTGCACAGCGCTGTATGGATGAACACGAGCTGTTCTTTTTCTTTTCTTTTTCCAAAGATTAGAATCAAGTTTATGGGATTCAAATCCATCCCCATCTACGCAACAGTAGATACAGTAAAGAATCATGTTAAAAGAAGAGGGCCGACGTGTGCAGAAAGAGTGCATTACATGTCATCTCCCGAACAGACGCAGGATAGCTCAATTCATCCCGGCTTTTGCTCAGGAGTGCGAAAAGTGCTGGGTTAGTACTTAGTTGCAGCGCAACCCCCCTCCCCATTCAGCGTATGCAAGGGCAACCAATACGCAGAGTCTATACGTATGGATGCCATCTAGTCCCCGTGCCCACCACACTTTCACTACATAATGCTGTTTGTTGGCTCCAACTCCGCATATGAGAATGGTGACCACGGGGCAAACGGCCTGCAGCTCATGTACTCCGTACAAGTCGTCAAACCTCCCGAAGCCGATTACGGTAAGATCTTCGGACCCCTACTGGCTCGAATACACCGCTGCAGGTGAACGTGTTTCAGCTGGGGGAAAATGGAAAAAAGAAAGCAGGTCTTGGCCAGAACTTGGGGGTCTCTTTTCCAACACAAACTGGTTTGCGTTCTTCTCCTTATCCTTCGAGACGATGTCGCATTTGCATTACGAAATGAGCTCGTGAATCATGTCGCGTAGGTAGCAATCAGGGATATTTCCCCATGATGAAAGAGAGAAGGAAAACATTGGGAAGGAAAATGTGATCAAATTTCGGTTCTGCTCATGGGTTGTTGCCCCGTTGCCTTTGTCGGGAACAAAAAAAAACGCCAGACATTTCATCTGTACATTTACAGCAAGTATTAGACGTTGCTTTTTTTGTACACCAGGCGGGAGGGGGCTCAAGCTTTCTTCTTCTTCTCGCGCGCCTAAAAAAGCCAAGCGTGCCGTTCCGAGTGACCTTGGCTTGGACCCTAGCAAAGTTCCCAGCTGATCAACCCAAAGCTGGCCAGCACCAAGCACGGGGGGAAGCGCGTTGTTCGCCCGCCCGACCAGAAGGAAAAGCTGCTGCTTGCTTTGCTGGTCGAGTCCAGACCAGACCCCAGGTCGCGACAAGAAATCCTGCTTTTATTTTTTCCCAACCCAACTTTTTTCGCCTGAAAAAGCATCTTCATAACAAAAACATACCTTTTTACTACTCTTCCATCATTTTCAGATTCTGCGCCATCATTTGCGCGTTCAAATTTTTTCGTTTTTCGACGGAATCTCTCGCCTTTTATTAGCCCCCCAACGACCTCCATATATATACACATATATATATCCATATAAAAAAAGGTCCCCCCGAAAAAAAAACGCGATGGTTGTCGAACTTCGCAAGCGCAAGGCGCACCAGATTCCCGCCGAGAAGCCCACGGCCAAGAAGACGAGCGGCAAGGAAAAGGTGGCCAAGGTGGCCAAGAAGGTCAAGGAGGCCGTCACCGGAAACAAGGACAACGGCAAGGCGACCAAGACGGAGGAGAGCAAGCCCGTCGCTGCCTCTCCTGTCGCTCCTGCTGCTCCTGCTCCTGCTTCCCCTGCCGCCTCTCCCAAGAGTGGTGGTGGTGATGTTGCCGTCGGGAAGACGATTGACCTCGTTGGCTTTGGCGGCGAGGTCGAGACCAACGAGGGCGTCAAGACGACTCTGAAGAAGCTCGTCGATGAGAGCGAGGGTGGCGTCATCCTCTTTACCTATCCCAAGGCTTCTACTCCTGGCTGTACGCGTCTTCCATCACATTACCCCAAACAAAACAGTACAATCATCTTTACTAACCAGCGATGACAGGCACCAAGCAAGTCTGCTTCTTCCGCGACTCCTACACCCCTCTCACGGCCACGGGCATGAAGGTCTACGGCCTCAGCTCCGACAGCCCCAAGGCCAACACGACCTTCAAGACGAAGCAGAACCTGCCCTACCCCCTCCTCTGCGACCCTTCGTCCACTCTCATCAAGGCCATCGGCCTGCAAAAGTCCCCCAAGGGCACCCAGCGCGGCCTCTTCATCGTCGACAAGCAGGGCAAGGTCTTGGCCGCCGAGGCTGGTAGCCCCGAGGGCACCGCAAAGAAGGCCAAGTCGATTGTCGAGAGCGCCAAATGAAGATGACTCTTTTTTATGCCTTCTTTGGCTTATTCTTTGGCCGATGAAGATGAGGTTTTTGACCCTATTCTTGACGACGTTTGAGTAGTGTGGTGTTTACCAAGGTCTAAGCTTGTAGTCTTGTCTCAGCGCTGGTGTTGGTAGGACAACTTCCTGTTCTCGCGTGCTTGTTTCTAGTATACTGTAGTAATGCCTGCTCTTGCGTATTTGTTGAATAAAACTGTTACTCTTATAAACCGTGCCTAGAACGTCTTGAATATGTTTGGATTATATTGTATAGGTAGTCTCGAGTATGGAGATGCCAGAGAGATGATACCATCAGTATGGTTACATCAGGAAGCTCTATTATTTGAGAAAGACGGTTAGAAAAGGGTTATCAATACAGGAAACATAGGACAATGAGTGAATAAGTAGACTTTTGAACGAAATTGACTTTCATCGTCTACAAAGTGAAACTAAACTCGGAATAAAGCTCATGCTAGTATAGGGTAAATGATTTAGATGATGAAAGCGTGCGCTTTGATTCGCGAATTCTCAGCGGCAGAGTCTCGGCTAAATTATTCCGAGCAGCTTCGGCCGTCCATTATCGCGGGATGCCCCATTTCGACCTCACTGCGGGTTTCCTCTGTCGAAGCCACGACAAGCTCACGCCAAAAACAAAAATCTCCCTCTGATACTGCCCAAGATGTCAGCTCCGTCGGCTGCCAAGGTCGTCAGTGGCCTCACCTCCATCACCAAGGCACGTCCTCCCTCCCTCCCCCCCAGTCTCAATACCCCCACACAACACATAGAGCTCTCCAGCTAACTCATCCCGAACAGAAACAAACCCTCCAGTCCTCGGGCATCTGGGAAGCCTTCCGCCGCCTCATGGCCCTCGACCCCAATCGGTCCAACGGCGTCCCTCTGAACCCTCACTACCGCCTACCTGCCCCGGGCTCCAACGACCCGTCCGCCTACGACGACCCCGTGACGGTCCCGGCGGGCGACATCGCCGACAACCCTTACTGGAAGCGCGACGTCCGGCGCTCGTACCCTGCCCTGTCCGTCGTGGGGCAGGCAGACGTCTCGGGACTGCTGGCGCTCGGCAGCGCGGCATCCCCCAAGGTCGACCTCATCGGCGAGGCGGGCGAGAAGGCCATCGTGGCCGCCACCCAAAGCGGCGAGGGGGCTGGGCTGGCCGTCGCGCTGGAGAAGAACAAGGGCGCTGCTGTCAAGGATCTTTTCGTCAATGGGCTGCCTCCTACGCCTAGCGGGCAGACTCTGGCGGGTGGGAAGTGGGATGTTCACAAGTACCACCTTGTTGAGAGGTCGTACCCTGAGGGGTGAGTTTTTTCCCTTCTCCTACTTTTTTTCGTATATATATCTGTTGACTACGGGTTGGTGATTATGATTGACGGCTGCTGACTTAAAATTTGACAGATATCCTTGCCGGTCCTTCCAGTAGAGCGATGGGAGATTTGTACATGAATAGATGTTTTTCTTGGTGTGGATATATATACATGGGTTATAGATTCCTATAAAAAAATCCCAAAGCTTTCCCTTTCCCTTTAGCTTCGTATTAAGATGATGGTTTTAACCCGCATGCTTTTTATTTTTGCTGGGTGATGAAAAACGCCCCCAAACGCCAGTCCCCCAAGATGTGTATACAAGCCGACAAGTGGGCTCGGTTTATTGCAGCCTACATTTTGACGTTGGGTGTTTCGATATTCCTCGACCGAAGTAGCAATCTTGCTGCCTTGGTCCCCCACATGTGCAGAGCTCTTAGCCTCGATTGAATCATCCTCATGGCCATTCGTTAAACCGTAGACCTGCATCGGCTGCGGGAAGAACGGCGAAGTTGTTCCGAGGCCCCTCGGATGCATCCTGGCGTCGTCGTTTTGAGGGGGATAATATAGTTACGCCTTTGATCTTGTCAAGATTTCCTTCAACTGCCGCCGATTGCCCGCTCAATGACCTTGGCCTTGCCCTGTGCCCGCTTGAGCCGGTCATCAAAGTCCTGGACCGACTCATCCGAGTTTTCCGTCGACAGCATGCCTGGATCGACGAGGGAGTAGAGCGCCGTGATGTTTTTTTCCAGCCTCGCATTGCCGGGAAGGGGCTTCATCATCGGCCTTGCCTCTTCGGTTCTTGAGGGCGATGACGATTCAGCAGCAGCATGTGATGATGAGGATGAGGAGGGGAGCCTGTTGGCCCAGATGACGGCTCGCCCGGCCAGGCGTCCGCTCTCGAGAAACTTGTCAAAGCCCGTTTGCAGTCCAAAGGAGCGGCCCTCGACGGTGCCGGCCGTCTTGCCGTCGGACATGCCGTCCCGGTAGCCTTTGGCGTAGAATGTGTTTTCTACGTTGAGGGCGTCGTCAAAGGGGTCGTCGACGAGGTCTTGTGGTGGCGGCATTGTGGGTTATTGTGGTGAGAGATGGATGAGAGAGAAATTCGTGAAGTGGAATTCTAAGCTGCTTAGGTAGTTGATTTTCTTTGTTTGGAAAATGTGATGATTTTTTGGTACGATGTTGAAGCAGTTGGAATTTTTTTGAGTTACTCATCATCCGCTTCAACTTGATGGTCTGCATGGTGGGGTTGACTTTTTTTTAGCGATCGATAACCTTTCTTTTCTTTTCTTAGGTTGGCAACAATCAACCAAGCACATGAATGATTCTTCATCATTTTTATCATTATTATCGATCACGTATACACTTATTTAACTGCCATGGCTGTCAAAAGTAAATTCCAGTCTGGTGACGTACCTGTCGCTCGCGAGCCTCACTGTCAATATTCACTGACGAGCTTGGGGTCACTTCACCACGGCTGCGGAATATGAGCAAATGGATGCAGTCCACGATACTGAGATGGGGCTAGAGCTCAGCTAATCATCGCCCACTTTGAAAGGCAATTCGGACGAATCTAGAAGCATCATGCCTGAAGTCCCCAAGCACCCATTACTAACTACATAATTAAAGCAACCCAAGCAACACTGATGGGAACCATTGCAGCTGTTCTGTGCGGTTTCCTCAATCTCATCCCAGCCATGTACCTGACGTCCGGACCGACAGCTGACAACACAACATCAAGAGCGGATGATACCGCTGCCCTGAGATAAGAATGACAAATCAAAGGTCATGATGGTGCGGTCAAGAAAGAAGCTAGTTGGCACCTCGGAGGACCAGACGTTAGATTGAACAAGGAGAATTTCCTGCTCGAAATACCCATCATGGGACGATACGTTGGATCTCGCACGGATACCTCTGTACCAGATCCTTGTGCCCTATAGGGCAAATTTAGCACTTTGTAAGCTGCACCAGATGCTTGATAAGTGCATCTCATCGTCGAGACGGGACGATTTCCTCTTTTCAGACAAAGAACCGTTGTCCCCGCCGCATCCTACCCGACTCTAAACATAGACGGCGTGGTGGCCCCCCGCAAGGCTGTCGAGGACATGTGGGCTGCAAGCATGGGTCTTCCTTGTCGCAGCCCAACCGACATGCTCTACGGAGTGTTATCTCAACAGTTTCACTTTGCCCTCGCCCTCATTTTTCCTCATTCCCATTTCCGAAAACCATGCATCTCGCTTATCATCCTTATTTTTCGGCTTCAATCACACATGGTTTGCTTCAAGAACCTTACTTGTCCTCAGATGTTTTAAATCCTTGTCTAAAAGAAAAAGGAATCTGGGAAAAGCAGAGGAAAAGCTTCGGAGCTATGCGGATGTCGGAGCTATGCCGCTAAGGGCACCTCCGCAAGCAAAACCGCTTAAAGGCGGAGGTACTCCGTACTCCGTACATAAACCCGAGAGGGAAGGATCAGCAAGGGTTCCGCTGGGCATAGTTACAGACCTCGCAGTGAGGAGTATGTGAGGAAACCTTTCCCTGTTGCATGGCATATGGCATGACTTTGCGATCCTTCCGAGGACCATCGGGGGTGGGGGCTAAAGAAAGAGTCTGCATGAGAAGAAGGGGAAAAAGAGGGCACTTTTTGAGTAATGGGTTTGTGACAACAATTCGAGCGTTGCAACGCTTTTTTTGGTGCGTATGGGAATATGCATGTTGGTGGCGGGACCGCCTTCTTTCACCAGGGTCGCATATGCGTTATTATCAAGTGTTGTATGGAGTAAAGATAGGTCAGGAGAGGTTGAGCAGCTTGCTTCAGCCCGAAATTGGAGTTCTATGATGGGAAATGTGGGAGTGAGGCTGATAGCTCGCTTCCTTCAGATGGCGTCTGGCGATGAAGATGGAGAAGAATCGTCTGAAAAGAAGGGGAGTTGGGCAGTCCAGACACACTGTTGATACGCCTCATGGATGAAGCCCTGATTCCCGCCTGGTGAACTGGAAAAACTAGCAAGGTTCCTGTCGTTGCGATGGAGGGTTCGCGAGGCTGCCTCAGCCTTGGCGAGCTAGGGCTGAATCTACTACTGGGATGTGGGCTGCAGAAGGATCCATGTCCATGGTTTGGCCTCACCTATCTACGGAGTAACAGGAGCTTGACCCGACGAAGCAATATGAAAGGCGTGAGCATGGGTGCCGACGTGTTGCGCTCGCTTGATATATATAATGCTGGGACTGCTCAGGTTGGGATACTGAGGCAACTCCAAAAAAGGCATTTCTCATGATCACTTTTACCGGCAGCTTTGTTCTCCAATCTTGACCCCCTAAAGCACGTCACGATCTGAAGCTCGTCAAGATGCTGTACCGACTTGCACCAGCTCTTTGCTGGGTGGTTCTGCTGTTGCAGACCATCACCGCCAGTGTCATTGTCGAGAAGCCAGCCAAGGTGTCGTTGCAATCGTTCAACACCATTCACGAAATCCGCAACTCCTTGATCCGCGCCGCAGCCGAGAAGAAGGAGTGGGGGAACAGCACCTCGCTCGACAAGTCTTTCAAAGATGCCGTCATCTTTAGCTAGTATGTCCCCCTATTATTGTGCTGCATGTCATGTCCCGTACTGACACGTTTGTCTGTCCTGCAGCACTCAAGAGGCCAAGACGGAGATCAAAGACGAGGACGACACGTCTGAAGCCAATCAGACCGTCACCTCTTCTGCGGGCGTCAATATTGTCTGCAACAACTGCTACATAGCCGGCAGCGCCTTTGCCAAGCTCACCATCGAGGACACGGGCGCCTTCAACCTCTCCGAGACGTTTGGCACCATCTACGACCAGGTCCACTCGGCCGTCGACAACGTCACCGACTGGATCGAGGACGCCGTCTCCGAGCTCGAGATCCCGCCGCCGCCCGACTTTAACTTTGACGTCGACCTCCCCGACATGCCCGGCACGGTGCTAGAGTTTGGCTTCGAGGATCTTGACTTGTACGTCGAGCTCAGCGTTGTGTTCTCGGCGGGCTTGACCTACAAGCTGAAGCTGTTCCAGCACGGCATGGGGGCTGATTTGGGAGAAAAAGTCTTTTTGGGGTTCGTCTTTGCTGTCGATCTCATCGTCAGCGTTGAGAACGAGCTGGAGGTTAGCAGTGGCTTTCATATCCGGCTTGACGAGGGCGTCAAGCTCAAGATTGCCATGTTTGCCAACGAGACGTCTGATATGGATTTGTAAGTCATTTGACCCCCTTTTGGACTTGAAGCGATCAGTGTAGCCAACAAATTTGCAGCAAAGGCGGAAAGTTTGAGTTTTTGCCCGTGGAAATTGTATCAGGCGAGACCGTCATCCGAGCTGTTCTCCAGCTATCCCTCCGCGCCGGCTTTGCCCTGGAGGTTGACTTGATCCCCGGCGACGAGTTCGAGATTGGCTCCTTCAACAGCGAGGACTGGAAGGCGGCCGCGGGCCTCGAGACGCGCCTCTTCGCCAACCTAATCGACTTCAGCACCAGCTTCGCCGCCTCCGAAGACGAGGACTGCCCTCTGCGCATGCAGCAGTCCTTCCAGCTCGGCGTCGGCGCCGCGGCCGGAGCGTACATTGGCGTCGGGCTCAACACCTGGGGACCGCAGCCCGAGACCGAGGTGCCCCTTTTCCCCACGACGTTTGCCGACAAGTGCATCCTCACCTCTCAGCCCAAGACGACTGCTGCCCTCGAGGCTCGTCAGGAAGATGACGAATTGGAGATGCTGACCACCACGACAAAGGTGACGTACACGGGCGTGCAGTGCGCCGAGAACGGTCAGATCAACTGCCCTGCCTCGCTAGAGACGGCCAGGGAGTTTGTCACCACCATGACGCTCACCACGCTGGTGCCGTTGGGCAGCGACTTTGAGTGGCCAGAGGAAACGGAGGCTGCGGTGCTCAGCAGGGTTGACTTTGGCGAGGATGCCAAGGACATTACGACGTCGACTGGGAAGCCCGACCCCAGCGCCACAAAGGGCCCCAGCGGCGACGGTGACGATGATGGCGAGGGCTTCTTTGATCAGAGCACTGGCGGTGTGAGCAACAAGATCATTGTTGGCGTCAGCGTCGGTGTTGGCGTGCCTGTTTTGATTGCCCTGGTTGCTGCTGTCGTGTGAGTTTTCTTTTCTGCTTTGTTTCCTATTCTCTTTGCTGACTGATTGGTGCTGCAGGTTCATGGCTCGTAGACGGAGCAAGGGCACTCCCATGGTTGCGTCTGGATACGACAGCACCACGTACGTGAGCGAGGTGGTACGTCCTAAATGAGAGGTGCCATGTGTTCAGCAGACGGAGGGTGCCAACTCGGTGCCAAAACACACCGACCTTGTTTGGCCGCATATTTGGGTACATATTGGGTCGGAATATTCTGTCCATGACTAGGGTGCGCAGGGCTCATCAGTCCGGTGCTGTTGTCAAAGGTAGCCTCACGATGCCGTGTTGTGCTCTAGCATTGCTGGAGAATTTAGTTGTTGGATCTTATGATTTTCATGATTCAAGTTATAATATACCCCGTTCTATTCTCTCTATTATATCATTTCATCCTCTTATTGCTTGTGGACCAGTGAGTTTCTTCTCGTGGAGTTTTCACGCACTCTTCATTCGTGCCAGAGCGAAACAACAACTTGATTTTTAAAGGCGAGTCAAGTATAGTATTGTGCACATATGTTGTACATACAGACAAAAAAAGCCCCTTAATCCCCCCGTGTTGCCAAATACTATATTGATATTTGGGGTATTTGGGCTTCATTGATTTGCCCTCGATTGATCAATAACGTCATCGTTTCCCTAATACATAATGACATACTTATAACTTTCCCCATCATTTTACTCCTCTTCTTAAAGCCCCTACGCATGCATGTTCCTACTTGTAGTCGAAGAAACAAACCTAATCTATTACTCCGTTGCTAAAAAGGGCAGCGGAGTAAACGCCGACGGGGGATCGGAGCAGTGCCCGGAAACCCCGCTCTACCAAGAACAACTTCGCCGCCGAAAGTCGGGCTATCGAGGGGCTGTTGAGCAGCAAGCTTACATACAGATAATTTTACCTTTATTGGTGTGTACAGAGTAGGTACTGAATACCCTTTCTTTTCACTTGAACCTCATCACTCCAGTCAACACTTCCCCCAGAAAACAAGTTAAAAAGGGAAAAAAGAAGAAGAAGGAATACAAGAAAAATACTGATCTTTCCCTGGCAACTCGGGTACCAAAATAACACCGACCTTATTTGGCCGCATATTTTGGGTGCATATTGGGTCGGAATATTCTGTCCATTGGCTAGCCTGGGCATCCGTGATTTAGTCGTCAGAATGTCTCAAGGCAACAACGCGTTGCTGCTCATCGGCGGACTGCACTTTATCCGAAAGGAATGGGAGGACCTACAACACCTTCCAAACATCAAGAAGCTCAAGGCAAGTTTCCAACAAAACTACGTTGATAAGCCGTATCAGAGAAAAAAAGCTAACATCGTTTTACAGGAGTTTCCAGACGGCGCACGGCAAGACTTTATTGGCAAATGTGATGCTGGAGAGTACGACGACGTCGTGGCCCTTTACAGGAGTAATGAATCTACAAAGGTATGTTAGGAACTCACGCGTGAAAAAGCCAAAGAGGGAACCGGGAACTGATTGAATTTATTGATCAACGACATCAGATAACAGGGCCTTTTGACCGAGAACTCATTGGTCACCTTCCAAAATCGCTGAGATACATCTGCCACAATGGAGCGGGCTACGACAACATCGACGTAGCAGCCGCTACCGAGAAGGGTACGTGATCCCCAATAAAGGCTATCCTGGCAGTGAATGATTCAAAATGCTAAGTAGTGGCCCCAGGTATCCAAATATCTAGCACGCCGCAGGCCGTGGACAACGCAACCGCCGACACGGCCGTGTTCCTCATGCTAGGCGCCCTGCGGCAGGCAAACGTGTCCATGAGCGCCCTCCGCCAGGGCAGATGGGGCCAAGCCAGCCTCCCCATGGCGCACGATCCCCAGGGCAAGACGCTCGGGATCCTCGGCATGGGCAGCATCGGGCGCAACTTTGCCGCCAAGGCCCGCGCCTTTGGCATGGAGATTCAGTACCACAACCGCAGCAGGCTGCCGGCGGAGCAGGAGGGAGGGGCGCGGTACGTCGACTTTGAGACGCTGCTCTCGACGAGCGACGTCGTCAGCCTGAACCTGAGCCTCACCCGGGCCACGGAGCACATCATCGGCCCGAGGGAGCTCGGCATGATGAAGAGGGGCGTCACCATTGTCAACACGGCGAGGGGCGGGCTGATTGACGAGGCGGCCCTGGTCGAGGCGCTCGACGACGGGGATCGCATCTGGAGCGTCGGGCTGGACGTGTTTGAGAATGAGCCCGAGGTGCACCCTGGGTTGGTTGCCAATGATCGCGTCTTTCTTTTGCCTCATATCGGTACCATGACTATGGAGACGAGGGTGAGTAATTTTTCCTTTTTCCTTTTTTCTGGTTCTCTGAAGCTAACATTGGCCTCTTTCTTCCCTTCTTCTTTAGCGAGCCATGGAACTCTTGGTCATTGACAACATCAAGAGCGCCTTATCATCGGGCAAGCTGTTGACTCGAGTAAAGGAACAGGAGGATTCCATGAAATGAACTAGGCCATGTAAACATGCTTCGAGGTTCAGCTTCGGTTTCCATCGGGATATATAGAGAATAGAGAGGTGATTAGGGGGGTGCATATTAATCACCCGATATTCGTCCAGTCAAAATCACCACCTGCGCCTGGACCTAGAAACGTCTCATCTGTGCCAAATTCGAGCAGAGCCGCGAGGCTGTCCACGTCCATGTTGTAGACCATCTCCTGCGTGCCTCCGCCCATCTGCTGCGTAGCAAAATCATCCACGGCCGCAACACCATTTTGGAAGCCCTGCATCGCTGCTGCTGCTGCTGCTGCTGCTGCTGCTGGTGTGTCGCCGCCGCCGACGATCCCCTTGACGTTCTGCTTCTTGTTGGTGGCAACGCCGTCATCTGGCGAATCGCTGATGGCGCCGCTCAGCCCCCCCTGGTACGGCGACGTGGCGCGCTGCAGCATCTCACGGATGCCGGCGACGATGAGCCTCGTGACGTGCTTCTCGCTGAGCCGGTCGGCGACGTCGGAGAGGAGGTCGGCCGAATTCTTGGCGAGGGAGATGACCTCGGCAATGTTCAGGCCCAGGCCTAGCGACTGCGAGACGGTGTCGCCGCCGCGGGTGCCTATGACGGCCATCTTGAGCAGGAAGGTGGCGCAAACGGCGACCATGCAGTGGGTGAAGAGGGGGACGCCGGCGAGGGCGTTGCGGATGTCGGGCTCGGCGGAGATGTGGACAAGGGTGCTCATGGCGGCGGAGATGGCGGCCATGGCGGCCTCGCGGCGGTCGGAGCCGAGGACCTGGTTGCTGGGCCAGCGCATGCCGCGCAAGGCGATGGCGTTGACCTGGAAGCGGGCGAAGTGGTAGTAGAGGACGACGGACTGGGAGGGGTAGGAGCCGATGGCGGGGGCGTTGAAGGACTGGGGCTGCCAGGTGAGTCGCCACTGGTCGAGGGCGACGTTGAACATGCGGAGGCGGCCGAGGTCGGCCTCGGGGACCATGTGGTTGTCGTTGTTGCCGTAGACCTGGTAGACGTCGGAGAGGATGCGGAAGAGGGCCGTGTGGGACGAGATGCGCGTGTCGCCGGCGATGTACGAGGGGCTGTCGACGAACTGCTCGACGGCGCGGACGGCGGCGTCGTCGCAAAAGGCCGAGGGGCGGCCGTAGGCGATGCTGAGCTGGCGGTCGCAGATGAAGAGGACGAACCAGACGCGCGCTCGCTCGGCGTGGCGCCCGTCTCCCGCCATGAGCTTGTGGAAAGACTGGTGGAGGTTCATCTCGGCCGCGAGCCGCGTCGCCTGGCCCGAGAGCCTCCAGCTGAGGTTGGGGAGGTAAAAGGCACCCAGGCAGAGCCCCCGGACGTCGTCGAGGTTGTGGTTGCGCGACAGGCTCGAGTTGCCGACGAGGATGACAAAGGTGTCGTAGCACCGCTGGAGCGTCTCCACCATACCGGGCGTGTGCAGGGCGGCGATGGTGAGGATGGCCGTCGAGAGCAGCACCGAGGCTTTGCGCATCGCGCTGACCGTCTCGTAGGGGAACATTGCTCCCCCCCAGAGCAGACGGTTGTGGCTCCTGAGCCAGAGCGCGAGGAGCTGCTCCGCCTGCGCCTCGGACACGACGCCCCGCGACACCAGATCTCCCTCGGTAGGGTCAGATAGCCTCGACAACGATGATGATGCTGACGATGGCAACGTCGTCGTTGCTGCTGTCGTCGTCGTCGTCGACGTCGTCGACTTATGCGGGGTCGAGACCTTGGTCAGCTCAAAGAGGTTGGACATTGGTGCTTGGACCAGACCCGTGTTGTCGTCCTGCTGGTTCTGGTTCGGGTTCTGGTGCTCCGACGCCTGATCCCGGGGGTCAATGGGCGCCATGATGGACTCTGTTGCCGAGAGGTTCCCCGGCAGCGACTCTGCCGGGCTGGCCATTGACCTGTGGTCGCCGAAGCTGGTGGTGTCGAAGCTGGACAGATCGGGAAGCCCCTCACGCTGCAGGAGCGACCTCACCGCGCCTTGAAGCTGGTGAATCTGAGCCGCCGCTGCAGTTTTCCAACTGTATCTTCTTGAAAATATTTTTCATCCGTCAGTAAGTGTTACTTTACTATAAATATCCCAAGAGGAAAAAAAAGAGATAAAAAAAAAAAAAACTCACGCAATGTCGTTTTCCATTGCCTTTTGCGGCGACTCGGGCAGCTCGCAGTTGTGTCCCATCCGCAGACATCTTTCACACGCGTCTGAACCTCGACGGACGTCACATCTAATCTTGTGCCTTTTACATTCCAAACCTGGAAAGGGAAAAGAAAAATTAGTAAATCAGCAAATGTTATATTACCCTATAAGTTAAGGAATGTTCAAAATGATGGTTCAAAAAAGTAAAAGAATAAGAAAAAAAAAACCCTTACAGGCGCGGGTCCGTAGCGTCCTGGGGGGTCGAAATCGAGAATGATTGACGACAACCCCATCTTTGCCAGTCCCAGTCCCAGTCCCAGTCCCAGTCCCAGTCCCAGTCCCAGTTCCAGTCCCAGTCCCAGTCCCAGTCCCAGTTCCAGTCCCAGTCCCAGTCTCGGATGGCGGATTCCGCCTGGGAAGCGATACCGTCGGAGCTTGCGCGTGCTCCTCCATCTTGATTCTTCTAGAATATTATTTCGATGGCGGGTTGTCGCGTTATGTTGTCGGCAAAGGGCCGGTGATTGCATGCAAGTCGAGATTTTGCCGCGAGGAAGGCGCAAGTCGCGGGTGATGATGTTGGCAGATTCATCATTGGCCACGGAAAGATTTGAAATTGGAGAAGAAAACAGTAGTAGAATTGGGCGCAGCCATGTAACCCCATACTCCATACTCCGTACTCCGTACTCGCTTCCCCCATTATACACTACTACTAATCCTCCATAATTCTCCTCCTCCCCCCCTTTACTCCGTACACTAGTGACGAGCAAGTGAGCCCACCTTTAGCTGAAATCACGTCGTCTTTGGTTTTAAGTGCGCAACCCCTCGTCTTGATTGAGGAAGTGAGGCGGAACTTGTCGCTGTATCAAATAGCTCTTCTTTTTCATGGACGTGGATGGTAGTTTTGACGCCTGGGATGAGTGTTTTGTATTATGGCGATTTCTCTGTGACCACGTCTCATCAAGTTATGAGCTGCCTTCTCTCTAACCTGATTGAGAGTGCAGTTTGTGCCGGTTTATGCGGCTAAATATAAGCGATGTATGTCTAGAAACATTGCGAGGTATATTTTTCTTGGTCTCATTAGCTCCTTCCCTGCCCCTGCTTCCCTGCTTCCCTGTATGAGCGTGGTTTATCTCCCTCTCTCTTTTTTCAGGTTTTTGTTTTTTCTCTAACCTACACCTCTATCCTTGCCAAACTGTAATGACTCCTTTCCTGTCGAGGCAAGTTCTATATATATTCCCTTCATCATTCGGAATCTCCGACATGTTCTCTGATTACAGCTTCGATCGCGGCGGTGGCGACGGGACTACAAGCCTGGCAGGTCTTGACGACTCGTTGAACCAGTGGTCGACGTCGTAGAGGTTCAGCAATCCGGGATGCAGCTGTGAAAGGTCTGTGCAGCCCATCATGCGCATCGTCGTTTCAAACTCTTCCCTGATGACTTTTGTATGTCAGCAACGAGTTGTGAATGATGACTTTTCAAAGAAAGCAAAAAGGGGAAAAAGGCAAAAAAAGAAAAAAAAAAAAAAAAGGGGGACTCACGTTCAATCAGGTGCTCGACACCCTCCTCGCCGTAATTGGCGGCATACATGAAATGTCTGCCCATCCCGACAGCCTTGGCACCGAGACAAAGAGCCTTGAAAATGTCCGTTCCGCGCCTGACGCCGCCGTCGACAAAGACCTCGATCCTGTCCAGGATTTCCGGGCACCTCTTGCGCAGCTCGAGGAGGATCATGATGGCGGGCTGGGACGTGTCGAGGCTCCTCCCGCCGTGGTTGCCGAGCAGGAGGCCGTCGACGCCGTGCTCGACGGCGAGGATGGCGTCCTCGGCCGTCTGTACGCCCTTGAGGACGATGGGCATCCTGGTCGACCGCCGGAGCCATCTGACGTCGTCCCAGCTCAGCGTCGGGTCGATGAAGCCGGCCATGGTGCGGCCGATGCCGCTGCCCCGGGCGTCGTTGCGGGCCGTCGCGCCGTTGGGCGTGGGCGCCAGGAGGGCCGCGTTGTCCACCTTGACGCGCTCGTCGGCCTCCCTCTTGCCCGGCGTCGGCTGGTCCACGGTGACGAAGACGGCCTTGCACCCTGCCGCCTCGGCTGACGCGAGGAGCTTCTCCGACGCGGCGCGCGCCTTGTTGACGTAGAGCTGGAGGAAGAAGGGGTGGCCGGGGGACACGGAGGTGATGTCCGCCAAGGGGTACGAGGCGTTTGTAGAGATCTAACAAAAAAGGTCAGCACCACTCAAAAAAGATGTTTGTTTGTGATGATGGAAGACTCACCACTTGTGCGATTCCTGCCCGGGCTGCCGCCTTTGCAATGACCAGCTCGCCGTCAGGATGCGTAAACTTGGCCATGGCAGTCGGGCTGATGAAGAGAGGAAACGACACATCATTTCCCAGAATCTTGGACCTGATGCTAATGTCCTTGACGTTTCTCATGATCCGGGGCCGCAGCCAGATGCGCTGGAAAAACTCGACGTTGGCCCTGTGCGTGACGCAGTCGGTGGCCGCCGAGGAAAAAAAGGCCCACGCCTTCTTGGACAGATTCTCCGACGCCGCCTGCTCAAAGTCGTGGCTGTTCAGTATCGTCTGCAGCGGCCGCCTCTTTTTTTCCTCTGGCTGGGCGGGGACCGCAGGGCTCTCGGGGGGTATCAGGATGTCTGATGCCGAGGAGACGCTGCTCCTGTCGAAGATGCCGACTTTTTTGCCCGAGTCACCTAGTTCTTTCTCGATGAGATCTGGTGAGTGGATGGAGTTGTATTCTTTGCTTGCATCTCGACCTGCGTATTTGAGGATTACTTTTTGCGGTCTGTCAGTAACTTGGGGGGGTTTCTTTTTTTTTTCATATACCGCAAGATGGTACATGTTGTATGGTGTAATACTGACTGCCAGCACCGCCGGGATGCTCAGATGCAAAGCTCGTCATGTCCCAGACGACATTGTTCACAACCAGCCAGCAGTCTTCTGCCGTAGAGTGCTTCAGCACCTGCTCGGCCGTGACGAGACCGGACCGTGAGGCCTCCATTATTGCCCGGGAGGAATGGTAAGTAGCGGGTTTGGATTCGACCTTGATTAGAAAATGAATAGCAAAAATGAATTAGAGTAAAATAATTGAAGCAAAATAACTAGAGACGAGTGATTAGAGACGGGATAGATGTAGAGTTTTCACCGGCGTCTCTCTGGATAGAAAAGGGGAGTGAGAAATCAAGGTCGAATCCCAGAGTAATATGTAAATGTAGATACACGTACGGAGTAGTGAATCACCACATGGCTCTCTGTACTCCGTATGGAGTAATGCACGTTTTGCCAACGAACCC
Organism: Trichothecium sympodiale; assembly: GCA_003012115.1. NCBI lineage: Eukaryota > Fungi > Ascomycota > Sordariomycetes > Hypocreales > Trichothecium > Trichothecium sympodiale. Next base: position 167,675 of record PXOB01000042.1, on the reverse strand, counting down.
ATACGGAGCAACTTGCGGCTCTGCTCTCGTTATCGCCCACTCGGCCACGAGCACCGACGATTTGGTCATCAATCCGCCGAGAGCAGGGGGAGCAAAAAGGACCCCTTCTTTTCCAATTCCACTATTAGTTTTCCAAGGTTACACAATGGACTTTTTTCACTTTTTTTCGTCTCTCGGTATGCACTTGTCCATAGTACCGAGCTATTATTGGGGCAAAAACTCGGACAACTGGCCGGAACTGCGAACTCCTCCTCTCTCCACCAGAAAGTCTCTCCCCACAAGATAGTTCAATATTGATTTTTATCGCCTCCGCTTTTCGCTTTCATTCATCCGACGTTCGATGAATGGGAATAATCATAATCCCATGGGAATACGGAATTAGATGATGGGGGGGGGGGGGCGACAGTCACCCGAATCGGTCACGGAGCATTTCCGAGACCCCTCTCTTAGTGCGGTGTGTGGTTTTTGGGATTTGGTTTGGTTGCCAAGTAATAGCCAAGGTTATGAAGGTGCGGGGGATATTGGGGGGGCAATATATTGGTGGGGGATATCTGTATTGGTTTACATGTGTTGATTACTACGTTGTAGATTTAGACCAACATGCAAGTCATCGACATATTACATTATCATTGATCTTTTGTCAAAGCATCACTTTGAAGCAACACTCTTACATATCACTGTTTAAACACTGTTGAAAAACACTTGCACCAAAGAAAGCAAAATGAGAATCCTCATCACTGGAGCTGCCGGCTTCGTCGGCCAGGCACTGGCAAAGTCCCTCCTCGACGACGAGCAGGGCAGGCACACCGTCATCCTCACGGACATTGTCGAGCCGCCTGTGCCTGCAAACGCCAAATGGCCGCAAAACGCGCAGTCGGTCAAGGCGGACCTGCTGCACGAGGCTCATAAGGTGATTGACGAGAGCCTCGACGCCGTCTACATTTTCCACGGCATCATGTCTGCCGGCGCAGAAGCAGACTTTGAGCTGGGTATGTTACATCCTTCATTTACTTATTCATATATACAAAGTATTGACATGACCCAGGAATGAGGGTCAACTTTGACGCGACGAGGTCGGTGCTAGACACCCTCCGGGCCGTCAAGCCGGGAATCAGAGTCGTCTACACGTCCAGCCAGGCAGTCTACGGCGGCGTCGTCCCCGAGCCGGTAAACGAGTCCGTCAGGCCCACGCCCGAGAGCTCCTACGGCTGCGAAAAGATGATGTGCGAGCTGCTCGTCAACGAGTACACCCGCCGGGGCTTCCTCGACGGCTTCGTCTTCCGCCTCCCCACCGTTTCCGTCCGCCCGGGCAAGCCCACGGCGGCGGCGTCGTCCTTCCTGTCGGGCATGATCCGCGAGCCCATGCAGGGGCTGCCGTGCGTCCTGCCGCTGACGGATCGCGGGTTCAAGCACTGGATCACCTCGCCGCGGGTGCTGGTGAGGAACCTGGCGCACGCCCTCGAGCTGCCGGGGGACGCGCTGCCGGCGCACGATCGCGTGGTGCTCATGCCGGGCATCGGCGTCACGGTGCAGGACATGATGGATTCGCTGGCCAGGGTCGGCGGCGAGGATAAGCTGGGGTTGCTGGAGGAGAAGGACGACGAGGGGCTCAAGACCATCTTGTACTCTTGGCCTGCCACTTTTGATAATGCAAAGGGGCTTGGGCTGGGGTTCCAGAGGGATGCGTCTTTTGACGACATTGTAAGGGAGTTTAAGGAGACTTTGGGTCAGTAGATGCTCTCAGTAGATGTTTGTCATGAATATGAAGTTTGTTGCAAGTCATTTACACTGTCACTGTTGCTATGCGTATTGGTGTTCACTCATAATAAACGATATTCACTCAAGATGGACAATATTTTCATCTCTCAATTTAAAGACGAGAAATTTCACGTAAAATACAAGCGCAGTGATTGTTTAGATAGATCTTTTTTTTACTAGCTTTTACAAACATCTACAGCATCTTATGCCTGTTGAACTTTGTGCCTCTCATTCCCCCTCATTCCCCCTTTTCATCTGCCCTCCCCGTCGACCGCATCCAGTCCATGTACTGCTCAATGGCCTTTTGCATGGCATCGGTAGCCTCCTCGAGCAAAGTAGTCAGAGGCACCTTGCCAGCCTTTTCCTCCATGACTTTCACAAAAGGATCGTTCATGCCGTCGTTGATGTTGCACTTGGCCACGCCCTTCTCGATGACGGCCCGCAACAGCTCCTCTTTAAAGTTGAGAGCCGCGGCCCCGTGCAGCACGAGCCGGACGCCCCTCTTGCTCGTGGCCCCGTGCACCCTCCCGAGCCGATCGAGGTCAAGCTGCGGACCCTCGGGCCCGTACCTCCCGTGCACGTTGCCAAACGCCGGAGCGAGCCAGTCGATGCCCAAATCCATAAACTCGCCCGCCTGCTCCGGGGTGGTGAGTATGGCCTCGAGGTCGCCCGTGTCCTGCACGCCGTCCTCCCCCCCGTTGATGCGACCCGGCTCCGCCTCGGCGATGATGCCCCTCGCGTGAAGGTGCTCGACCAATTCCTTCGTCTTGGCCATGTTTTCCTCCTTTTCGTAGTGGCTCATGTCGACCATGATGCCGTCGAAGCCGCCGAGGGAGGCGGCCCTCTTGATCATGTCGGGGGACTGGGCGTGGTCCATGTGCACCGCCACGGGGACGGTGGCCTTGTCGGCTGCCTCCCTGGCCGCGTGCACCAGGAGGCCGTCGGCGAACTCTACGGCCCAGGGGAAGAGCTGGATGATGACGGGGGACCTCTTGGCCTCGGCCGCGCGCACGGACGCGAGGATGCCTTCGAGGTTGTAGCAGCACATTGCGGGGACGGCGTAGCCTCCTGCCGCCGCCGCGTCGACGATTTGAATCGCCCGGTTGTTTTTGAGGGACATCTTATCAACGTGGGGTTATCACTGTAGTTTCAGTGAACAGAATGGTTGTCAAGGTACGGAGCAAAAGGGGTGATGGTGGCAGGTTTTCTCCTTGTTTACATTTAGCTATTATTTAGTCCTAATCTGTGTTATTTCATGTCAATATTTCCCATTTTACCGGCCTAATTATCCATTCATCGGGTAAAGATACTCCGTAACCTACTAACCACCCACAACCGTAATACTCCATACTTTTTTCACTTTTTCACTTTTCGCCCTCGCCAAGATGAGGGGAAAGCAAATAGTTCCTCTAGACAACCTCGCCGAATACTCCGTACGCCGATTCTCCACAAACACGGAGGAGGCTCCGACTCCACTCCCCTCCCTCGATGGCACCTTTCTCCGCACGGCCAAAGTCGCTAAACTCGGCGAGTCACGGCGGATGGAATCGTAATACCAACAAGACACGATGGAAGGAATCAGACCAATGATGCCTAGATGTTCGTTAGTTTGTAGTATAGACTACAAGTAGTACATGCTAAAAATCCTGGCTGGGAAACGCGTTTGCCACGGGGTGGCGGGGGGGGAAGACAAGACAAGCGCGTTGCGGGGGAAGGAAATGCTGGGGTATGGAGATGTTGGAGCCTTGGTTGCATTGCATTTCAGTAAGGAATCCAACCAAGGTTTACCAAGTTTGGCGGTTTCTCTTACCAGAAATCGAACCATAACCGAGGGGCCGTCGACAGATAAAAAAGGCTTTAAACCCACAGATTTGTTTCTACATGACTTTTGTGTTATTAGGACAAAAGGTTGGATTAAGCTTATAAGTCCTTGTCGATACTACTCTACTTGTACTCACTTGGAGCGATACCATATTAACCCCTGACCACTCCAACTCCCCCCCTGCTCTTTCTTGACTCCTTTTTTTTTTTCTTTTTTTTTTTAAAAAAAAAACTTCAACACCATAACATTGTCGCGACAAAAGTCGTCAAAGACGCCAAAATGCTGCCCGTCGACTCCAAAGCCGAGGCGGCAGCCATGGAAAACGCAGAGGCCATCGTCGACGAGCACATGCCCGACGTCCTCCGCCCCTACTCCCCCGAAGAGCTGGCCAGGATGGAAAAGGCCCTCGTCCGGAGAATCGACCTCCGGACCCTGCCCATCCTCGTCATCCTCTTTTTGCTCAACATACTCGACCGCAACGCCATTGCCAACGCGCGGCTGGGCGGGCTGGAGGACACGCTGGGCATCACCGATCAGCAGTACCAGACGGCCGTCATGATGGTTTGGGGTGTGTCAATATTTACTTTTGACAACTAGAACGCGCTGACCTTTTTTTTTTTTTTTTTTTTTTTTAATAGCGGGTTACATTACCATGATGATTCCGTCCAATATGCTGCTGTCCATCCTGAAGCCTCGCATCTACCTACCGGCCGTAGTCATCATCTGGGGAGCAGTGAGTTTTACACCAAAACCCCCTTTTTTATACTATCTAATAGGATTTGTTCAAAGGTCTCCGGTTCAACTGGCTTCACAAACAACTTTGCCGGACTCGTCGTCGCCCGCTTCTTCACCGGCGCCACCGAGGCCCCCTATTTCCCCGGATGCATCTTCCTCCTGTCCTCGTGGTACACCAAGAGGGAGCTGCCGTCGCGCATCGCCATCTTCTACCTCGGCTACACCCTGGCGTCGGCCTTTGGCGGTCTCCTCGCCGCCGGCATCGTCTCCGGCATGGATGGCCTGGGTGGCTACGCCGCATGGGTATGTCTTCTTCAATACAAAAAACACATATATTGCAACCGAATTCTGTGGAATGAAATACATGTACTGACTAGCAACAGAGATGGATCTTCCTCATCGAGGGCGCCCTCACCGTCGTCATCGGCTTCCCGGCCTTCCTCCTCCTGCCCAACTACCCCAACAACACCAAGTGGCTGAGCGAGGTCGAGTCCGCCCTGGCCCAGTACCGCCTCGCGCGCGAGTACGACGGCGAAAACGACGAGGTCAAGGAGTCCGTCTTTGTCGGGCTGAAGCAGTCACTTTCCGACCCCAAGTCGTGGCTCCTCGTCCTCATCCAGACGGGCGCCGTCATGAGCATGAGCTTCACCTGTGAGTTTTTTATTTACACTGGAGTACCAAAAGTATTTTCTAGTCAAACTTGAGATCATCATGTCCTAACTCTATGGTATTCAGACTTCTTCCCATCGATTGTGCAGACGCTGGGCTACCCCCGCGTCGAGACGCTCTTCTTGACGGCACCCCCTTACTTTGCGTCGTGCATCTACGCCATCTTGAACTCGTGGCACAGCGGCAGGACCAACGAGCGATGCTACCACATTGTCACCGGATGCTGCATCTCCATTGTGGGACAGATTCTGTCTACGGCTACGCACAATCTTGGAGCTCGATACTTTGTAAGTTGTTTTCTTTCTTCTTCTTCTCTGTTTTAGATGACAATCCTTGACTAATGCTCTGTTAGGCCATGTTTCTGCAAGCCATGGGGTCCTTTTCCGTCTTTCAGCTCGTCCTTTCCTGGGTCTCTTCGACGATTCCTCGTCCCAAGGCCAAGCGGGCAGTCACCATTGCCCTGGCCACGGCCATTAGCAACGCCACCAACATTAGCAGCGCGTACCTGTACCCGTCTTCCGATGCACCGTGAGTCTCTTTCTACATAATAAATGAATGTCGCATCACTAACATCTCTCCAGCTTGTACCGTACTGGGTGCATCTGCCTGACGGTTGCCCTCGTCGTGTGCGCCACCGCTTCCCTGGGTCTCCGATTCTGGCTAAAGAAGGAGAACAAGAAGCTAGCTCGTGATGGTAGGACGGGAGATTTTTACGTGCTTTAGAATTACCTTTTAACAAGTTGGGCATTGGTAATTTTACCCTTATTTGCTTGGATCAACGATGAATCGATATACAACATGTAATATGACTTGTCCCATTTCCCTCTACATATACAACTTCCCTCTATGTCTCATGAATAAGCCTGCTCAAACCCAAAACTCCACGTCTTCTTCCTCCCTTTTCCCTTGCCCTTTCTCGAGCTAGACCCCCTGACGCCGACGTGCTGCAGCACGCTGGGCACCATGGCCCACGCTCCGAGACCCCCCTCGTCGGCCATCCTGCTGATGCAGCTGTCGACCGGCTCGTCCGCCTCCGGCCTCCGCAGCTCCGCCTCGACCCCCCGCAGGTGCCGGCCCGGGAACAGCAGTCCCTGTCCGCAGCAGCCGTACCGCGGCATCTCCCGGACGCCGTGGCGCAGCGGCTGGACGACCTGCCTGCCCGCGAGGAAGTAGAGCGTCGTGAAGGCGAGGAGCCAGACGGCCAGGCGGGGAGACATTGCGTGCTTGATCATGGTGCGCCTCGGCTCGACGTGTTGTTGCTGTCCGTTAACCTTTGGAGACTGTTGAGACAACTGCCTCTGTATGATGACGACGACGAGAGCGACGCACGTCCACACGAGGAGGACGTTGATGAGGTACTTGGGATACTCTTCCCAGTTCCACCCGAGATACAGCTCCGTGTGAAAAAGCCGGATAAACAACCAGTCCCTCGTCAAGTTCTTGCCCTCCAGCTCCTCAATCGCCGACCTGAGCCTCGGGAACCAGTCCCTAGAAGCTACGACGTCGTCCTCGACGAGTAAAAAGTAGTCCGGCTGCTGATCCTGGCACGCGGACACGAGCATCGCATTGTCTATCCGCGCGCGGACGTTGCGAGGAGCCTCGGGCATATAAGCGGCCGGCAGTCTCTGGTAGAGGCTCGTCATCATTCGTCCATTTTCCTCGTCTTCGTTTTCTTCGTCTTCTTCGTTGGAGTAAGTGAGAACCACGTCGGGGATGGTCTCTAGCCATCTGGCCCCAAAGTAAGGATTCTCCGTCACGTCTCGGTCGGCGAGGAGGACGACCAGGGTTATGCTCTCCCGCTCCTCGTCCGACAGCGTGTCGACCAGCGATCCGATGGCCTTGTCGAGGAAGTTTTCTCTTGCCCTTTTGATGCTGGGGACCCCGATGCAAATCTTGGTCTCGTTTGCGGGGATGTGGCTGTAGGTTGGAGATGATGATGATGATGATGAGCCCTCCTCGGTCGAGGCCGCCGCTCTGGAGAGAAAGTCAATCGCCTCGGCCTCTCTCAGCGCGGAATGCGGTCTCTCGTAGGCTCTTGCCTTGTCGAAAAAGTACGAGGAAGGGTCTGCGTACGACAGGTGGTGGCAGGCGCGGAACAGGATGAGCCATAGCGTCAGGAGGACAATATCAAAGCAGTGAACGCGAACCATGTTACTCGCTTGCTTGTAATGTTGATGACATGGGCCATCGGTTTGTTATCTACTGTGTTTTTCTATACACATCTTTTCATGAATCGTTCATCACCCCGGGTGGGTAATATCCAAACATTGCCACTTGAGGAAATGATCGACAAAATGTGGCTCATCGGCTGGAGGTTCTACCTTTTTGGGAGCTACTTTTATACGAGTTTCATGCTCAATTCAATATCGAGGGAACTTGTGTTGCGGCGCGGTAAACTGTTGGCTTGATTGCGCCCCCGACCGGGGGAGCCTTACAAGATGCCGGCAGATGTGCCCTAGATGCATCATGAAAAAATCATAAAAGGTACAATTGTCTACTTTTGCCAAGGATAACTAATTCAACTCAGAGTCCCTTGTATTGAATATCAGAATATAGAAAAGGTTCCCGATAGACAGGAAAGCGCAAGAAAAACAAAAGAAACTCACGCCGAAGGGAAGATCTACATCATTTGCAAAGTCTTGCGGCACAGAAACCAAAAGTCTTTGATTGACCATCAAATTACAGGGAATATTCAAGACGGAGCCACGATTGGAGGAATAATCGCCAAGCGATCCCTGAAGGTTCGGTTAGATCGGCAAACGCTCCCAAGGCTTGCGCCCACGTTTGGTCAAATAAGGCTGTGTGCATGGCAACCACCTAAAACTTCCAATTTCTTCCCTCGGCAGATGATTGTCAAATCCTGAGGCTCATCGACTCTCTTGGTTCCATCATCTTCGTATTCACCACGGTGGGCATGTCATCACTGCCTCGTTCTAAGCTTTCGAAATTTAGGGGCCAGCAGCCATGACGACTTTTCTACGCGCCAAATAAGGGAAAGGAAAAAAAAAAAAAAAAAACTGTAAGAAATATTGATAGACGAGCATTTTGCAATCCAGGCGGTGTTGGTATATATGAAAGACACTATTTTCATACCCAACAGTTTCTGTCACTAGGGGCAAGGCTAAAGAACAGCTTCGTCAATAATACAGAACCTACATTGGCGAATGTTCCAATATGCTCTATAGGAAGCGCATTCCCTTTCTTAATTTATTTCCCATTTGCGTCCAACTGAATGGCAGGATGGACAGCTGTATGGCTGGCCAACAGCAAGTATACATCATCCGGCACACCAACAAACTGACCTTTAGATACTACAACCTACCCAACCATAAGTAAGTAAATGACATCTCTCTACTCCGTATGAGATGAAGCACCCAATTTAGGAGCAGAGCAATCACAAGGCCCAAGCGCAATGCCTTTTCTACGTATACTCCCTACTCCGTACAGTCGCCGCGAATTAGGTAATGGGCAGCCACCCCCTCCCTTATCTACTTGTAGCATCTCGACGCCCACAAAGCCCTACGTGCAATCTGGGGAAGAATCCAAGGTTATGGATCTTGACAAGGCCCGGGCCACAGGTTTGACAAGCCGTTGCGCCTGCAAAGCTGCCCTAAAACCTGGGGATACCTACTGTACTTTGAGCCAGCTTCTTTTCCTGGGGTCATGTCCTGCTGCCGTGGGCCGAATGCAGGTACGGATGGCCTCTGAGTTCTGATCAAGGTTCATATGTGGTCACGGACGGCTGTCGCTGAGGAGCGTTGTGTGGTCGAAGCATGGCGTGAAGCCTCTATACCTCTGGCATACCTACTTGCGAGATGAAGCCGAGTGGATTCTCGCTCAATAACCAGCTGGGATCCCAAGTTGAGGTTTTGCACTTGTTGCTTTGTTGCCCATCCGCAAGGCGGTCGTGTTACACACTCTTTTTCTCAGCAACTCGCAGCCAAGCCTTTTCTCAGACCAGGCCAGGATGTCACCATGATGGATTTTCAAACGCAATATTGCTCAATCCGGAAGCCCCTCTTTTCACAGAGACAACGTGTCCTACCAATTCGTGATTCCTTTCCTTCATGTTTTTCTTACAGAAAAAACTTCTGGCAATTTCTTGTCCATGTGATGTTAAAAAAAAAAGGGGGACCCGAGTTCTCATTACCCCCATGAAACTCGTTGACTGGCCAAAAGTGCGGCTCTCGTCGGAGCTCGCGTGGGGACCGAAGCAGGGGTTCTCCAACCTTCCACGGAGCTAGACGGTTTCCATGGGGTAATAATTACCTAAAAATCGAAAGTTTCCCAGATGCAGGAACAAAGTCCCGTGACCTCCTCCACACTGTGCTTCTCAACCATTTTTGGGAGGGATCTACAGTGTGCGGTTGTGGTTGAGGGCTTCTTCGCACGGTCGTCACCTGGTCCGCAGGAAAAAAAAAAGACGAGCTCACCAGTTTGCATCTTGCAAGGTAAACGCGGGGAAGAAGAAAGCAAAGATGGGAAATAGTAAAGAAGAAAAAATGGCTTGGTTCGGCGATGGCCAGCATGGAGCCGCGGATGCCTCCGGTCACAAGTCTTTTCTCCCTGCCTGGTTCAAGGTTGGATTGACCGGGGGTGGTGTCTAGGAGCTTTGATGTTGGAATCGTGGAACAATCTCACATCATTTACGCAGGCATATAACCTCCCACACCCCTTTGAATCTGTTACCTCATAGTTTGCTTGACACTTGACTGCAACTCTACAAGTAAAAAGAAACGAATCCCCCCCTTTTCCCATTTCAAAAACATCATTCTACATACAACAGACATCAATCTGCATATACAACAAACATCAATCTACATATACATATACAACTTGGATCAACATTGATCAATCAGCTACCTCGTAGCTTATACCCTCAATTTGTCACGGTTTCTACATACACCCATATACACAACGTTGCCATCAAAGAAAAAAAAAACCATGCCTGGCCAGTACATCATCACGGAGCCTTCCCCCTCCACAACCTCATACATGCGCTCAGGCCGCGGCGGAGCAGGCAACATCATCCGTTCCTCCCCCAACCACACCAACCACAACACATTCAACACATTCAGCACAACCTCCAAGCCAACCCGCCAGCAAGCAGCAGCACCGGCACCCCGACGCTTCTTCTCCGGCGTCGGCGGAGCGGGCAACGCCCACGAGGCCAGCGAGCGTCCGGCCCCCTCCCTCGACGACGAGGTCCGCCGACTGGCAGCCCAGCAGGACGCCGCCGTCGGGCACTGCGGCATCGGCGGCGCGGGAAACGTCTACAGGCGCAAGGCCAGCGACGCGGGGAGCAGCGGCAGCGGCAGCGGCGAGGATGCCAGGAGCGACGTGAGCGCCTCTAGCATCGAGAGGGCCAAGATTTGGGCTCGTCACGCCTTTAGCCGGGATTAAAGGACGATGCTTCAAAGACGGGTCTAATGATAATGCATAACGAAATTCTTTACTCTAGCGTGTTTTAATTTAGCTTGGGTTTTATCCTTTTATTTGTACGGCGGATGGATTGCGGGCGAGGGTACCTCAGAGCAAATAGGAAAACCTGGCGTTTGTTTCTGGTGAACTTTTTATTATACCCACATAGCGATGAGGGATGAGTCTCATACAATATACCGAAATTTAAAACAATTATCTCTACCTTGCAATGCTCATCTTCATATACGTGTTACCAGATGACCCTGGTTACTGTATCGTTTAAAACATCTACATCGAGCTCATCGTCCCCCGTCGAATCATAGCTACTGCAAGCTGAACTGATGCGTTGCCTTCGTTTGAATATAACAAATAGACAACTATTCTTAACGCCAAATCACCTCGACGCCAAGCGCAAATCACAGGAAAATCATTCACACACCCCCAAGTCTGCTCACTTGCCAGTGTGCATCCATCCAAACAGCCCAATCGTCGACCCGAGCAGCATAATGGTAACGACGCCAGCCCCGGCCTTGTCCCCCGTCGTCACTGGGGAAAAGGTTCTACCTGCGCCATCCAGCGAGCCACCTTCGCCGCCGGCGTTGGGGTTGCCCTTGCTCGTGCCTCCAGTGTCGTGCGTGACAGGCGGCGCCGCGCTGTTGATGAGCAGCAAGCTGACGGCCGCGACCACGTTCATCTGCTGGCCGGCCCCGACATCATTGTCAAACTTGCCGCTCGTCCAGGTGAAGCCGCACTCGCGCCCCGTCGCCCCGCCGGTGCACGAGTCTATCGCGGCCTGAGCCGACTTTCTCAGCACGGGGAGGACCTGGTCCGCGATAAAGGGGGCCAGCTTGGTCGCCGTTGAGTACCAGCGGTGCATGTAACCCCTGAAGGACTTCATGTCGGTCGTGCACGTGTGATAAGTCTCGCACGCCGGTTCGATGGCGATGCCGTCGGGGAAGAACGTCTTTAGGCCGTGCTGGACCATCTTGCTCACACGGTCTTTCCAAACATCCGAGCCTTTGGTCTGCAGCAAATCGTTAGTCCAGGTGAATGATTAATTCGACAGCAGAGATGGGAACATACGTAATTGTACATGTAGGCGGCGCCGAGCGTAAAGATGGCATTGTTGTATGAGAACTCGGCCTTGTTGATGTCGGTGCAGTTGTTCTCAACGTGCGCGCCGTCGTACAGAGCTTCATTGTCCTTACCCATGAAGCCGATGGCCATCATCCAATCCCACGTCTTCTCCGCCCAGTCGGCGTACGTCTGATTTCCCGTGTAGCGCGCCAGCCTCGCTCCGAGGTTGAAGAAGCAGCCGTTGGCGATGCTGTTCTTGTAGTTGTAGCCCTGGTTAGAAAAGGGCACCTGCCAGCGCATGCCGCCGCCGCACGTGCCGTCGTGTCGCTCGGGGCTGGCCATGGTGTTGAAGACGCCCTGGGCGAGGGCCAGCCATTGGGGCTCGTTCTCGGGGGGGTTGGGGAAGTTGTTCTCCGCGGCCAGCATGGCCGACATGCCCCAGAAGCCCTGGTCGTCGTTGCCCATGGATGCCGTATAGTTGGGAGGCATGTAGTCGTCGTTGGGGCCCGTCTGGAAGAGCATGGCTTGCATAATAATATCGTTGTACGCCTCGTCGCCCGTCAGGAACCAGTAGTCGATCAGCGTCCCCCACATTGCACCTCCTTCCCACCAGTAGTAGTCTCCCGCCGGAGGAGGGCCTGGTAGGATGCCAGGGACCTGGCCAGACTCGTTGCCTTTGTAGTACTGCAGCATGTCCCAAGCAGCCGCTGCTGCCGTCGTCTTGATCGCCTCTGCCCTCAGTGTTAGGTTTCATCAGATGCCAAGCTAGACAAGTTGGGAGTCGTCATCATACCATCTGAGTCGATAGAGAATGGTGATTGCGCCGAAGCACATGCTGTCATCAGCAAAGCCGCAAGGGCTTGGTAAACGAATGATAGTTTCATGCTGTGATGATGATGAGGAGGAGGTCTGATGGCCGGATTATAGTAAAGCGAAAGAACTTGGATGAAGACGGAGGGAGAGAGAAAAATGATGACGAGCTTGTGCTGCCTCGCACGATATCATCGATTCATATCACGCCGTGCAAGTTACTAAAGTAGTCACACAAGCGATGACAGACAATGGGGGGAACAAAACAAGCCGATGTTCCGTTATGATTTAGCAGAAATGGAGCGCCCTCATTTCCAATTCACTGCCACACTCTGAGATGATTTGCAGTGCCGATATGCGAAAAGAGGAAAGGGGGATGATGAAGCGGCAGGAAAGATCCGAATGTATGGAGCGAGCGTGTTTTTGTCTCCCTACTTGGTGTTACTTTCGTAGAGCGGGATCTGAAAGAAGGACGCGTTGGAGGGGGAAGTGAAACAACCTTTCGAGGGGTTCCCTCTCACTTTGCCTTCACAATCAGAGTTAATGTTTGACATCATTACCTGGCAATCTTATCACCCCCCCGCGTGTGCCGCCTCTCCCTCCCTCGACTCGAACATTTCCATGCAAACAATTTTTTACTTTTTCCTTATTCTTTGTTTCTTTCTTCCTTTTATTCGGCAAATAAGTCGGGACAATGAAGGAACCATGGAAATAAAGTTTGGCACGGTGAATTGAACTTGCTCCTTTTCGCCGAGAGGCCTCACTGGGGCAACTCAAAATATTGAAAGGGGGCCTCCTATAGGCATTGTTGAGTGCTTGCGCGTTCTGGCTCGCCGGGGCGGCAGCTCTGTGCCGGTCGAGGAGAGGGCGCAATTCTTTGTAGAATGATTTGCCGATTGCTCCGGTGCTGGCGCGATAAGGTGGGTGAACACTAGAGACTAGAGATTCTTCGATGCGAGACATTGGAGGCATGCACGCTTGAATTTGAGCAACAGGATGATGGGTGAAGTCGAGGTCGGCACATATATATGCATGTCTGCCAAGCTACATCTTTGTAAGCCGTCAAAAGCACCGATTTGCTGCAGTCCGATCGAGGAATCGAGCAACTTCTTGGCAAAAGTCCACTTTCTTTGCTCATTGCGCTAAGTGCGTGCTCTAACTGCTGGCTACGCTGACTACAGTGGCTAAGTGGCTGCCCAGTCAGAGCAACAGAACCCCTCTCGTTGGGGTGTGGCTACCCTGTAACAAATGTCAGAACAGCAATCCCGACGCCAGACACGCCCATTACCCCTCATCTAGGACTTCTTCCTTCTTCCGCATGCTTGAATAGACTACATTTGATTACCCCATGTTGAGCCCGGACCTTGAGTTGTGATGAGCAGTACGTACACACGTAGCTACGTGACACCTAAATTGGCCGTTAGTTCTTGATTTCTAAATCGCAGTAGGTCCCGTGCGTTTCAACACACAATGGATAACTAAAGATAATTTAGCTGAAGCCTCCTTGAAGACTTCGTGCGTGCATTGCTCCGCGACGAAATGCTCTGTAATAAAGGCGCTGGCGACGATAGGGGGTATAGCGATTAAACAATCGCCGTGTCCCCTACCGTCGCTACTGCCTTCGTTGCAGAGCATTCCGATGCGAGGCAATGTCCGCACGAAGTCTTCAAGGAGGCTTCAGCTTGGCTATTAAACTAGAGGTATTCCAAGGCAAAAAAAACCGTTACTCTATATATTTAAAAGGGGGCATAAGGCTTGCTTATATATAGCCTAGAAAGCATACAAATATAACGTTGTATTCTCTATGAGCCCTCGTGACCTGCTCTAATGTGGCAAAAGGTGGTTGGTCTGATCGGGCAGACGGAAGTTGGGATTGCCCTTATGCCTATAGCAGACCTACAACCCTATAACTCGTGACGTTTCTTGCAGTGAGGAAAATCTAATACCACCTTAGAATAGGTAGGATGTGACAGGTCATGCCCTTGAGGAAGAAATGACCAGGACGGAATAATACTGACCCGCCCCGGAAGAGTTTCCCCATTGCCCCCACCGCACCGTTGCGGGCACTGGCGCACCTGTGGGCCTCGGATTTGCATTAGAGCGACCGGACTGGAAAGCTGTCCTTTCAGGTACGGCTGAACCCTGAATAGGTAGCGACTCTTGATTGCGACTTGAACGACTGGGACGACAGTACTTGCGCCTCGTACACAGGCCTTTCCCCGCTCTCCAACGCACGTGCAATCGTTCAATTGATTTGAGGATTATGCAGTAACTAGTACTGAATCTGCCTCGTCCGCTTCTTTGTCTCTTCGAGCGGGCATTTGTTTTTATCCTCAGCTCGTTGCGCCGGCCATTGACGACGCCACGAGACTCCCCGACTGTACACGCACCGAGAAGACGACATTTTCAAAATGAACGGATACGAAAAGGGTGGCCTCAACGAGGACGACTTTGGCGCCAAGGGGGGCATCGTCAGCGCCTTTGATGCATTTCGTACGCTTCTCCCCCTTGTGGACATGCGGCAGAAACCACGATAGCTAACAGGCTCGAAGCCAAGGCGAAACCCCAATATGTAACGCGGACCTCGGACGGCGGCAAATGGACTGTAGCTATGATCTTCTTCTCCGTCATATTCGTGTGGGCCGAAGCCTCGCGCTGGTGGAACGGCTACGAGGAGCGCAACTTTGCCGTGGAGAAGGGGGTTTCGCACGAGATGCAGGTCAACCTTGACATGGTGGTCAGGATGAGGTGCTCCGACCTGCACATCAATGTGCAAGATGCCGCCGGCGACCGGATCCTCGCGTCAACGAAGCTTCGCCGCGACCCGACGAACTGGTCGGATTGGGTAGACAATCAGGGCATGCACAAGCTGGGCAGGGATGCCGAGGGCAGGGTCGTCACAGGCGCTGGCTGGAAGAATCTTGTCCAGCACGAGGATGGCTTCGGAGAGGAGCACGTGCATGACATTGTTCGCATGGGTAAGAAGAGGGCCAAGTGGGCAAAGACGCCCAGGGTCAAGGGCGCCTCTGACAGCTGCCGTCTGTACGGAAGCCTTGACCTCAACAAGGTGCAAGGTGATTTCCATATTACTGCTCGCGGCCATGGCTACAGAGAGTTTGGCGCCGAGCATCTTGACCACGGCAGTGAGTTGTGGACCTGACCGAGTCGAAAGTATAAGACGCTGACCCCCTTTTCAGGATTCAACTTTTCCCACATCATTTCCGAGCTGTCGTACGGCGCCTTTTACCCTTCGCTTATCAACCCCCTCGATAACACCGTCAACGTTGCCGAGACCAACTTCCACAAGTTCCAATACTACATCTCTGTGGTACCGACGGCCTACAGCCACGGCCGAAGCACCATGCTCACGAACCAATACGCCGTGACGGAACAGAGCAAGCAAATCAGCGAGCACCATGTACCTGGCGTCTTCTTCAAGTACGACATTGAACCAATCATGCTGTCCGTCAAGGAGTCACGGCTTGGACTGCTCAGGTTCTTGTTGCGCATTATCAATGTGGTTAGCGGCGTGCTCGTCGCCGGTCACTGGGGTTTCACGCTCAGCGAGTGGGCGAGGGATCTTTTGGGAGTCAGGAAGAGGCGGAGCGGTGGCGGCGACGGCGTGCTGGGCAGCAAAGATGGGTATGATGCATAGTGAAGTGGTGGAGGGTAGATTGGGCTGTACATATGGCTGGTTTCTTGCTTTTTTCCCTTTTTTCCTTTTCTTGTTTCTTCGTCATGGCGTCTGGATACCTGGAGTTGGGAAAATACACTTGATTCAAAAATACTGGATAGAAAAGAATCTATACGACATGAGTCTGACCACGAGAGCTAGATGTGTAATAATGCCAAAAAAGGTTTGTGGAAAGTTCCATGATTGGAATGCAGCCCTGGAGCCATCCATTGTTCCCAGGCCCCGACGGGAAGCAAGCCTCCAGCTGTAGCACAAGCTTAGCACCAACAGGCTTCGCTCCAGTAACTTTGACTTTCGGGAGGCGCCGACTTCTGGTTTCCCTAATCGGGTTTATCGGAGATTCGCTTTTCGATCTTCAAAGGCGAATGAATCTCTATTTTTTTTTGTTCAGCCCAACAGTCTGCCCATCTCACCCATACCCAACCTCTCCACTTGGAAGTATGTATAGTGGCCGCCCGACTATGGGGGCATAAATTGCACTTTGGGCAGCTGAAGAAGTCGATTTAGGCTGGGTGGATGCACAAATAGAGTTTTTGTATACGTGTCGGTGAACAAGTCATATCGCACATACGGCTGCGACCCTCCTGTGCTGTCATGGCGAGGGTAATTAAATGCCTTGGTACCGCGACTCTGGGATCGGTGGGTATGACGACATGGCATAGGACTAAGAAGTGCACTTTGATGCTAGCAGTACCTACTGTAGTCCGTAAGTACATAGCACTCGCAGCAGGTGCTGACATACTACTTGATCAGATCTAATATTCGCTCGTGGTTAACATGTTGCGCGACGAATATCTGCGACATGCAGAAAATTAGAACGAGTCACAGGGTTCACTAACGAGAAAGAACACGATGCCTTGTGTGCATGCAGTCTGGGCCTGGCCTGAAGGGGCAGCGCAAAAAGCAAAGTTGCCCCCCTCCCCGTGTCCGTATGACCCGCTGATCGCCGCCTTGCTCAGCCGAGTGCGTGCTTCTCTGCCTGAAAAAAATGATTATGGCAGATTTGCGTCACAGGGAACAAGATTGATGACGGACAGTGTCTTGGGATGTTGCTTGTGCTACTCAAATGCGCACTTTGGGTCAGCTCTGTCGTTGGGAAGCAATAAAGTCTGATTTTCGACACCACCACGGTGAGTGACCATACAGACAAAGGACAGCCTTGCCGTGCGTTGGCTTTTTTCTATTTTACAGCGGGTGTTGTCGAGATGTGTTGTGTGTCATTATCCGTCGCTTTCTGATTGGGGGCAGAGCGTGGCTAGAAACTTGGTGGCTTGAAACTTGGTGGCTAGAAACTTGGTGGCTATTAGAAACTTGGTATTGGCGTAGAGCGAAGCCCAGCCCCTCCTTCATGTCATTCCCACCCCTCTCTCCACTTCTGCTACTTCCAACTGCCCACCCGACCAACCCAACTACGAGTAATCACCCCCCTCTGTTGTTGTACGAGTTCTATTGTTGGTGCCAAGAAGTGTCCTAAAGGCCATAGATAGCCAAGGCCCCCAGACCGGGCGTTTATTCGTCATTCTTCCATCTATTTCCTGCTTTACACCAACCTCCTCTTTTGCTGTTCGTTTGACGTTATTGAGACGGATTCTTCACAAAACCGACATCGACCATCGCCAAAGTATACTCGCACATAGAAGGCATCCTTTACACTGAGCGTCTAATAATTTTCTTATTCACATACAACATCGCGCCATGGGCGACGTTTACCGGGAAAGCACCCGGTCATACCGCGAGGACGACTACAGCTCCGATGATGATCGTCCTCGTTCGACTACTACCGTCCGTCGCTACAAGGTCGCTCCAAGTCGCACCTCCGAGAGGGTGCCTGACGTAGACGACCATCACATTCGTGCCCCCTCCTACGACCGCCCGCGTTCTTCCAACTTTGAGCCCTACGAGGAGCGCCGGACCGAGAGAACTACTTATTATGAGCGGGATGACGGCACCACGGCAGCCAAGCAAGACGACCGCAACAAGATTACCGTCTATGAGAAAGATAATGGCGAGTTTGACTATGAAAGGAAGCATAAACACCGTCATGGACACCATCATCACCATCACGATGACGAGATTCAAGTCGAAAGAAGATCCCAGGACTTCTTTGAGGATTCCCAAGGGTATGATGTAGAACGCTTTCGCAAGGAGACCGAATACTACGCACCTCCCCCGGCTCCGATCATCATTCGTCAACATCAGGAGCCCCAGAAGATCTACTTTCAGGAAGCACCCCCGCCTGCCCCCATCATCGTCCCTCGTCAAGAACCTAGCGTCATAGTTCTGCGGGAAAGAGAGCACCGGGAACACGAGCCTCAGCGTCAGGAGCGTCAGGTTGCCCGTCGTGAGCCACGAGATGATCACGAATCTTATTACTATCGTCGCGAGGTTCGCGAAGGTAGCAGGTGGGGGAGGGAGCGTGAGAGAGACTATGCCCTGGAGCGCTTCGATCGCCACCGCCGTCATGGCGACGAGTACCATAGTGACGATGACGAGTACGTCGTTCGTCGCAAGATTGTGCGCCGCGAAAGCGGCAGCGGCAGCCCTCACCACAAGCGTGAGCTGGCCGCGGGTGCCTTGGCCGGCGCTGGCATCACGGCTCTCATGGCGAGTGGTCGACGGGACTCCAACGGCGGCTCTAAACACCGCGGCCGCAAGGTTGCCGCCGGTGGCGCGCTGGGACTTATCGGCACAGAGGCTCTGAGGAGGGCTCGCAGCGCCTACGGCGAGCGTTACCACGACAGACGGGAATCTTCCCCGGATGACCACTCTCGCTTGAAGAAGGGCCTTGGGTTTGCCGCCGTCGCGCTGGCGGCAGCTGGCGCGGCCAAGTACTACCAGGCCAGCAAGATTGAGAAAGAAGAGGCAAGCAGAGGCAGAAGCCGAGGACGTCGACGCCGCTCGTACTCTTCTTCTGGCAGCGAGCCGGCTTGGTCACATTCCCGGTCCCGGTCTCGCGGACGAACAAAGAGCCGACGGAGGAGCTTGTCTACCATTGCCAAGGCAGCGCTTGGAACGGCCGCGACTGCTGGTGTTATCAAGCATTATCGCTCCAAGTCCAGAACCCGCTCCGGCTCTCATTCCGGCTCCCGTTCCAAGTCACGGAGCAAGTCTCGTCTCCGTCATGCGGCCGAAATTGGTACTGCCGCTGCCGCTGCTGGCGTTGCAAGCAAGATGTG
The DNA here is from genome assembly GCA_003012115.1 of Trichothecium sympodiale. NCBI lineage: Eukaryota > Fungi > Ascomycota > Sordariomycetes > Hypocreales > Trichothecium > Trichothecium sympodiale. The sequence goes on along the minus strand of PXOB01000042.1, from coordinate 148,513 downwards.
GTCGAACCACAAGAACAAGAAGGAAAGCCGGGAGCGCTCAAGGGGCCGGGAGCGCTCAAGGGACCGAGAATTGAGCGATGACGATAGGTACAGCAGCCGGCGCGGTTCTCCATCCCGAGATCGCACCCGCAGCAGAAGCAGAAGCAGGTCCATCGCCAGGTCTCATCGTGGCGATTCAGTCGCTGACACAGACCTAGGCCTAATTGAATACGGTGACCGCCCGCTGGGACCAGACGAGATCCGTCGTCGAGACCAGGGCTACGAGAACGAAGCCGAAGAGCGACGCAGGAGGAGAGAGAGGAGACGGGCCCGGGATGCCAGCACCGACGGTGAAGGCTCGCCCGACGGAGGGAAGAGAAGTCGAAGCCGTCTTCACGACATGGCCACGGCCGGTGCCGCCGCCTTTGGTATCAAGGAGTACAAGGAGCGCAAGGATCAGGAAACGCGACAACAGCGGTCCGCGGAGCGTAGACGAGAGGGGACATCCCGTGACCGGTCTCGCGAACGGTCTCGCGACCTTGGTGGAAGCCGGCATCCAAGCATGGAGGCTCCTCCCCGTTCCAAGAGTAAGAAACGTATGTAATCTCTCATCTCGTACCATGGTAGGTGGACTGGCGCAACTGACAATGTCGCAGGGGGTGCGGCGGATGATTATTTTAACCCCGGTCACGGGCGCAACTCACCTCCCATGGCCTCGGGCGGAGCCTACTATCCTCCGTATCCGTCCAGTCCGGGGGTTGGACAACCTCCGTACCCTGGCCAGCCAAGCTACGGATCCTATCATCCTCAAGATTATACGGGCTATCCGATGCCGAACCAACGACCGCCTCCAGGTGGAAACATGCCAAACCCGACTTACAACGCGCCCCCGCCGGGACCTCCGCCGGGACCGCCCAACGGAGGCAACATTTCACCCGACCATGTGAGTGAAGATGACCAACGTGGGAGAGCACAGGGTGCGTGGCGTCGTACTTAGGTGGCACAATTTCTTTTTCGGCTTCTTTCTGGGACGGCAGATTGCTGACCCGTGATTAGATGCAGTGAAGCGTGATGGGATAAGATCGAAATCAGTTTCCTTCACGCTCTCCCCAAAGAGCTCAAGGACGTTGGAACTGCACCGCACTTGTAAGGAGACGGCGGAGAACGAGGAACACAGCGAGGCCGAGACCGGAGATGAAGAAGATGAAGACGATACCCGCGCCGATAACGTGAGGATGCCCTTGCAGCGCAGAGTCACCGAGCCCGTGCATAAGTCGCGTGCGTCCCGACGTCGCTATTCGGATGATTCGGATGATTCGGGTGCGGATGTGGAGGACCTCCCCGACCGCTTTGATAAACGTGGCCGCGCAGCCAACTCTTCAGGCCGTAAACGTGGTGACTGGACGAGCCGTAGCGGGGAGTTTGAGCGTCGCCCCGAGAAACCCGGTGAATTCAGTATGCACGGGGCATGGCACGTTGGTGGCACGAACTCGGACGCTGTTGAGAAGATTGCAAAAGGTGTCACGGATGCGCTGGATGGTAAAGGCGGATGGTTGGGAGTGCTGGGTACGGTGCTGAACAGCGGGTTGCTGGAGGAGGGCAAGAATGCAAAGAAGAGATGAGGGGGATTTCTATCACGACTTATGATATGCTTGACGATCTATTTTCTTAGGATCTTATGAGATAGATTGAGATTTATGAATTAATTATGACAAGTTCTATTTGGTATAAGCTGTTGTCTCGTGGCTTGAGTTGAAGGACGTCACAAGATGGACCTTGATAGTCTTGATCATTTCACTTCTTGTCTTCAGTAGATGTGAGCTTTAAGCTATGTCAAAGGCTTCTGATGTGAGTATGATGTGTTATTGCTATGACTAGGGTAAAGCAGGGTCACATGAATGGATTAGATGAGTTTACTCGCGGTGACGCAAAGTACCTATAGCAGAGCAAGGACCCGACGTGTCTGGCTGGTTCCCCTCAACGTCGCAACCCCTTGCGTCGATCATCAACGCGTCTTCCACCAAGCTTCCTTGTAGTAGGCCTCGTCCTTGGTGCTGCCCCCGCCGGAGCTGCCGCCGCGGCCGCCGTGGCCACCGGACCCTTTGGATCCATCGGCCGAGTCGGAGGACTTGGACTTGGACTTGGACTTTGATTTGGACTTTGAGTCGGAGGTGGACTTGCTGCCCGAGGTGTTGTTGTTGTTGTCTGTGTGTGAGGACATTTTGAGAGTTTTGTCTACGGTGTTGTCTGTGGGTTTTTTCCAGCTGTACGGTTGGTTCTGAGAGGTTTTTTTAGCTGCTGTGCAGATGTGTGTTGAGAGATGTTTAGTTGCTATTTAGTTGTGTTTTTGAGAGATGTTTGGGGATCATGTTATGGATTATGGGAATGGTATTTATAGTACTACAAGTTTGTTTGATACCTCGTCCATGTGGAAACTGTTCTGTGAACGACACATGTTTGGGCTGCTGAGAAGCGTCAGAGTCTGCGAGAAGCGAGGTTGTGCATGATGAGAAATGTCATTTATTCGGTTGGCTAGCGAGGCAAGCGAGAGGGGGTCATGGTGATTAAGGAGGTGAGAAAGGTATAGATAAATAGGGGTTGTGGAGGAATATCAAAAAATAGTTGAGACCGAATACTCCGTAGTGACGGATAGGTAGATGCTGGTTTAGTCCTGAGTAGATCACGTTGGCATGTAGGTTCGATTCTTTGATCAGGCCGTATCTGACGAGAAGCTGGCGTCGTAATTGTGCAATGATGGACTCGAGAAGTGGCTGGCAGATTCAGTATTAGTTGACTGGTCCTGGGCAGATATGGCATTTGTCAACGTGCCTGTAGTAAATAGCACTGTCGGCCTTGACGCGACAGTCATAAGGAAAATACGGAGTACACTTGCACAATGCTTCTTCAGCTTATATCTCACATCAAGTCATTACATACATACAAAAACTCGCCGGGTAAGAACTTCGCGCAAGAGTCTGACAACGCCATTGTCAAGGGGCCCTTGGCGAGAGCAGTGGGTGAAATGGGAGAAACAAAAGGTGCACGTCGATCACTGCTCAGAACGGATGACTTGGGCCAAGCTTTTCTGCTGAAGGAATTTGTCCCTTTGGGCGAAGAACGGTTGACAATTACCGTGTGGGGGGACGCAGGAACCAGAAAGCAGGAAAAAACTGGAGGTGCCTACGGAATGAAAATATACGATACATGCTTGAGATCTACTTCAAGCATGAATGCAGGCGTCTCACTTCTGACGTGTGCTTTGCCATGGCTCGAGGAAAAGTGCCGGGCAGTGACCCCAGTTGATGGGATCATCTGCCGTTTAGAGGCTTGGCAGAGGTGAATTTGCGGCACAGTTGCTTATGCGCCTCAGGGTTCGGCATTTCCCTATTGATTTGGAGACGGCATTGGGATATTGACGGTTGTACAGGTGAGGATTGCTTTTGCAAAATCTGGTCATGTTCATTTGTATGTGGTTTTATGTATGTGGTTCATGTATATATATGCATAAGGAAACGAAACGTTTCATCCCTGACCGACTTCCGTCACATCCTCCCGAACAACCGATCTCATCAAGGGCTGACATGGTGAAGCTGATTACACTTCTGTAGTCGAGCAGGTCCACTGACGGATTTGCTTAAACGCAGTAGCCACCCTTGGTGAAGCACTGGAAGCCACCGCAGCAGTCGGACTGGATGGAGCAAGGCTCGTAGTTGCCAGAGCACTAAGGACAATTAGCAAACGGTCATGGTAGATTATCTCGATGGGAAAAAACGTACACGCTTCTCAATGACGTTGGCCTCGGCGTTGGGGACAGCGTTGGGCAGGGCAACGGCGGCGCCGATGAGGGCAAAGACGATGGTGCTGAAGAACTGCATGTTGGCGGTTGTTGTTGTTGTTGTTGTTGTTGTTGTTGTTGTTGTTGTTGTTTTTTGGGTGTAGAGAGTTGAATTTGGATGGCTATATTTGATGAGAGAGGATGGTTATGAGAAATGAAGCGTGTACGAGGATGGGTTTGTCCTTTTTATACTTGATAATGAGGCACGTTGACCGCCTCGCCTCACAGCGACGGTCCGTGGTACGATGGATTCTACATATCGAGTGGTGTTGATGCAAGTACATGGGAACGATCCTGCGAAATCATCATGTAATCCAGCCAAGTCTCTCCCCAGAAGTACGGAGTAACGGTCATGGAGGATAAGCAGTAGTTAGCTTACGGCTGACCAAGGGGTTCTGATCGCTTTCGATTCCCGCTCTTGGCTTGGCCCAATCAAATGCCGGGCCGTCGGCTGACTTGATGCTCGCCCTGTTCCAAATAGCCTCACGGAGGGTAGTAATGTATAATAGATGTGGTATTCTTACAATTGGGTCCTCTCTGAGGCACAGCACGCCAGACTAATTTTGGAAGCTGCTTAAGATTTTTTGCACTTTGAACTCTTCCCTTCTTCTTTTCTCTCTATTAACACAGAGGGTTGATGCGATTTCCCTGTTTGTACGGAGTGCATAATTCTCACGTTGGAAGAAGCATGGCGAGGCTAGTGTGGTGGGTTGTAGATTGTTGGTCGGACGACGCCGCCAAGGAACGTTTGACGAGGAACTTTGGTTCATTCATGCCGTGGGCCGGGGAAGGGGGTATTAATCTGTAGACGTGAGGCAAGCATGGTCTGACCTTGGTTGAAGCACTTATTAGCCAGCCTGCAACCAAGGCCTGACGGATCGACTGGCCGTCAGCCTGCATGAATGCGATCTTGGTCGTTCTCTGTCTCGAATGGCCTATGGAAACGGGCATGACGGGCGCTCGGCAGCTCGGCATGGTTGAATGTGTCGAGCCCCGGTTAATGCCAAGACAAGAGCGCGGCAAGGAGCTGCTTTGAGCACGTCGGAGGATTCACGACTATAGAACCTTTACTTGTATTTGACGGAATGGGTGCAGTAGAAGAGGTCTATGGGAGAATTGCTGTTACAAGAAGATACTACTTGTAAGTCTTTTTTTAAGCTAAATGTTAAAAAGGAAAAAAGTTGAGACTAGGCGGTGGTGCCATCACCTCGAAGCAGCTAAGACCTTAAAGCTGTCACGACCCGCCTTTTTGAACACAACGCGGTCGGTCGCCCTGCAAGAAAGGCGCGTTTGCTATACAAATTAGCTTACAAGAGAAGTACGTACGTCTTATCCGTTGCCTTGCCGGGCCTTTCAGACAACGCAACCCCTAGAATCTTTGAGGTCTTGACTGCTTCGAGGGGGATATCGGCTCTTGTCCGTCATCGTGTTGACTGACCCCCTGTCCGAGGGATTCGGAAAGCGGTCCAGTCATTGGTCGCGGGACCTGATCTGATTTCCTCGGATATAACACCGTTGTTGATCTAATATCTGATAAGAGCCTTCAGGCGGAGTTGTCGTTTTTGGTATTAGGTGGACATTGTCGAATTTATATCCTCGGTAGTCGGTTTGCTCAATGATGTCTCGCTCTTCCCCACAACTCGATAATCTGACATTCGTTCTTATATCATCTTTTAGTTCACATTCGCAGCATTAATAATTGGCCTTGAGCAGCACCAATTTTACATCTTCTTCACCACTACACTGATGAAGAAGCTGCCGGGCATCGACAGCACCGAGTTGCTGGTACTCACGGAGCAGAGTCCCGTCGAAACACTCCGAAAACTGCGGATGGTCGGGGTTGAATCGGCGGATGTGGGCCCATCGACGCCGAGATGCCCGATCTGCGAGGGAAAGCAAATACATCACCCTTTCTTCTAGGCTTTATTGAAGATTCATACGTCAGAGGTCTTCTGGAGAACATACAGTCATGCGGGACTATGTGTTAAGGCATGGTTGCGTAACGAATGTATAGGGCTGGAGAGTCTAGTTTTACTCAGGCAAAGCTCTTCAAGAGCACGTATGAAAATAGTTGTCCTACATTTAATAAACAGATGCCATAGATTCAAAGGAGAACCTCTAGCTGAGTCCGGCACCTTGTAATGACATGGATCTCACTGGATGACCGTTCTGGAGTTGAAAGCATCGCCATGCTAAGTAGATAAAATGAACTTGCAATTTACATGATAGATAACATAAACCAATTTAAAACATCAGTATTCAATATTACGCGTATAAATCACTCACCCTCCTCTTACGTCCGAGAGAATTAGCTGTCGTTTGTTGCTAATGAGCTCCTGTCAAGGTCAAGTTGGTGCAATTCGTATGCTCAAACTCCAAGGCGAGCTCGGTGGTGAAGATTGCCAACATTGGCCTTGCTCCCTCTCGCAGATTCCACCTGGATATATGTGCCTATGCGCTACGAATGAATGTACAAAGATGAATTATAGGAATTGACTAAATGGCAAGATGGCTCATCACAACGTAAAGCAAACTCAACTGATTGACAATCTAATAACTCTCCTGGTGGAACATGTTTCCAAGTCCGTCATCAGCGTTGTCGTCCTATTTTGGAATATTTACTAGATGCCTGATTATATTACAACTCAGTGGCTCATAAACGGTTTACAGCTCCCTCTATTCACAACTCCGTCATTTCAAAAGAAGGCGGCAGCTACATTCTTGCTTCATGGCTGGCGGTCCGGGATTGCTTTGCTGCTTCCCTTTCGGCTTGGCACCTTGATCCCGCAAGCAATTCATAGCTGCGACAATCCTCTGCGAAAGCCGCTGGAGCATCGCAGCTTTTCGGCGTGATCTAGGTCGGCGGAAGAAGTGTAGTTGACCTCAAAGGGCTCATCCCCAGGAACGCCAATGACCTCGTCTTCGAAAAAGGAGTCTGGAAGGATAAAGTTGGGATCCCTGTCCTTCATTACTCGCAAGGTGTGCCGAACAACATCGTAGCCAAAATTGTGCCTCAGCACCTCTGCGGGATTCGCTGCTCTCATCGTTAGCATTTACACACATCGACTATGAAGCAAAAAAGGATGTGGCATATCTCACTTGGTATCTTGTCCTCCGGCAAGTATCTCAGTAGATCATCTCGGACAAGATGGGTCTGATCTTGCCCAACGTTGCTGAGGATCTGAATCACGCTGGCCCTGCTACGTCTAATGTCGTCGTAGATGGCGAGACGCTCCCGAATCTGCTGCGGGTCCGACGCGCCGTGGAGCACGATGCCGAGAACCAGGCCGTCTTCAAGGCCCAGGGCGCCCCCCTGGCCTTGGTGCGGCAGCATCGGATGGGCCGCGTCGCCGGCGAGGGCCAGGCGTCCCCGATGGTACGTCGGCAAGGGATGTCGGTAGAGCAGCGGCCAGCGTTTGACCTCGACGGCCTTGCTCATGACCTTGAGCAGCCTCGGGTCAAAGTCCGAGTACTTGTCCAGCACCTGCTCAACGCCGACGTTGGCCTGCCAGTCTTCTTTCCGCCCGCTGCTCCTCTGCTGCTCCTCGTCATCAAAGTAAATGGCCACGAAATTGTGAATCGTGTTATCCCGACAGGGGTAAGTCACGATCCTCCTCCTCGTCTCATTGTGCGGAAAGAGCCGCGTCCAGCCGCTCGCGTCCGCATTCCAGAACCTGGTCTCCGGATCCGCCTCGAGCGTCTCGGACGGGATGAGGAACCTAAAAGCGTAGTTGGAGTGCTCCGGAGCGACGGGCACGTTCCGGCTGCCGGTCACGGCTTCCGAGGCCACCGAGTGCACGCCGTCGGCCCCGATGACCACGTCGCCCGTGATGACCTCCCCCGAAGCGAGCGTGATGGCCGGCCTTTCCGGGTCATACCCCCGGACGTCGGCCCCGAGGTGGATCCTGACCGGATGCCCGACCCCGTCACCCCTCGTGGCCATTGTCTTTAGTGCATTGTGCAGGTCTACCCGGTGGGCGTGGTAGAGCTCCGCGCCGCCGATGCCGCTGGCCGTGCCGTCGGTCGACAGCGTGGCGGTGGTGTCGTCTATGGAAAAGGGGTCCCTGTAGGTGAATAGGCGGGACTTGACGAACCGCCAACGTCCCGGATCGAGGCCCCAGGCCGTGAGGAAGCGGGTGGCGTTTGGCGGGACGTTGATTGCCGCGCCCATCTCATTGTTCATCGACGACCTTTCGTACACGTTGCATCGGTGCCCGGCCCTTCTGCAGGAGACGGCAGCTGAGAGACCGGCAATGCCACCTCCCACGATGATGGCGTGCAACATGTCGGAATGGAATAGAACAGAGGAGATAGGTAGTAGAGGAAGACACGGCTGAGGAAGTGGGCTATCGACGTTGGTATTTGGGCAAAGGGAAGTATCTATGAAGCATTTCGTAGAACCCATCTACATATAGAATGGACTGATAATACAGTAAGAAAACATGCTGACATCACTGCAGCGTTGGTCCCTTTCCTTCACTCAAAGCCGTGTACTACCACCCCGCATCTCGAGTGCATAATGAAGTACGGAGTACGGAGCATTAGAAGAGCTCATTGGCTTGATAAGGATGAAACCATCAAGCTTAGTTTATGCCCCCTGTGGCAGTCCAAGATTGCCATCTTCCCTTGCCTTCTGATCTTGGAGTAAAGTTGGGCAAAAAGCAAGACATGCCCCGTCCCAAGTGTTCTTTTTCAGCTTCCGATTTTAATGGGGAAGAACGTGTAGTTGAGCGCCAAGGCAAGTCAGTCTTGGTCATGTTACACACAAGACATACTTGCATCCTGCTGCCCCCTTTATCCAGGAGGCCAGCCACGCGATTAATAAAAGAGCACGCGGCAATCGACCCCCCCAACGCAAAGCAACCCATTTCTTTTTCTTCTTCTTTTTGGTTTTTATTTTCTCTTCCTTTTTGCAACTTGTCTCACATTGCATTTCTCCCCTCTGATGGGGTGATTTCCGGGACTCGATCTAACGACTGAGACATGCAGCCCCTTGCGTCTATGAGTGGCCGTAGTATCTTCGCGATTAAAGCCACGCGGACGACACATGTTACGCGGATCGAGGCTCGTAATGCAGGGGGGAGAGCCATCCATGACTCGGATACCGATCATGTCCTCGTGGCATTTTATCGTGTGCAGAGATGCCCAAGGGAAGAAGTCAAAATTCTGAATTCGATGTACTGCACCCAATATTCATACATGTCATTTATTTGTTTGTTTATTATTTTCGATTGAACCTTTGCTTCTCTTTTTGCCCTTTTAAACTCGCTCCCTTTTTTGTGCGTAATAACCCAACAGATGATCCTGTCTCGGCGTTGACCTCCGTTTGGCTACATTACCAGTCGTTGTCCGTTGATTGCCAAATATCACCTTTTTCGATATGGCTGCGACTACAATATCATTGGAAAGCAAGAGCAGTTTTACAATGGCCACTATGAGTAAAGACAGTCAGCGCGCGTTGTCGTCGAGAGGTAGAGGCAACGACAGTATCGACATCATAGCACCCAGGCTTTCTACCAAGACGATTCTCGCGGTGGCGGCCGTGTGTGTAATCTACTTTGCTCAGTTGATATCCTTGGTCGGAGCTGGTGCCGTATGTCAAAACGTGAACCTGACTTTGCCTAGACTAACTGACTTATTTTCTTGGTTGTAGCAAGGCCAGACCATGGCAGGCCATTTCCACGACAAGGCAAATGTTTCGTGGTTCTCCGCCCCCATCACCATCATGACCGTAGTCCTCGGCCCAATCGTCTCCCAAGCAGCCGACTACTGGGGGAGGAAATGGTTCCTCGTCATCCTCACCCTGTTTGGAGCCATCGGCTCCGTCACCGTCGCCCGCGCGGCAACCATGAACGAGGCCATCGCCGGCTTCTGCCTCATCGGAGTAGCCTTTGGCGTCCAACCCCTCCTGCACGCCGTCATATCCGAAGTGCTGCCCCGGCGATGGCGCGCCCACGGACAAGCGGCCGCCATGGGCTCCAACGGCCTGGGAAGCATAACCGGTCTTTTGACAGGCGGCGCCCTCAACCGGGAAAATGACGCCCAGGGAAACGGCTTCCGTACATACTTTTACATGGCGACGGCTTGGTACGTCCTCGCGGCCCTCTTGTGCGTCTTCGCCTACCGCCCGCCTCCCACGCGCGCGCAGCGGCGGTTCTCGACCAACGTGGAAAAGCTGAAGCAGCTCGACTGGGTCGGCTACATCCTCTTGGCCAGCGGGCTGGTGCTCTTCTGCGTCGGGCTCTCGTGGTCGGAGAACCCTTACCCCTGGACGGACCCGCGCGTGTCCGTGACCTTTGCCGTTGGTCTCGCCTTGGGGTTTGGGTTGGTGGTCTATGAGACGTGGTATAAGGAGGACGGCATGTTTCATCATGGGCTGTTTTCTCGGAATCGCAACTTTTCCATCTCTCTTTTCTGCGTGTTTGCAGAGGGTGTGGCCTTTTTTGCGGCTAATACGTACTTTGCATTTCAGGTGAGTTCACTCAAAAAGGGGTGCTTTATAAGAAGAGGGAAAAAGAAATTAAATAAGTCATCTCTTAGCTAACTATTCTTCTGATTCACAGGTCAACAAACTCTACGAGAAAGACGCTCTACTAGTCGGAGCTCGCTACAGCATCATGCTCATCTGCTCCATGACGGGAGCCGGCATGACGGGCGCATACTGCGCCGTAACACGCAAAGTGCGATGGGTGACGGTCCTCGCATTCCTCATCTTCATCGCCTTTTTCGCATGCATGGCCACAACCGACCGCCACACCGACCGCCCCGTCTGGGGGTATCCCGTCCTCCTGGGCTTCGCCCTGGGCATGACCCTGACGACGCTCATCACCGCCGCGCAGCTCTCTACGCCTCCGCAGCTGATTTCCATCGCCAGCGGTCTGCTCATCAGCATCCGATCCCTGGGCGGCACCGTCGGAATCGCCGTCTACAACGCCCTGTTCAGCAACCAGCTCCGTCGCCTGCCCTCCAAGCTCGAGTGGGTAGCGCTGAACGGGGGGCTCGAGAGGAACCACGTTCAGCGTTTTATCGACGCCATCTTGGACCGGAACAGGACCGCCCTGGCTGAGATTCCGGGCATGACTGACGCCTTGATGGACTCGGGGGAGATTGCCTCCCAGGAGACGCATGCACTGGCGTTTCGCCACGTTTGGATCGCTGCCGCGTGTTTCGTTGCCCTTGCGGCGGTGGCGTCGGTCTTTCTTCGTGACCGGGAGACTGAATTCAGCATGGAGATTGATGCCCCTGTCGAGCTACCTTCTCGCAAGGAGGCTAGTCATGGACAGAATATTCCGACCCAATACACACCCAAATATGCGGCCAAATAAGGTCGGTATATTTTGGTACCGAGTTGGGAGGGTACTCCTGAGATAGTTGTAGATTTATATTTGTCATAAATTTTCAGATGATTCTTTATAGTAAATAATGCGTAAATGTATACAAGTTGTACTTTATCGTATTCATCAACCTGGTCTCTGTATTCTTTTCCCTCTGTCCTAAATGAACTTTTACATACAGATTGTCTGTAGCATGGGCAAGAAAAGCATGAAACCTTTTAGGGCAAAAGTAAGAGTCTCTTCACAATGTTTCATCTATTCATAGGATGACAGCGCAGATATATCAGTCATGTTGTGAGACTGTATGTTTTACTATCAAAAAGGTGCCACGTTGCGGCCACCATCTCATCGAACTAAACTACGGCACCAAACGTGCTAATCTCATCAAGCAGAGTGCGTAAGCTCCGACACCCGGGCGAAGAATGTCATCTCGCGAGGCTTGATCAGAGAAGGCGCAGTGGTTGCCATGTACTCCTGCACATAACCTTTCTTGACCCTTTCCTGCAGCTGTGGTTAGATCCGGGGTACCGTGAGGAAGAGGCGAGCAGCCGCAACCTCACATTCATAAACCAATCAATAGAAGTATCCCTAACAAAGGTGTCAGGTAAAAAGTTTATTGGTAGATAATTTTCTTTGCAAGATTCGGGAGGTTTAAACTTGCCAATTTTCGACAAGGCGTATGTGGCCAGGCAACTCGGTACCAAAATACACCGACCTTATTTGGGTGCATATTGGTTCGAAATATTCTGTCCATGATGGACACATTACGAAAAAGAGCCATTCTACGCTAAACGACTTGAACATCATTCTACCTTTTCTAACATTTCCCCCTTTTTTTCGCCAAGTTAGTTCCCCATCAATACAATTACACACAGCAGCAAAACGAACCTTTTACTTTTATTCCTGCAAATTCAACACAACAGAGTCCTTGAGCGAAGTCCACCCCGGCCGCCCCAGCTCCTGCAGCAGCCTCTCCGCCTTGTCGCGCACCAGCACCTCGTGAGGGTCATCCCTGCGGTGGAGGTGGGGAGGGAGCTTCCTCTGGGGGTCGAGCTCCCGCATGATGTCGATGATGCGGTCAAAGTTGAAGCGCTCGCCAAAGGCAAAGATGCGCTGGTCCTTTACTTTGGGGAAGATTGCCGCGGCCAGGTGTAAGCGGCCGATGTCGTCTGCATCTGCCCACCAGTCTGTGTCCGTCAGTAAAAGAACAATAGTAAAATGGATTTTCATACATGATTTACTTACAGGGTGGGATGAAAGCGTGGATATCCAGCATTCTTCCTTTCCACAAGGGGGGACATAGCTCCAAGCTGTTGTGACCCTCTGGGTTGGCCGGGCCGAGACGTTTGCCAAACATGATGGGGGTAAGGACTAAAATAATTCATGTCAGTGTTAGTTTCAGGCCATATTCTATTCAAAATTCCCTTTCTTCTTCTTTTTTACCCCTTATTTCTTATTTACTCACCCGTGTTGACAATCAAGTCCGGCCGGGTATGGCGAACATCGCCGTACATTCTCCAAACCTCCTGCTCGGCGAGCGTCTTGCCGGCGCTGTAGACCTCCCTCGCCCGATCGGGCTCGTAGGGCGGGGGCGCCCAGGCCTTCTCGACGGCCCCGTAGTTCCAGGTGTTCTCGTCGATTTTGGAGCCGACGCGCTCCCGCGTAGGGCTGAAGGCGGCGCCGCTCGACGACGTGTAGACGAAGCGCTTCACACTAGGCTCGGCGCTAGCGGCGTCGAGGGCGTTGGCGGCACCCGCAACGACGACGGGGATGACCTGATTGGGATCAGAGGGGAAGGACATGTCGCTGGCCGTGTGGACCACTGCAGATACTCCTGGAGATCATCATTATTAGCTTTAGTTGTCAAGAAGATGTATAGAGAGAGAGAGAGAGACAGAGAGATAGAGAGTCAGAAAGAGAGAGAAAAGAAACAAATGGTATATATCCATAATCTAGTTTTTGTATGTACCCTTGACGGCTTCGGCAAATGCCTCGTCTTCAGACATGTCTCTGACGCAGACGAGCTCGATGCAGCCCCGGCCGTAGAGGCCCTCGAAGTGTTCAATCATCCACGATTGCTTCTTCACATCACGGACTGTCCCTCGGACCTTGAACCCGTAGGCCAAGAATTGATTGGTAGCGTGGGAGCCGGTGATGCCATTGGCTCCGGTGATAAGGACGGTAGATCCTTGCGGTAGCACCGAGTCGAAATACGTTGGCATCTTTTTAGCGAGGGGGGCTAATTTAGTTTAAAAAAGAAAAGCGATGTGGTATTCTTAGTGTGGTTGTCGTCGTTGTGGCTGTTGTCGTTGTTGTTGTCGTTGCTGTTACTGTATTGACGGTGAACAGCATCTCCTTGAGCTTACGTACTCAAAAAGTATTATTGTTACCCCCAAGTCACGTTTCTGTGGGAGAATTTCCCGCATTGATGAATTGAGGCCAATGCGTTGTCGATATCATGACCCCCTGGTAAACATTAATCGGGGATTTCGGATACGGGGTCCCGAAGATGACATTGAGAAACCAACAAGGCCCCCCTTTTCTCCCTCTTTTTTCTCCCCTTTTTCCTCGTTCTTTTCCGCCGTCCATTTTCATCAACGGAAGCTCCCATTCTTAAAGGCTAGAATGGTCATCTGAGTAACAAGTAGGAGCACGGGGTACTCTATATATATACTTGTAGGTGGGAGCGGAGCCGGACTAACGCACAAGAACAACGGCATCTTTTTTGCGAGTGCGAGGTTCTAAAAATGGGCCAAGTCAACGTTATTAGCACGCCGTTTCGCTGCAACTACGGTCCGGCCCCTTTCGGAGGGTTTTACAAGTAGTCCCCAGCCAATCACGGAGGGCTACTCGGCAGCACCACTTCTTGTTCGAGGAAAATGGATAGGTAAATCTGACGGCGCAAAAACGATTCGGAAAGACATGGTCATCGAGATGCGGAGAGAAGCAAACTGCACTAATTCCGCCTAATTCCGAGGGACGAAGGAAATGACGGCTGGAGTCGGACGGAGAGAGATAAAAAATATTGTATATATAAGTCTTGGGGATATCTTGGATAAATGAAACGGAGAAATTGATGCAAGCAAACCCCATCTTATCCTGCACATATTTAACAAGCATCCCAATTCAACAGTCTTCCTTTCATCCAACATTATACCTTGAGATACCCTTGACACCATGTCTGCCAAAGAAATCGTCCTCATCACCGGCGCCAACTCGGGCATAGGGTACGAGACGGTCCTGTCCCTCTTGCGGTCCCCCAAGCCCTACCATATCCTCCTCGGCAGCCGCTCCCTGGACAAGGGACAGGCCGCCGCGAAGCAAGCCTCGGCCGACATCAAGGACTCCCCGAGCACGGTCGAGGCGGTGCAGATTGACGTGACTGACGACGATTCCATCCAAAAGGCAAAGGAGCTTGTCGAGAGCAAGTTTGGGAAGCTCGACGTCCTCGTCAACAACGCCGGTTAGTTTACCCTGTGTGCAAGCAAAAGAAGAGATTTCTACGGATGATGAAATTCATATTTTACTGATATAAAAATGATTAGGTGCCTGCTTTGACTCGTCCTGGTCCAACGACGTTGATCGCTACCGAAGCATCATGAACGACACCTACAACGTCAACGTGTCAGGCAGCCACATGACGACCCTCGCCCTCGCCCCCCTCCTCATTGCCTCATCCTCCCCCCGCCTCATCTTCATCTCCTCGGGCAACGCGAGCATGCAGGGGAGAATCGACCAGCGCGTCGAGGACATGGTCGAGAAGGGCTGGCCCAAGACCAAGGAAGGCGCCATGGTCCTGACGGGCTACAGCTGCTCCAAGGCCGCCGTCAACATGCTCATGCTCATGTGGAGGGGCGTCCTCCTCAACGACGGCGTCAAGACATGGGCCGTCCAGCCGGGCTTCCTGGCCACGAACCTGGGGGGAAGCAAGGACGTGCTCGTGCAGATGGGCGCCGGGGATGCGTCCGCCGGGGGTGAGCTGCTCAGGGACATTGTCGAAGGCGGGCGGGATGCCGATCAGGGCAAGGTTGTGATGCCCGATGGTGGCATTCTGCCTTGGTAAATGCTATATCATATACTCGACAAGCCGGCAATCTCGGTTCATTACATAGTTGACAAATTCGAGGCCCTTTATTATACAATGACCATCACAAGTTGCCTTTATATCAACAGATCAAATGCCAGTTTGCATGCTCCAACAAGCCACTTACATGCTACATCGTCACACGTGTAATCCATACGGACCAACGCCATCTCCCGACTGGAAATTTTATCAAGACCCTGGAATACGGGCGCCTAGTATTCAACTAGCCCCGTAAGAGATTAAGAGCCTGCTCTCGAGCGTGATTCAAGACTGTGGATCTGTCGAAATGCCGTTGCTGCATCATCTACCACCAAATTTCCCGACGTCCTCCCTTGCGTCCAAACGCAGGGCGCGCAAGCGTGTGACTATCAAACTACCCACATGCTTTTACTCGTTGACTTGGCATGCAGGAAATCATGCATGCTGCCCATTCGTCTAGATTCCAGGTCCATCAAGTTCATCATATATAGCTCCAAAATGAATTAAAAAGTAAAAATAAAAAGTCTTGTTAGATAAATAAATAAAAAAGGTTGAAAAAAGTTATATCAATGTATCTGCACCATGATGAAAAATCCAGGGGTCTCGACCCAAGTCTCATCCATCCAAGACTTTCCTAGTTCGCACCTCAGCCTGGCTGTAGCAGCCCCGAGACAGATGACTGTCCAACACCAACGACGCATCCAGATGAACTTTATACTATAATCGGATGATTCTACCCAAATTTGCCAGATGCGCGCCCCGACTCTGAGACCTTGATATGGGTTTCTCCGCAAAAAGGTTCTGCACGAAAAAAATCGACCCCTCCTTGCCATCAACATTATCCTCGCCGTTATGCTTTTTCTTTCTTCTTTTTCTTTTTTCTAGCTTCTCAGACCCAGGCTTAGCCTTGTCTTTCTCATCCCTTTGGTTCCGACGCTCATATCGTCATACACACCTCATCTTGACATGTGCCTTTGGCCACTTGCCGACCTGGTAGGCCCTGCCCCGAAGCTGCTCACACTACACGTACCAATGAGTCTCAGTCTCACTATACAAGGCCGGTCCTAGCCCAGGCCGACCAAGACCTCTCGGAAGACTTTTTCTTGATTCTAGGGGAGATGCCGCATGGGGGTGTAGCGAGTTGGTTCACAACATTCAAGGGTCTGACCGAGCGACCTCGCCAATTTGTTGATATCATATTCATAACCACCATATCTAGCTCTTACCAATAACCTTAAACATTTCTTGTCATTTTGACGCCGCTCGTTTAATTCTTTCCCCTTTGCTTTTTTTCAAAACGGTTCTGGAAAATAAGCCTCTGGATAACAAGCCGGCTGCTTGGTCTTACAACCATGTATGTGGCAGGCATCCACATCGTGGAGCGCAACCACGGGCTCGTCATTTCGGAATTCGTCTTTACCATCTCGTCTGTGCTCGCAGTCGTCCTGAGGCTCATTACACGAGTGTTTCTGGTCAGTAACGTCGGCATCGATGACGCCTTGATCACCATATCAGCGGTATGTACGGAAAGTAGTAAAAGACGGTTCGTGCTCACTGACTCTTGTAAACAAGTTTGGCACAATAGGGTTTCTAGTAGCATGTTTGGAACGTATGATATACATGTTGAACCAAGAAGAAGAAAGAAGCATTCAAACTAACATGAAGCCTGTTAGAAATTCGCTATGGCCTTGGTGACCACGTCGACTACGCCGTCCTCCCCAACTTCCTCCAGTCCCTCCTCGCAACCATCGTCTCCTACAGCGCAACCCACGTCTCCCTCAAGCTCTCCATCGTCTTCCAGTGCAAGCGCATCTTCACCGAGCGGCGGGCGCAGCGCCTGTTCCTCGGCCTCATCGTCTGGCTGAGCGTGTACGGCTCGTTCAACGTCGCGGCCAGCCTCGTCACCTGCTGGCCCATCGCCAAGTACTGGGACGATACGATACCGGGGGGCTGCATCGAGCGGTCGGACCTACACTATGCGCTCGCGGGAGTCAACATCCTGAATGATGTTGCGCTGCTGGCTGCGCCCATGCCGTTCTTGCGGCAGTTGCAGATTGCACGACGAGCGAGGATTATTCTCATGGCAGTCTTTACCTGTGGCTTCTTGTATGTACAGAATGTTACTCCCCCCTATTATTATAATGTGACGCAGCTGATGAATCAAAGCGCATGCGTCGTCGCCGTTATTCGACTATACTCTCTTTACGTCAACAATTCGGCTCCCATAGATGAACAGCCAGGTCGGATTCCCTTTTTTTTTTTTTTTTTTTTTTTTTCCACAAGATTATCTGGGGGCACCACTGACAATTCACAGTCAAAGGAGTAGACATTGCCCTCTGGTCCGGCCTCGAAATCAACATTGCCATCATATGCGCCTGCGTCCCGGCCCTCAAGCCGCTCTTTGTCAAATTCTTCCCCCGCCTCATCACCTCCCTCTCCGACTCGGCCAGGCGCTGCCCCCCAGAGAACAAGCGCCGGTCCGCGACCGGCAGCATACCACTGAGGAGCTTCGACGAGCAGCAGAGGCTACGCATCAAGACGCCGCCTCAACCGCAATCTCCCGGCGCTTACGGGGATATCAATGTGAAGCAGTCCATCAAGATTATATCCACGTCGACTCAATCGCTGGTTGAAGATTGCGAAAAGGGATGCTCTTCGCTCGCATAGGCAAACTCGCTCAACTTGTTTTATTCATTGTAGCACACTCAACAAAGCTTGCTTTAGCGTAGACAACTGGACAGGGAGTCCCTGACCTCCTGTCGGGGTCATCATACGGACTAGATGCTGCGGTGGAAATATGCGCATGATTCTTTTATCAAATATATTTATATATAATCAGCATTAAGTTAGCCATAACTTGTAGTTCTCGACTTATATCTTGGCTTATATTCCTATTATTCCTTAGCTTATATTCGCGTCTATATTTCGATTTATATTCGCGTCTATATTTCGATTTATATTCGCGTCTATATCTCGATTCATATTTTTACTTTTATTCCAATGTCCCTAAAGCTGCTGCCTTCCTGCTCCTACAGCCTTCCCACTGCTACTTGCTTCCTGCTCCCATAGCTTTCCTGCTCCTCCTACGGACTAGAAGCTATGATGGGAATATGCACCTGATTCAATATAATCATACATGACCAGCATCGAGTTAGCCAGGACTTGTAATTTTTTAAACTTCCCTTGCCAACGTACTTTGTAGTAAGCAAAAGGTTCGCAAGGGTAGGAAGAGGATCGGTTTCTGCAAACTCGCTCAACTTGTTTTATTTACTATAGCACTCTCAACAACGCTTTAGTGCATATAGCTGCACAAGAAGTCTCTAACTCCTTCTCTCATGCTCTGTATCGCTTCTTCATTGTGTCGTTCTAGGCGCTCTAGGCGCACTTTCAAGGCGGAAATTTCATTTTCCGCTTCTCTGAGCCCATCATTGGCTGTATTGAGATCTTTTTGAAGACGCTTAGCGTCTATTTCTGTTTTTTTTTTGTTTTTCATATATTGATAAAAGGAAGAAATAGCGTTGAAGAGAGTGACGACGGAATTGACCCCCGTGAAGGCGAGTGAAGGTGGCTTGTACCATGGGTCGGATTGTGGTTCCCTGGTTATATTATTATAAGTAGCTAAACGTTATCAAGACCTAGCTTACATTATTAAAAGCGCGTGTTTGCTGTGATCGCTTCTAGAGATGGTGATTGAGCTTGATTGGAACGATTGTTGATGAAGAGAAAATAACAAGACATTCAGAAGTTTGGGGGAATTGCATTGTTATTAACTTTCGATTTTAGAGTGCTGTATAAACAACCGCGTCGCGACTGCAGCATGCAGGAGCTGGAGCGTGGCTGTTAGATTTGCTCTTTCTACGGGACATTTTATTATTACATGACAGAAGGAGGAGCAATCAGTCCGTCTCGAATTTTGTGACTGAGGGAGAGCAGCTCTGGGTCGAGTCTACTTTAGAGCTCGTTGTCGTATTTGAGTCGGAAAGGTGGTGTTCCTGCCTATAGCAGCAGCAGGAAGGAAGTAGCAGTGAGAAGGCAGCAGCAGGAAGGTAGTAGCAATGGGAAGGTAGTAGCGGAGCGAAGGTATCATTACCCCCCAAATCTTTAGACCCGTATCATGCTCTTAACGCCTGGTGAAGACCAATGGACAGTCATCCTACAGACTCGATTAGCATGATGATATAAGACAACGACTAGGACACTTACCATGGGAAACAAGGTAGCAAACACTCTAATCTCCTCCGACTTGTCAGTGGCGTGATGCTTCCAGTCAAGATCCATGGCAGCCTTGCCAATCATGCCGGCCATGTACAGCGGGACGAAGCGCCTGGCGAGGCAATCGTGGGGGCCGGCGCCGAAGACGAGCCAGTTCCTGGTCTTGCTCTCGGCGTCGCCCGTGATCCACCGGTCCGGGTCAAACACGTCCGGGTTGGGAAAGGCTTCCGGGTCGTGCAGGGCCGGGTAGCAAGACGGGATGATCATGGAACCCTTGGGGACGGTGTACTCGGGGGTGACGGGGAAGCTCTTGGTCGTGAGGTAGGGCACGAATATGACTGGCGGCCGGTGACGCAGGAGCTCCTTGATGACGGCGTTGGTGTAGGACAGGTTCTCCAACGTCGGCAGGTCAAACGGCTTGGTCCTGTCGCCGCCCCGGGCGTCGAGGTTCTCCTGCCGAAGCCGGTTCAGCACATCGGGGCGCTGGGCGAGGATCTGGAACAGCCACGTCGTGGCGCTGCTGGATGCGTCCTGGGACGCGAAGAGAAAGGTGAACAAGGTCTCGGAGATTTCCTCGTTGGTGAAGTCGCGGATCAAGTTGGACGGCTTCTCAGCGGTATCCGCCTGCCCGGCGGCGACCTTTTGGCGGTAGCTTTCAGACTCCATCATGTGAAGCACCCATTGATCCACGATGCACGACGGAGCCGCGCCCGTCGCCATGTTGGCCTTGCACGCCGCCGCGCACTTGGCAAACTCCCGGTGCACCGCGTCGGCGGTACGCTTCCCCAGCCACGTCTTGGTGAAGGGAACGTACATGGACAGCGGGACGTTGACCAGCTCCAGGGCGTCGGTGACGAGGTAAAAGTCTTCGGATATCCTCTTGACGACGTCCTGTGAGATGTAGTCGCCGAAAAAGGTCCGGCACGACAGCGCGCAGTTGATCTCGCGGAAGAAGCCCATGAAGGGCATCGGCCGGCCCCCGTTCTCCTCGCTGGCGGCGACGAACTTGTCAAAGTACTCGGCAAAGACCTTTTCCTGGGCGGGGAGGTAGGTCGCCATGGCCTTGTTGGTGAAGAGCGGCATCAGGCCCCTTCGATACTCGGCGTGGGCCTTGCCCTGCAAAAACACCCACGCCTTGTGCCCGAGTATGTCCTTTGCGACGGGGACGATGCACGGTTCGGCGTATGTTGGTGACTTGAAGACCTTGTGGGCGAGCTCCTGGTCAGACGCGAAGACGATGAATCTGTTGAAAGGGGATGGCGTTTAGTACAAGTGGTGTTTTGCCAGTGTGAATTCGGAGTCTTGTGACTAACTTGTGGAAGATTGACACGCAGCTGAGAGGCCCGGCAGCCCATTGCGACAGGTAGCCATCAAACTTTGGGCGTAGCGCCTGGACAAAGGAACCAACAAGCGGTACCTTGAAGCGCGGTCCCACGATGGAGCCCTTTCTGATGATGTATAGAACTGGAGCGAGTTGTCAGTGGTTTTTTTTTCTCTTCAAAGTTCTGCTTTAAGAACGTGAGCTATACATACTCTGGTCAAATACAATGGCACCAAGTACAAAGGTTGTTACATATTGCCATGTCGAATAGCCGGCGAGGGCCTCGAAGGTCCAATCCTTGGTGTTTTGGGACTCTGACAGACGCCACGACGGTGACGGCTCCGTACTTGACACATTCATCGCCTCGACAGACATTATGAATCTGATTGGAACATGAGAGGTGATAAGAGGGGGGTGGTTGAAGAGCGCCAGAAAGTCGTTCTTATACGTGGATAAACATGGCCTTCCACGGCAAGTCGGTCAACATGCCTACTCCGGAGTACGGAGATTATTGCCATCTGAACTCCTTCTTTTTTCTTTCATTTTCCATCATCATCGTACCATTTTGCTTACAAACAGTATAAGCTCCTTCTGGGTGTCAAAAATCCATCGTTCATGTCCAACGTCACATCGTTGCGCTTACTGCTCATTGTATTTTGATGGTCAAACAGCCCGTTTCCGTTTCCCGTTGAGGCTCTGGCAAGCAAAATGCCATGATTACCGCAATAGTACTAAACTCCGAATGATCGTACCGATGCCAAGACATGGACGACGAATGGTGGAGTTTAATCCTATTTGAGTAAGCACTCAAGTCCAATATGGACTGACCCTGTTAACCTGGGGGATTGGGCTGCGCTTCTCCATTCGACTCTCTTTATTCTTTGTTTTTTCCCACTTCATTTCCAATTCAACCCTTGTCTCAGTGCCCGCCCAGGCAAGTAAAGTTGCCAATGGCCTGAGAGGAGAAGAAGAAGAAGCAGAAGAAAGAGATGGTGCATAAAACGCTTCGTCGGTCCTGCGCCGCGTGTGCCAAGTCCAAGTTTGGCTGCGATCTCCGGACTCCGCGCTGCAGCCGGTGCATCAAGCGGAAACTTCTCTGCCACTACGCCAACGAGCCTTTGACGGCGAGGACGTTGTCGCCGTCGCCGTCGTCGTCGCTGCCGGAAGCACCGGGGCAGCAGCATCAACAGCAGCAGAAGCAGCAGGGGTTGGCGCCAGAGGCCGGACCCGCCAATGACTGCTCTTTTAGCCCTATAGCCTATTATAATTTCGGGGCCGTTGATCCCTTTCACTCGTGTCCGCCGACGAGGCTGCCTACGGCCCATGTGCAGCGTCTTGTCCATAGCTGTATGTACATATGGCTTCATCTCCAAAGGAAATGTGTTGGGACTTGACTCATTAATTATATATAGTCCTTCATAAGATTGCCTTTCAATACTACCCGTTGGACCTTGGCACCACCACAAATCCCTTTCTCACATCCTGGTGGCCGCTTGCTCTCGGCGACCCGGCGCTCTTCCATGTTTCGTTGCAGACGGCGTGTCTCGACGAAGAGTTTATCGCCCAAAAGGGCTTCCGGACCTCGGATCTGCTCATGGCTGAATCTGTAGCTCTGCTGCGGCGAAAGATTGAGGACCCTTCGCTCGCTGTCCAGGATGGGACAATGAACTCTATCATTACCCTGGCTGCTATCGAGGTGAGAACCCCTCAACTCGGTACCAAAATACACCGACCTTATTTGGCCGCATATTTGGGTGCATATTGGGTCGGAATATTCTGTCCATGGCTAGCCCCTCTCCTTCTTCGGTACCGAGTAACATGGCTAATGTCAAATGTGTTTAGTTTGGCAAAGGCCATTTCGCAACTGCCAAGCTTCACGTCGACGGTGTGAAGAGACTGGTTGATATGAGAGGGGGCATCGACTCGGTGAGGCAGACAAGCCCGCTCACCGCGAGAATGGTCAGCTGGTTCGTCCATCTTACTCGCTGATTGCTTGAATGAACCGATACTAACCCTGCGCACAAAGGGTCTCGATGCTGATCATGGGCCATCCCCAATTCCAAACACAAGACGACTGGGGCACGGGCGATGGCATACCCCCCATACCAGAATGGCAGCTGGACCATGTGGCGCATCAAGACGGATCTGGGCTAGACAACAGCAGCGTGCTCGACGGCAGCGCCGAGGTGAAGAACGTTTTTGTGCATCTACGGAAAATTCTCCAGCGCGCGCAAACGATACCTCTGGAACCTACGCGACTCCATGATCTCACGAGCTTTGTGATACACAGGCTCCTAAGCACAAGGCCTGACCACATGGATTCCTCACAGCCACTATTACTCGCCGAGTGCCTCCGGTACGCGATCATACTGTACATGTTTATCCTCCAAGGACCGACGTACTACTCGCACGAGCACATGATGATTGCCATGGCTATGCGGCTGAGGGAGCACATGCAAGCCCTAGGCAGCTCCGGGGATCGGGTAGATGAGTCGATGCACATTTGGCTGCTTGCCGTGGGCATGGTGGCCTTTACTGGCACGCCCGAGTACGAATGGTTTTTGGAGGAAGCGCGGGCGCTTGTCGCTTCTTTGCAGCTCGACGGATGGGATGATGTATTCGGACACGTCAAGAATGTGCTGTGGTTGAATCTGTTGCATAGCGAGCAAGTCTTTCAGTCTCACTGGCGGTACATATATCCCGAAGGGACAATACATGCTTGATCACCGCCATATTTGAATTTGTCTTTCGTCGCTTTTCTGTCCGCTTACGCTCATTCTGGATGAGGCGTCTACGTGTCCTCTCTTGCTGAGCAATGACGATGTTGCTCACTTTGATCGTATTGATGCAATTAAAGCAACATCGCACGCATGACAATGAAGAAAAAAAAAGAAAAGAAAAAAATTCATAAGGGATTGTTCAATTGCCAATGCACAATTACAATGGTGATTGAACCGATCGGAGAATATTTGACATGAGCAAGGGAAAAAGAAAAAAAGGTAGGTAGCGGGCAGATTCGCCCCCCTCATCCAAGAACGTGTATGGGGAAACAGCCTGCCCCTATTACCTCGAACTAAATGAGTCGTACCTGCAATTTCAAGCGACCCGGTTCACCACGCTTGCTTGCCATGAACATTGAGCCAGAAAAAAAAAAGAATCCAACATACACCAAAACCAATAATTCTTTAGCTTGGATTTTTTCACCGCTCGGAACTGCATCCACGCCCTTGTTCCTTTCACACCAAAGGGGTTACAAAGTCAAAAATGGGCGACTCTACAGCACTAAACCCTATGGAAGAGGGGCTTGGAGAGGACCCCGCGTCGACATCCACGGCCAACAGCCTCGCCGCAGACTCGTCGCCATCTGCGCCTGAGCTCCTCGAAGGCAGACTATGGGTCGACGGATGCTTCGACTTTTTCCATCATGGCGAGTCTCTCCGATTCCCAGCTCGTATGTACCTAAACTGACATGTTCGCGCTGCAGGCCATGCTGGCGCCATCGTGCAAGCTCGCCGGCTGGGCACTGAGCTCTACGCTGGCGTGCATTCGGACGAAGCTATTCTCGCCAACAAGGGCCCGACCGTCATGAATCTCGAAGAACGGTATGACATATTACGATGTTTTCTTCTTCTTCTTTTGATGGTCATTCACTGCTGACACGTCGGGTAGGGTCGCTGCAACGAATGCCTGCCGCTGGGTAACGCGCTCCATCCCACACGCGCCCTACGTCACCGCGCTCGACTTCATCTCCCAGTACGGCTGCAAATACGTCGTCCACGGCGACGACATTACCTCGGACAGTGACGGAAACGACTGCTACCGCTTCGTCAAGGCCGCCGGCAGGTTCAAGGTCGTTAAGCGCACCCCGAGCATCTCCACGACCGATCTGGTGGGCCGCATGCTTCTCTGCACCAAGACGCACTTTATCCGATCGCTCGAGGCAGTCCTGGAAGGCAAAGAAGGCAGCGGGACGGTCGAGGAGCGGAGAGAACAAGGCAAGGCCATGCTCGAGCGCATGAAGCTGTATGCTACCGACGAGACGGGCAAAGCACCCGGCGCCGACGTCTTGTTCTGGTCCGGGCCCGACAAGGCAAAGGCGGCTGGTCCTGTCGCCGGCGAGGCGCTAGAAGCGCAGGGCGTCTTCACAGAGTTCATCGCTGGCACGGGGCCACAGCCTGGGCAGCGCATCGTTTACGTTGACGGAGGGTACGACTTGTTTTCTAGTGGACACATTGAGTTCCTCCGTCAGGTGATGCTCGAGGAGAACAGGCTCGCAGAGGAGGGCGGCTGGTTCAGCGAAGAGGCTGTTGCTCAGCGCAAGCAGAGCAGTCAGCGAGGCAAGGATTACCCACCAGCGTATGTCGTTGTTGGCGTGCACGAAGATGCCGTCATCAACCAGTGGAAGGGCGTAAACTACCCCATCATGAACATTTACGAGCGCGGTTTGTGCGTGCTTCAATGCAAGGTAATGAATGCATCGACCTGAACTCGTCCATTTTCTTGGCGGCATGTCAGCTGATTCTTGTTCTTGCAGTACATTCACGCCGTCGTCTTTGGCGCCCCATTCTCGCCGGCCAAGAGCTACCTGACCTCCCTGCCGCTTGGTACGCCGTCAGCAGTCTACCACGGACCGACATCCTTTATGCCGCTCACCTACGACCCTTACCTGGCGGCGAAGGAGATGGGAATCTACCGTGAAATTGGCCAGCACGCCTTTGCAAATGTCAATGCCGGGGAGATTGTGCAGCGCATCATGAAGAGCCGCGACATGTACGAGGAGAGGCAGAGGGCCAAGGGCGTCAAGGCCGAGGTGGAATCCGCTGCGCGACAGCGCGAGATACTAGAGGAGGAACAGCGTGAAAAGGAAGCCGAGAGGACGCGGGCCACTTGATGGATGCATTTATGCATGTACGAGACCGACTTTTGAAGCAGGCGTGGGAATTTATGCGTTGCCAATTTACCAGTTGAGTACCAGACTTTACGAGAGTAGTAAGTGGCCTATAATATGATGGCACCAATTACCACATATTTCATATGTATGTAGTGGACATGTCAGATTTATTGTCAACCGCGCCTTGTCGATGATTGAGTTGCATGTTCAAAGCGGGGGTCGCGTGGACATGCATAAAGCTACTCCGTAAACCAACGCTACTGTACTTTGTAGATTGGGGACGGAATCACGATAACGAGAAGAGCGGGCAATCTGGGCCAATCCGTCAAGGCAATTGGGGCGGTGTTTGAGTTTGATTGTTTCGACCTTCGGTTATCAACGGGCAGCCAGATATGTGTGTGACTCCAAGACCGACCAATTCCGCTCCCCTTATACTTGGCCTTTGCGTACACCGTACCTTTATAGGCCGCCTAGTCATGGACAAAATATTCTGACCCAATATGCACCCAAATATGCGGCCAAATAAGGTCGGTGTATTTTGGTACCGAGTTGGCCGCGTCCATTTTTTTCTTCTCTTTTCTGTCAGTACCACAAAAAGAAATTCAGCTATAATAATCATTCGACAAATTCAGTAACCTGCCCGTCTTTCTAATCAACTTGATTCTCGGTCCTATCATCGGCCCCAATGTTCGTAGTCATAGATAACATGAGAAGTCGAGTCACAGATAAGACGGAAAAGATCACTCACTGTAAAAAGAAACCCGGTGGGGTCCTCGGCCGGCGGCTCCGTTCCGCCGTTCTCTTGCCTCTCGGCGGAAAAAGAAAAAAGAAGTGGGGATGATCTTTTTACCACGTTTTATAGAAGATAGACGAAGCAAATTGTGCAAGTAAATACAATGGAACTTTGCCTTTAGATATACACCAATGTCATTGATAAAAACCCAATCTATCAATTTCGCCATATTACCCAGTTCTAATACACCAATGATGTCAAAAACAAAAGCGTATATCAAAGAGGAGGAGGAGGGTGGTCCCCGGACGCCGGAGCGGGCAGATACGGGCCAAAAAACCAAAGATTTCGATTTCGATTTCCTTCCTTTTCCCCTTTTTTGCCCATAACTTCTCGGTCACCTGGCCACCTCCTTCCATGTGGATCTCCGGCCTTTTTTGTGTCATAGATAATGCTGATTTGGCGGGGTCGATTTTCTTTGCTTAAGCCGATCGGCGTGTAAAGAGAAAACGACGAGAAGGAAACTGAGATGTTTGGACGATGCCGCCGTCGCCCCCCCACGCTACGCCTCCCGCGTGACACAATTTTTTTTCTTTCTTATTTATTTCCTTGTTGTTGACCTGGGGATCTTAAAAGTCTAAATATCGAGTACCAATTCGGTTTCTTACTCCCTTTCCATTCTTCTTTCCTTCCTCATTGCGAACTTGCTTTTGAACCAAAAAGGTTGTGGGTTACATCGAGTTTGACTCACTTGAATCGTAGCTTCATTCAATCCCTCTCTCACTCACACATACACACAACTTCTCACAATGGCTCCCTCAGCTATCCAAACCCAGAGCGTCGACCTGACGGCCGCGGCGCTCCACCGTAAAGACGCCGCCACCAAGCCCAGCGTCCTCGTCAGCGCCGTCACAGAGGTCGAAGCCCCCCTCGACGCCTCCAAGCTCGTCATCAACCGCACGCAGAACCCGCGCGCCGTGCCGACAGAGGACGAGGCCAACGCCGGCTCCGAGACCATCTGCACCGACCACATGATCACCTGCACGTGGAAGGCCGGCTCCGGGTGGGAAGCCCCCGAGCTGAAGCCCTACGGCCCCTTCTCCATCATGCCCACCGCCTCGGTCCTGCACTACGCCACCGAGTGCTTCGAGGGCCTCAAGGTCTACCGTGGCTACGACGGCAAGCTGCGCATCTTCCGCCCTGACCGCAACTGCGCCCGCATGAGGCTCTCGGCCGGCCGCATCTCCCTCCCAGTCTTCGAGGCCTCGGAGCTCGAGAGGCTCATGCTCGACCTGCTCGCCATCGACGGGCCCCGATGGCTGCCCCGCGACCGCCCCGGCAGCTTCCTCTACATCCGCCCCACCCTCATCGGTACCCAGTCCCAGCTGGGCGTCCAGGCCCCCAGGGAGGCCATGTTCTACATCATCGTGAGCTTCATGCCCCGCCTCGACGCCCCCGCCGGAGGCATGAAGCTGCACACCTCGCCCGAGGACATGGTCCGCGCCTGGGTCGGCGGTTTCGGTTATGCAAAGGTCGGCGCCAACTACGGCCCCTCGCTCATGGCCACCCAGGACGCCCGCCGCCGCGGCTACCACCAGATCCTCTGGCTCTACGGCGACAACCAGGAGTGCACCGAGGCCGGCGCCAGCAACTTCTTCCTGTTGTGGGAGCGCAAGGACGGCAAGAAGGAGCTCATCACCGCCCCTCTCGACGACAAGCTCATTCTCGACGGCGTCACCCGCCGCAGCTGCCTCGACTATGCGCGCGAGCATCTCGACGACATTGTCATCACCGAGCGCAAGTATGGTATCGCAGAAGTCATGGAGGCTTCTGCCGAGGGCCGTATCCTCGAGGCCTTTTCCTCCGGCACTGCTGTAAGTTTAGACATGAGCATATTTCTCGAATTTCTTACTAAAACCCTGTTTTACAGTACTTTGTCTGCCCCGTCTCCAAGATCCATCACCGCGGCCAAGACGTCGACATCCCCATGGGCGAGGACGGCAAGATGGGTCCTTACACAGCCAAGATCAAAAATGGCCTCAGCGACATCATGTATGGCAACGTTCAGCACACCTGGGGTGTCGTTGTCCAAGAGGAGCAGTAAAGCACTCCAACCGGGCGGGGTTGTTCCTTATTTTTTTTCTGATACGACAAAACAGAGTCCCCCCCAAACCGTATCGGACAAAAGAGAAACCCCAACCGTGACCGAAACGTGACCATGGTAGGCGACACGGTGTATATCGATGGCCGAGTAAACATACACCATGCCGCCTACCATAGTCACATTTCGGTCACGGTTGGGGATTCTCTTTTTTCCGACACGGTTGGGGGGGGGCTCTGTTTTATCTGTTAGCTTCATTACGGCTTGTGGCAGAGTAATTACAGCATCTGAGAAAAGTTGATTTCGTGGCGCAAGGCGTTGCTGCAATATAATCTATAGATAGATGAGCAGAGTTATCAAGACATTTATTTTTCACCTTATTAGACCCTCCAACCTCAAATTTCATCTTTTATTTGACATGTCCCAAGCTTGTCGAGCCTACTGAGTAAATGATGCGCAGCTTTTATTCCGCCATCAGGTATTCAGTCATTTTCCTGCTTTGCTCTTGCATCTCTTCGAAGAACTCCTACATGAATTAGCAAAAAGACTTGACCTACTCCGCAAACACTCACCGCGTCAATATCCTCCAAAGCTCGTAACTTGATTTTGAGAATCTCGCGTGCCTCCTTCTTGAAATCACCCATGGCAGCACCAATATCCGAGGGGCATGTGGCAGGCTCAGGGTCATCAATGGCTTTGATGGCAAGCATCTCCTGTTGGGTGCATAAATTCTACTCCTGCTCCAACTCTTGGAGCCTCTCCCTCGCACGAGCTAACTTTTCTTGAAAATTCTCCAGATGGACGTCAATCGAGGCCGAGGGGAGTTTGTCGCTGTGGCAGATGGTTGCGGACAGGGGAGTTGTAATGTTGGAGTAGAGCTCATCGTTTTTCGAGAGCACAAGAGCGGCTTGCTGACCAAACTTGACAATGTCCTCATCTACGTCGGCGTGGCATTTGTCCAACGAGGCCCCTGCCTTGGCGTAAAGCTCTGAGGCCTCCTTGGCAACGTATTCTAGCCAAGTCAGTAGATGATTTTTTGCGGTATGATGAAGTGGCATGGTTTACCTGCTACTTTGAACCCGTCTTTGCCCACGTTGAGGAAGCGTAAGAACTCGTCGTGGATATCCTCATTCTGTACTCGATCAAGGCGCGACACGGGGGTTTCCGAGCGAAGCCTAGCGCGAAGGCTGGATCGCCTTAACTGGTCGGTTCGAGGGGCAACAGGGTGCTTGCTCTGAGGTCGTGACTGCACCCTTGTCGCCATGGTGAGATGCGAGAAAATGGAGCAAGGGAAAGCCTCGCTGTGAGGATTGCAGGTAGTGGGCAAGCGAGGCAGAGATGTAGATATGAAATACAGAGAATGAGAGAAGCGGGAAATGAAAGGCAAAATAATTGTGGATGTGCAGTATACTTGTAGGTAGATAAGAAATTAAGCAAGGTAGCTCCTGCCTCGCGCGCGCCTTCCGTCCATTTTCACCACTTTCATCCGGTTTCATGCTGGATAGTGAAGAGGGAAAGAGCGAACGAACCAGGGCGGGGGAATGGAAAGACACATATCTGCCTAACCTAAAGGCAGTATGAATGCAATCGCATGGACGGGTTTGCCTACTCAAGTTGATGGAGTGACATTTCTTTGCAATTCCCCATGCAATTCTACTCGGATATCGGCTCTAGCTGTAACCTATCGTCAACAACGGACACTATCTGCTCAAAGCTGACCATGGCTCCCTCGCCAACATCGCCGCAGGCAAGGGTCTTTTCGATTGGGCGTAGGACTTCAACCCAGCCATCGTTCTCTACGCCCCAATCCTGCTCGAGTGTCTTGATCTGCTTTTGGGTGATGGGGTGCCTCCACATCTATAGAGGCATGGTTAGTGACAATCCATAACCTGATAAAGAGTTCAGATTTTCATACGCAAACGTTCATGGCCGGACAGCAGATGATCCTCTTCCGCATCGTTGTGTTGTCGATGGTGCCTGATGTGTCCCACGCCCGCCAGACAGATGTCAACAGCGAGTCGCACAGCCCTGTCGTCACCTTTGCCAGCGTATTCGCGCTCAATGGCGCAATCACCATGACATGAGCCCACTTCCTCAGCTCAATGTGCAGGATTGGAGCCCCGCGAGTCCAGGCGGGAGACCATTCTGAGGCGTCGTTGTATATCCCGTCGACGTTGGGATAGCGCGCAATCTCGGCCAACGTAGGTTGCTCTGCCGATTGCCCATCAAGGAACTTTGACGCGGATGGGGTCAATATGAGGCGTATTGATAGATTCTTGCGGGAAGAAAGAGCTTTAATGATTGGAACGATTTTGATGGTCGCGACGGATCTAGAAGTGCCTCTTAGTTTAACCTTGCCATCATGTTATACGGCTTTCCTCATTACCCTGAGGCAGCAAGCAGTAGGTGATGTTTGCCATCCTCTTGCGCGCGAGCCACAGCCTCTGTGGGGTTTTGCTGTGAGGCCTCGTATGGGATATCGACGCCATTTACTGGATTAGGTGCCATTTCTTGTTCGGGATATTTTAACCGGGAAGTATGAATTATAGTGGCTGCATAGGAGTAGGAGTGCTCTGCTTATTGCGATGATGATAATGGGACAATGGGGCAGTGCTCCGTAAACGGTAGAGGAAACATTCAAAACTGGATTTCCAAGGAGGCTGAATAACGATTAATTGGTAGCGAAAAGACTTGAAAGTTTGAAAGAAACGCATGCAGGCGTTGTGACAGTGAGACTTGAAACTCGACCATCCGAGGCATGAGGCAAAGCTCATTACCAAGCTGATGATTGGTCAGCGAGCTCCGATAAGCCGCCCGGTCACCCACCCCCACCTTCTTCGGGAGCTGCGCTGGATTGCATCACTTTTTCTTAAAGTTTATCCCCAAGTTCTTTTTCTACGATACAATTGCGATTCGACGCAGTCAAAGCACACAATAAACATGTTTGCACGCACAATAACCTCAGTAAGCGGAGTTTATCAACGATATTTCAACCTGCCACAGTACTGACTAACGCAAAAAAATACAGAGCCTGCGAAGGCATGCCTTGCGCTCGTCGTCTGCCGGCGCCGCCGCCAACGCCCGCGCAGCTCTCCCATCTTTCCGACCGCAGCCCTTCCTCACGCCGCTGCAAACCCGCCTCCTATCGGCAGAGACCAAGTCGGCCATCGACAAGGCCGTCGCCTCGGCGCCCGTGGTCCTATTCATGAAGGGCACGCCCGAGACGCCGGCCTGCGGCTTCTCGCGCGCCGTCATCCAGATCCTCGGCCTCCAGGGCGTCGACCCCAACCGGTTCGCCGCCTTCAACGTCCTCGAGGACCCGGAGCTGCGCAGCGGCATCAAGGAGTACTCGGACTGGCCCACCATCCCCCAGCTCTACGTCAACGGCGAGTTTGTCGGCGGCTGCGACATTCTCGTCTCGATGCACCAGAACGGCGACTTGGCCAAGATGTTTGACGAGAACAAGGTTGTGGTTGTCGAGGGAGAGGGTGAGAAGCCCCAATAAAATGATTAATGACAAATTTTATTTTTCATCCATGGAATCTGTAAGATAGGGAGGGAGAGCGTAGGGGGTTTGGTGTTGGCATGTATGTTGACATTCACGTTACAAAGCAATATACCGCTAGAACCTTGGTCTTGTCCATTTTGGATATATATTTTTCTCAAACATTATAAAAGGCCTATCTAATTTCTTGCTTACAATGGGTATGCGGCCCCGTCGCCTCTTAGATCACTGCCAGCAGACCAGATGCCGGTTCCGTCAACAGGATCAACCGTGTGTCTAATGATCTGGCCACGGCCAAACAGGCTCCTCCCCGTATCGGTGACGACGACGACGTTGTGTCCGAGTTTCCTGAGGCCTTGGACCGTCTCTTGGGGCATGCCCTCCTCGACGTTGACGGTCCACTCCAGCACCTTGGCGCCGTCGCCGTCGGGCATGCCGGCGCCGAGACAAATCCTGGGAGCGTCGAGGGCCTGCTGCGGGTTCAGGCCGCCGATGAGCTGGCCGAGAAGGACCTGGACGTGGCCCTGAGGCTGCATGAAGCCGCCCATGACGCCAAAGGCCGAGTGCAGGGACCCGTCGGACAGGTTGGTGGCCATGCCGGGGATGATGGTGTGGTAGGGCCTCTTGCGCGGCTCCAGGCGGTTGGGGTGGTCCCCTTCGAGGGAGAAGTTGGCGCCGCGGTTCTGGAGCGTGAAGCCGCACCCCTTGGGGATGATGGCGGTGCCGAAGCCGCCGTAGTTGGAGATGATGAAGGACGCGGCGTTGCCCTCGGCGTCGCTCACGGCAAAGTAGACCGTGTCGGAGCTCTGCAGGGCCGGCGACGGCCGGGGATCGCCTCGCTCTAGACCGAACGCGGCCTTGCTGGGATCGAAGAGCTTGGCCCGCTCGGCCAGGTAGTCGGGGTTCAGGAGGTGCTCGGCTCGGACCTTGGCGAAGTGAGGGTCGGTGACGTGCCAGCTTGCGTCGGTAAAGGCCAGGCGCAGGGCCTCGATGATGGCGTGGAGGTACGCGGTGCCGTTGAAGTCGTCGGCCCCAAAGGTAGGGATCTTGCCCTGCTTCTCGAGCTCCTGGATGATGCCCAGCGCCATGAGGGCGACGATGCCCTGGCCGTTGGGCGGGTGCTCCCAGAGCTCGACGCCGTCCTCCTCCGACAGGCCCTGGCCGGTGAACTTGACCGAGATGGGATCCACCGTCTCGCTCCCCGTCTCCATGTGGTGCTCGAGGTCGTCCAGGGTCAGGCGGCCGCCGAGGTCGCTGATGACCTTGATAATCTCCTCGGCGATCCTCCCCGTGTAGAAGCCTCTTTTGCCTTGCTCGCCGAGCGTGCGGAACGTCTTGGCCAGCGTGGGGTTCTTCATCATCTCTCCGGGCGCGGGGGCGCGGGCACCGTCCGGAGCGGACGGGTCCTTTTTCATCATTTCTGCAAAGTTGGGGGAAGCATCCCGGAGTGCCTTGTCTGATTTGTTCCACTAGAAAACATGGTTAGTTATATTGTGGCGAGGTGGTGAAGAGGAAGAAACATACCCAGAAGGACGCAATTTCAGACACTGGGAACCCCTTTTCACCAAGCTGCGCGGCAGGCTCGAGGATCTGGCTCAGGGACACTCTGCCGCTGCCGAACCTCTCGACCGTGTCGACCCAGCCCGCGGGAGCACCAGGCACCGTCACGGCGTGGACGCTGTTCATGGGGATGGCGCCGGCCTCGCCGGGCTCGAGGCCCAGGTCGCTGCGCATCTGGGCGAGGGTGCAGTTTCCGCCCGAGCGGCCGGAGCCGTTCATGGCCCTGACTGTCTTGGCTTTGTTGTCCCAGTAGAGGATGAACATGTCTCCGCCGATGCCGGTTTGGCATGGTTCCGTCATGTTGAGGCTGGCGGCTGTCACCGTCATTAGCTCATCTACTCTATGATTGTTCTATAATCCCCTTTTATAATATATATATGTATATCATGTTGTGAAACTCACCAACAGCAACGGCAGCATCCTTGCTCGTAGTGTTAGCCGCGCGTAAAGTGAACAATATATCCCTTTTTTTTCTGTGAAAGGGAGGAAATGTTTAACCTACTGCTGCATTACCACCGGCCCGGAGAATTTCAAGACCACATTTTGCTGCCAGAGGTTGAGTGCATGAGACGATACCCTCGGCGCTGTGCACTACGCTGCGGCGAGAGGGGTACTTGAGGAAGTCGGCCGAGGGCGGCGGGTACAAGGAGCTAGTCGGCCGAGGCATTGTGAGTAGATCAAGATAGTGGGTGATGGTATCAAGACGAAGGATACGAAGATTGATCGCAATAACACAGGATAAGAAAAAGGATCGCAATAATTAAATGAGGGGGAATTTGTTGATGCCGTCGTTCGGCTATTGTAGTTGTTTACTATTACCCGTTGCACCGATGTGGTGGGGTGAAGTGTGTTGGTCGTATGCAACACAAGGCAAGGTGTGTGTGTGGTGTGGGGGAAGCCGACCGGTAACGGAGCCGAATCTCGGGAGATGGATCGGGGGTATTACGGGGAGTCGACTGACCAAAGAATATATATGTTGTCGCTATTGTTTACACGTTATTGCTTATACATGATTTGAAAAGGGGCAAATTTCACCATTGGGAAAGGGGAACATTTGTGAGAAGGATTCTCAAGAAAAGACCCTTGCTACGGCTTTTTCTCATGATTTGTTCATATACAGCGTCTACCAAGATTGGCACCAGAAACTGACCAAACTCGTCCATCTACTCCGTACACCTCACAGCCTGGGCTTGGATCCCCCGATAGTCTCCAGGACATCATTGACCGTATTCACCGCATCCACGGCCATGCCCCATCCGGCCTGGAAGCCGGTCCCTCCGGCGCCGTAGTTGTGAACGGCGATCCTCTTGGCCCCCTGGACTTCGACCTCGACCCTCTCGATGCGGGCGCCGCCGACGCGCGACGGCCGGAGACCGGAGAAGGCGGCCAGGACCTCGTGGTGGGTGTTGCGCAGTTGAGGTGAGAGATGTCTCGTGCGCTGCAAGATGGACTCTGTCTCGTGGGCGTATGTGGATGAGTCGCTGTAAACAAGTTTAGCAATCGTTTTTTCCTTCTTTTAGACTCGGCATTAACGTACCCATTCCCCTTTTGCATGTAGCCTCCAAGAACGACATTCCCGTTGGAGCCCGGCCTGGGGATAATGTACGTCTCGTGCTCCTTGCCGTGCAGCATCATGATATTCCTCACCTCGGGCGCCCTGGCCAGGACAATCTGCCCGCGGGTGGGAAACACCTTTTGATCCTCGACGCCTGCCAGCGTCCTGGCCGCGATGCCCGTGCAGTTGAAGACGACCTTTGTCGACGGGCCGAGGAACGCGGCTTCGAGGCTGGGGAGCTTCCGCCTGATGAACCGGACGCCCTGTTTTTCCAAGGTGTCGCGCAGGAACTCGATGTGCTTGGGGGCGTTGATAGTCATGGCGGTGAATGTTACTCCAAACTTGATGCCTTGGGGGAGTTGCTCTGCAGGAATGATTTTGAACTATAGGGTTTAGAGATATTCTCATCACCGTGATGAAAAGGGTCCCCCTTTTATGTTACAAAAAAATTGAAACTCACATCTTTGAGGTATTCAGACATGTGCTTTATCTTCTCATGCGGGACGACATCCTCCCAGTACTCTGTCGAAGGGGTGCTCTCGACGAAGGACTCTGCGGAAGACGACGCGGCCAGCTTGGAGAGGTGAGCGTAGCCCATCTTATCCCACCTGAGTGCGTTTGCATCCGTGCCGGAAATGGCTGAGAAGTTGCATCCAGCCCTGCGACAGTTCTCGGTCAGTAATTTTATGCGTGCTGCCAAGTTTGTCGTGATAAATTTACTTACCATGGTGAGGTGTAATTCGGGGCCGTGTCTCCGGGGAGGTGCTCGGCTACGACGGTAACGTTGGGAGCGAGCCCTCGCTGCGCCAGAGCGTAGGCGACGTCGAGGCCAATGATGCCGGCACTGTACATGTAGTCAGACCATGATTGCAAGGGCGGTGGAGTTGAGATGCGTTTACCCAAGGATCACAATGTTATCATTTGCAGCCATTGTTAAGTAGTCACGACCTGGACTATTATCGAAGCTCGATACCCGGATTTTCAAGTGATTGAAGGAGAATGTAATGTTTTATGACCATTTGTTTCAGCGGTTTAGTTGGAAGGATTCAAGCTTGGTGGACGGCTGCTCTAGTGGTGGAGCTTCCCCGGTATGGTGACCATTGCGAGAGCCGTTGGAGGCTGGGAAGGGCAATTGCCTGATTTTGTAATTCGCCATATTCCCTTTATGAGGTCCGTCTCAATTGGTGCGCGGAATCTGCACACGGCTATTCGCCCCGGTTACCACGGAAAAGTACATTTTGCCGCGGGCAAACTGATCGTCATTGAACGCGGACAATAAACCCTATTAGTGTTGTGTATGCGCGCATTGCGTGATATCAGTAGCAAGTCCATCTTGCTTTTTACCCGAGTCACATAAATAAAGGTTCTCTGCATTGGACAAGTCAAGGGCGGGAGCGAACTTTAATACGTGCTTACAAGTATGCACAATAGCCTCTGTCTCCCTCACGCGCGCTGCAAGTTAACGCCTAAAGCTTTTTCATCGGTGCTTAGCAGTGACAAAATAATGGGACTAAAAGTCCATGGGTGCAAAGTGTTGAGCTGGGGGACATATTATGTTCTATCCAGTGGGTATGTCGGCGTTAAGCTGTATTTAGGAGTTAAGCCGTCTCCAATGATCTTGGCCATAACCTGGAGATGCAACCAGAAATAGAAAATGAGATGCTTCACGAATTGCAAAAAGGGTTTAAATTACGATGCCGGATAATGATAATCCATCTCCAGTAATCTCCGTAACTGTGTATATAGATATAAGAATCTGCATTATCTCAACTGAAGAAGAACACAAGGCAACAAGTTCTTTGATTTTCATGCACGAACAAAGATCACTTTATTTCAAAATCAACACCATAATTTCCCAAATGTCTCCAGTTTGGTTCATCACCGGCGCGTCCAGCGGCCTCGGCCTCATCCTCTCCATCAAGGTCGCCAAAGCAGGACACCATGTCATCGCCGCCATGAGGAGCCCGACAAGGTCGACAGACGCCGTCAAGCAGATCGAGGCCGTCGGTGGCAAGGTGTTCCAGCTCGACATGACGGAGAGCCAGGCCAGCATCGCGGCCAAGATGAGCGAGGCCGAGGGCATCTTTGGCTCCATCGACTACCTGATTAACAATGCTGGCTATTCGGCGCTGGGTCCTCTAGAGACGTTCACGTAAGCAACAAACAACAACACTGTCGATATAGCATGTCTGACGTGAAGCAGGGAAAAGGAGATTCTGCAGCAGTTTCAGACCAACGTCTTTGGCCCCCTTTACACACTCCAGGCCGTCCTCCCAGGCATGCGTTCCCGCAAATCCGGCACCGTCGTCAACGTCAGCAGCGTCGCCGGCCAGGACGCCATGCCCTCGTGCGGCCTCTACGCCGCCAGCAAGTTCAGCCTCGAGGGCTACAGCGAGGCGCTGGCCAAGGAGGTCGCGCCCTTTGGCATCTCGGTCCTCGTCGTCGAGCCGGGCGCCTTTCGCACAAACTTCCTCAACGCCTGCGAAAAGGCCGAGAGGGGGCTCGCCGAGGCGTACGAGGGGGGGCCCGTCGACGAGGTGCTGCGCAAGTTTGACGCGGCCGCCGGCAAGCAGCCGGGGGATCCGGACAAGGCCGTCGACCGCATGTTCGAGGTCGTCACCGGGGAGGGGCCGGCCGGCCATCTCAGGGGCAAGGTGCTGCGGCTGGTGCTGGGGAGGGACGCTCGTGACCGCATCGTGAGCAAGACGGATAAGCTGCGTCGGGATTTGGAGCTTCAGGAGGAGATTACCTTGATCACCAATTTTAACTAGAGTCAGTCTTTGTTGATAACATGTAGGAACGAAAATAACGTGGTATTATATACATGTGCTTTATCTTACGTATATGTGCTTTATCTTACGTATATGTGCTTTATCTTACGTATATGTGCTTTATCTTACGTATATGTGCTTTATCTTACGTATATGTGCTTTATTTCATGTCTATTATGATGCGACTCTTTAAATCATTACATCTATATCCCTACATCTGCCACAGTATAGCTAATCAAGGTAATTATAGTACTACTAATAAGCTAGGTATTAGTTCAATTGTTTTAATAGTAAAATATATATAATAAATGTTGATATTAATAAAATTATTGTAAATAAAGAAAGGTCAACCAAT
The DNA here is from genome assembly GCA_003012115.1 of Trichothecium sympodiale. NCBI lineage: Eukaryota > Fungi > Ascomycota > Sordariomycetes > Hypocreales > Trichothecium > Trichothecium sympodiale. The sequence continues at coordinate 110,301 of PXOB01000042.1, read as the reverse complement.
TACCCTTCATAACCTAGATTATATTTCTTATTAAAAAAACTACTTAATTAATACTATAAAGCTTTAATCAATAAACATAGTAATATTAATTGCAGTAGCACAAGCCATCATGTTATTATTCATATTAATACGCATCATTTCAGAATTCATAAAATCCCGCTCCTGATGATAGCTCTTTGCTTCGCTTTGCCTCGGTCGGCCGTACTCGCCGTCGACTTCACTTGCATCTAAGCTTGTTTGAAACGCCAACCTTTGGGGACAACGTGACAGCTTGATGAATGTTTCGCGAATGCTTGACGGCTCATGCCAATAGCGAGGGCAATCACAACCGGCGTTATCATCGTCCTCATGATTGCACCAATAATATCGACGATGGTGCGATGTCCATACATGATCCAGCGGCGATCCTTCGGGGCCCAGGTCTCTCCATTCACAAATCATAGCCTTACGCCCACAGCTCGAAAATTGCACGGAAAAGTCTAGAGCTACTTTAGAGCTCGACCCGTAGCAAATGGCGGGCCTGTTTAGGGAAGCCTCCCTGAAGACGGGTCCTTGGCATTCATACCGAGGGCTAAGCCAACCCTCGTTATTTCGTCCGCATGCCGCATGGCGAGACTTAAAGGCTTCTGCCATCTGGAAATAGAAGACCCGGTCGTTGATAATATCGAAGAAATCATGTCTTGTTTCTTCATAGTCTCTCAAGATTGATCTCGGTATCTCTTTGGTATGTGGTGATAGAAATTTGGCAACGTATTTGTCATGGATGCCAAGCCGAGTAAACTTCAAAGCGAGCTGGACATGTTGATGTCTGAAACGATGCTCGATGGCGTTATCCTCATCATATCGCTGTCGGGGGCAATCATTATATTCCCAACGATCAGGGGCATCTGATCTCCTGAACTTGTGCAGCCGAATGCACCTCCCGCATACCCAGAGGTCCTTTTTGTCCCGCGCCAGTCGACTCAAGTACTCGCAAGCCTGCTTCCTGTCCATCAGAGTTCCAGGGGACACAGTGCTGATGATGGCGATGCGCAATGGCCGACATGTATGTGAGAGGACGTTCAAGTCCTCGGGCGTGAGGAAATGGAAGATGTGCAGTAGTAATTCAAGGGGCAGTTGAAGCAATAGGGACTTTCTGTTTGTACGGAGGAATACTCTGAGGGTCCTCTGCGGGAGGGATAGGCATATATATATTCAAATTCTTTTTTTTTTTCATTTTCGAATTTTCTGACGCACGCAGCGCAAAGCCACCAGGCCCAGTCTTCTTCAAACACTCTCCGAGGCTACTTCAGCCTCATAACACACAATCGAGCTACATATACCCTTGTGGCTTTAAACTCTATTACAACCCGTCAGACGCATACAATATAGGTATATATATATATATATATATATATAACATTCCCAACTCTAAACAGCCGGAAACCTAATTCTAACCGCGTGACACGAACTTTTTCCTCGTATATACAATCTTGCGCCATCCCAAAGTCAGCCATTTTATTTCAGCGTTAGGGTTTGTCAGGCAATACCATTAATTCCGCCATGGTGCAAAGCCTTTGATACCCAACCATTTATGCAACGTGCCAAGAGGCCAGGAAAATGATCACTTGCGCTCAAGGTCACTTTTGGTTGATGTCCTTGTTTGTTCTCTCTGACCTCTTGACTCTCAGGATGTTCTCCGCACGACACTGCGCCCAACACACCTATAGCATCTTCCAACTTCCTTCCTCACGCTCTCCATAACAACAGCCTCGACGACGCCAAAATGTCGCTCACCATGACGCCCGCTGAGAATCTCACACACATCCGCTCGTTGAGAAGACGGGCCACTGCCCAAGACAGACAGACCGCATTGACGGCGCATCAAGAAATCGTAATCTGTATGCCCACGGGGACAGGGCCGGAATTGCCTTGCTATATTCCATTTGTATATCGAGAATTTCCACAAGCCCACAGGTCCGCTCGAAACAGCTTTTATCTCATACCATCTCCAAGAGGTTAGGGGCACAGTGGACAAAGTTTAACGGGTCGTCGATGCTTGTCGATGATTTCATGCCAGACTTGGCCGCATTCATCGTCAATAATGCTCAAGGAGCGAGATATAGGAGCGAGATATACGTGCTAGATCTAGGTGCCAGACTCAGCCAATACCAATAATTGGTACCAACCTTCAAACATTGCCTTCGTTGCGACCAACGTTTTGGTTGGTCTCTTCAACGCCGGTTTCGGCGTATTCCAGCATCGACAGTGAGAAGAATACCGCAAGTGCATTGAGGACTTAGAAAAAAAGGTTAATGACCTTGAACAAAAGCGACAAGAAGATAAAAGAAGAGATTGAATCTCTAAAAAGCCGTTTATATTCTCTTTAAAGACAATAAGACCAATGCACGGACATCTTAAGAGATGTAGTAAGCAACATTATGATAAATAGCTTGCATCAAAGCTTTTTATATCCCTTAGTGCCCCTAATGTGAGGTAGATACGATGCCTGTTTAGAAGCGCGCGCTTCAGCGTGGACTTGCGATCATCATCAGCGTCTGATTCCCCGTAACATGTATCCTGCGACGCGCCGCTCAATATGCAGTATACCTTGCCCGCTCCCTAGAAGGATACAATCAAGGCTTCAGAAAAGTGTACGGTAGTTTGCAAACGCCGTGAATGGCCTACCATGGTGGAGCTGCTCATAAAACTCTGGGAGTCTGTCAAAAGCCTCAGCAAGCACTACTTTGTTGATCATGGAATCTCCCAAGGCATCATCATCATTACCGAAGCCGGGAAACCAATGGTCAGGTTCTATCCAGCGAAGTGCTGCCGCCAGCCTTTGTAACAAGGAGCTTGATGGTCTTTTCAGTTAACCACATATTTGCTCAGGATGTTTTATTATCTGTATAGAAAAGGCAAAAGGTGTGTGATTATATAAACAAATGTTTGATTTCAATACAACTAAATTCTACCCTTTCACTTGGAAATATTCTTCGCAAAGTAGAATGCTCAGTTAGTTTTCATGTTATCAAAATACGTACATCAACCACGTACAATATCGATTATTGACCTCATGCCCCTTCAATGCTGGCTACCACATCAAGTAGTTTCCTTCTTGGCTATATCGTGTGCCATGTCAATGACCAGGTCTGCCAATCTCTCGGGCTCCTCAAGATGGGGAGAGTGGGATGACCTCTCCATCAAGTACACATGTTCAATGCCTGCCTGGGCTACAATCTTTCGCTGCACCTCATATGGGAAGATCATGTCAGCTTCCGTGTGGATGAATCCGATGCGACCTTTGAAATTCGGGTCCTGGTATGGGTCCCACTGGGTCGGCGTCGAGAAGCAGGCATAAGGCTGCTTGGGCGGCATGTCTGCAAGTTTGCTGGCCTCTTCCTCTGGCAGGTCGTGGAACAGCAAATCTTTTGCATATTCCTTGTTCATAGCAATAAGGCTGCTTGAAGCCTAAGTCAAAAATTAGCATACGACACTTAGTAAGACTGTCTTTTCTGTGCTTACGTCGTAATCTATGAATGGTGGGAGGTTATCCGGGTCGATACCCATTGCAGCCATGGCCGTCGTGCTTTTGGAGGCCACAAATGCTGCATTCAAAACAATCGAGACGATGCCGCCCTTGAGGCCCTTTGACTCTCTCTCCTGCTTGCTGAGCCCCTTCAGAGACTCGGCGCCATAGACACCACCGTAAGAGTGCATAAAGACTACAACGTCAGTCCCAGTCTCAATAATGGGATCTAGCACGTTGGCACGAAGAAATTCGCTGTCCGGGTTGATCACTGGTGGGTGATTTGCGTCGTAAGGCGGGTACGATGCCGGAAGTTTGCAGATGGCAGGATGGTTACGGGCCTCGAATGCCTTCATCAGGGGCTCGAAGAAGGACACCAAAGGCCAGCCCCCAGGGACGATGACGACGCTGAAATTGAAATTATTTTCCATGACTTTGAGGATACGTGGGATAATGATCAGGTGGCTTGTTGAGCTGCTGTGAACCGATGCGAAGAGTCAGTATCCCAGCTTGATACAATATTAGAGTCAGCCTGTCCACTTGATGATTCTTTCAATCTAGGTCTCCTAAAAGCACGGAGACGGCGATGACGGCACTTTTATGATCGATGGCGTCTTAGACCTCGTCAATACATGATGGACTTCGTGAGTTTTAACGGTATTGTATGATATCGAAATTGTGTCTATTCCCGGGGCTCCAGAGCGGGGTAGCAGTGAAACATGGGGATACGATATACCATGGGCTAGGGCAAGCTCTAGTCGTATCATGATGATGTGCGTAGATTCCATAAAGCGGCGAGGCCCTAACAGCAAGTCCTACTGTTGGTTGGCACTTGCTGGCACTTGCTGGCTGTTAACGGCCTACCGGCCAACTGCATCGGCAACATCAGGCCATTGACCAACCTGCCGCCTTACCGTTTGACGCTAGGCTCTCCAGTCTCCTTCAACACCCCTCTGCAAATGGCGAGGACGTGGCGACGAAAAATTACTAGAATATCGGAAACTCCGTGGGTGTCGGATCATGTTGTTAATGGACCGACGACATACCCGGCTCCTGTCATGTTGTCCATGGTTATCGAAGCCTCTCGTTAGGTATTTGATCCGAAAAGGGCTATATCGGCATTGCAAATCGAAAGAGAAGAGTTTCTTCGCCCGATTAATGTATCCGATACTGATGACGGAACAGAATCACTGCTTGAGTTGACTCCCTGGACGGTTAGAGACGGCTCCAACATGGCTCAATTCACGCTTTGCACGCTGGAGGGAGATGATTGAGTCGAAAACTGCCGAGGTACTATTGCAATATACTTTCACCTCGTGGCTGACAATTCAAAATGATGGGAAGATGGCGCAGATGGCTCTTCTTCCGTGCGTCATACTGAAGTTGAAAAAGTATACAGGACCTTTCTCAGTGGGAATGACCTTTGGAGCTAAATTCCGCTCTTTGTCAAACATCTCAAGTGGCCCCAACGCCCCATCAGATGGATGAGATATTGTATCTGAGGGCATGATTTGGATCTTATATCGACAGCAAGTCTAAGAAAACTTGGAATTTAGATGGAAAAATTTAAGATGAGTAGAAGATTGAGTGAATTGAGAGTGTCACAAATATAGTCCAAAAGATACAAAACTTTAGGCAAGCAGGTCATGAAATATTTGGTTCTTCATCGCCAAGCCCCACATTATCGCACTCGACAAACCGCGACGGGAATACGCGAATAACTTTGCCCTCTCTTAATTTATTTCACATTAATTTTTTGACGCTCATCGATTCTTCAGGTCGCTCACTTTCACGAAATCATCACTTACCCATCCGATTCTGGCTATTCCTCATGGCCAATCTCTCCTCCACGACGGTGGATATCAATCCAGATCAGCATGCAGACGTTCTACGCGTCGCTGCATATCATCGCCGAGACTTCGACGTCATCGTCGTCCGCTCAGATCCACGAAAGCAATCTCTTGTTCAGCCCTTCATCTCTGAACTGTTTTCAAGCCCCGCAAGTGCGTCCCTCGGGAATCTAAGGCACCTCCCAACTGAAGTTCTGATGGAGATATGCTCCTACTTGGACATCTCATCCTCCTTCAGGCTCCGCCAGGTCAACCGGATGGCCCGCAAAGTCGTGTCAGCATGGCCGGCATATCGAGACGTTTCAGGATATGGGTTGGATGGCTTGCGCACAGCTCTACGAACAGGCATTGCCGGCTGGCTGCTGGTCTCCGACCTCCATCGCACCCTCTGCACGGCCGAGTGCTCTCAGTGCGGCTTCTTTGGGCCATTCCTATTCCTACCAATGGCCGAGAGGTGCTGCTATCGCTGTTTAGACAGGTCCCCGAATTATCGCATCATATCGCTCTCTGCGCTATCCAAACTGTCCAGGGTTTCTCCAAGTCGACTACGCCGACTAGTGCCAGTCCTCCGCACCCTTCCGGGTAAATACGATATGTTTGGGAATCATTACAAGAAAAGGATAAACTTGGTAGCCGTGAGGGCCGTTTCTCAAAGGCTAAAATCTCTCGAGATTCAGCCTCTCCCAACTACCATACCAGAACTTCGGGGTGCAAGTGGAAGTGCTGCCTTCCGCTATATGATGGCCACAGCCTTCCCATCCTTGGACAAGGTGAGCTCCGTTGTCCAAAGCGGGGTGAGCTGCAAAGGTTGTCAGGTCGCTTTAAAAAAGGATAGACGCACTACTCTGGCCCCATATGAGCTCCGGGATCGATCATACTCCAGAGAGGGTTTCCTGGTTCATTTTCGGTCATGTGAAGAAGCCCAGAAGCTCTGGCAGGCAAGCCATGGAGGGGCTATTTCGCCTACAGAACCTGTTTTTACAATGACATGTGGATCTATGAACGAGTCACAAGCAGGAGAGTACTACAAATAAAATGCCTACTTCCTCCTCTACCATTTCCTTAATCTCATCCACATGATAAAGACCACGGCATGTCACGTAGAATCCGGATTGAAAGCATTCAAGCATGCTAGTGTACACATGTATAATGCTCATCTTGATACGACATGTCTACCCCTCCTAGCCAACCCTCGAGCCATCAGCTTCGTCCGAAAAGTATTTCTTGGGAGCATCGGGGTACACCAAGTGCTGAGCACAGTAATGGGTTGAGTCATCAGAAGGTTGCCTCCTGACAGGCTTGCATTTTATATTTTTCCCCTCGGCAATTCGTTCCTGGCATTGATGAAATTCTGCTCGCTTGTAGCACCCGCACTTGTACTTGACCATATCGTAGTAGCACATGGTACTAATATTTGATTAGTTCATATTTGGATGGAAATAAAGATAAACATGGAGTCAATCGTAGAGAAGTCAAACGAAGGAACTTACTCGAAAAAGTCGCGGGGTAGCTGCGAGTTTTTGGCTGTCGTGATGAGATTGATATTGTAGGATCGGAATTGAATACGAAGAAGTAGTAGTCTTCTCCAGCAACTTGCAAATGCTCATGGCCTCCTAACCTTTACCAACGAGATAGTTTTGGCATACAACACCGCACAATTGAAGACAATCTGTCACCATGAGGTAGATGCCTGTCGAGGCCTACAGTTGGCCTGGTGAATGTGCTGTTGGTTTGGTGTTTGGATCATATATAGCTTGGTATCCACCCACCGGCGGCCCATGGCGCAACCCGAATTGCTTGGACCAAAGGATAAGTGAATAAGTAATTGATGATATTACACACTTCACTATCCTTGGCGGCAACGCGCACCATGACGACACCCCCATATCAAGGCAATAAATAAAAGGCACGTACGGAGTACATGGACAGTGCCTTGTGAGCAACGTTGGAGCTCTCTTGAAACATTTCCAACTTGGTCACATCAATTTCTTATCAAGACTCCCCGCAATAGATATTCAATTCCTGGATTATCTTTTTTTTCCTTTACTTCTTACCCAAAGCATGGGTCTCCCCATGGCGTCCAAACTTGTCTCCATGGAAGTCGGCAGTCCGAGATTCGAAAACTTCTTTCGCATCGTGGCTGGTAGCAGTGTCAAATACATCACCATATGCCCCGGTGCTCTTGACCGCGAGGAATTGATGGACATGCCACTGAATTTCTACAATATTCTGCCGCCCTTGCCATACGACCAAGCCACCTGGAACACTGCCCACGTATTCCGCAATGCGGCTTCAGGAAAGCTGGAGTTCGAGTTGTCGACGCGTAAGATGGCCGGCATCAGCAACGTTTGGCATCCAACACTCGTCGATTTCCTCCATTTACAAAAGATAAAGTCGATGGGGCCCCATGTCCAGCTTTGCATGCTCACGCCCGATTCGACACATGACCACCGAAACGGCACCGGGCAAATGATTGTAGCCAAGATGGCCCGATTTGAGTGGGAAATGTGGTACATTGCCCGCGAAAACCTAGCGTACCAGCTGCTCCATGGCACTGGTATTGGGCCCCGAGTACTAGGTCAGATCCATGAGTAGGGTCGCGTTATTGGTATTCTTCTCGAAAAAATCAAAGGTCGTTCGGCTGGCATCCAAGATTTACCTCTGTGTATGGCGGCGTTGAAACGCCTGCATAGTATGCGCATTCTCCACGGTGACTGCAATCGGCACAACTTCATTGATGGGTCGGGGGGGAAGGTAACGTTGATTGACTTTTCCGAGTTCAAGGAAGATGCTACGTATGAAGAGTTGGTTGAAGAGGAGACGTCCCTTGCTGGAAAACTTGAAGATGCTAGCGGTTTAGGGGATTATGGGATTGCTAACAAAGATAGTGATAACTAAGGCCTAGTAAGATGGGATAGATTGGATAATTCTATATCTTGCTCCTATATCTCGGCCCCTTGAGCTTTATTGACGATGAATGCTAGCACCAGGCTCGTCTATTTTGGAGATAGATCTACTAATTACCAACTGTCAGGTTTTCTTCAAATTTATCGAATACACATATTATGAATGTTAAATAAGGTAGTGTCTTACTCTCGTAATACGTGGCAATCCTAGGAAGCCATTTAAGCTATATGTAGCGACATCTGATTGTCATCTTTGGGATACATCACTTGATAGAATTAAAGATGAATACTGCGACCTGCTAATTGGCGTTGGGGGAGGGCATGGGAGGGACAAGGAGTGAGTCCAACTCGTTGCATAGGGCTCTAGAGACTTGGGAGCTGCCGAATTTCCCGTCCATCTCGCTTCGTGGCTCTTAGTTTTTGTAGAATAGTTCGTAGTTTAATCCTCTTTACTTTTGCTCCTCCAGAACTCACGCGGAGGCTCATTCCCCACAACCTAATACAGCAACAATAGGATTGTGGAGGTTGTGAACCTTGATTACATTGAACTTACCGTTTCCCATGCTATAGCTGTCGTAGCTACTAAGGATTAATCCTTTATAGGTTTATGCTTATACTATCAAAAATAGTAAGAAAAAGAAGGTAAATAATATAGTTAGCTATTAAAGAGTGCATATATAATAACTCCGTGTCGCTGTATCTCTAGCCCAACCTCGAAATGTCCATCGATAAAATGAATCTTGATTAAAGCAGCAGTCTAGTGAGTAAGGCACTGAAAAGTGCACACGCTTTTTTTGCTCTCAGACTTGCCGGCCAACAGACGTATTCATTTGTACGACGACGCGCATCATAAGTCTCATCTAGCCAATCGGCCTCCGACACGACGCAAAGCTGTCCACGCTTGCCGCCACCACCTGAGGCCCAAAGGCCGGCCATCCCGCCCGTCGCAGGAAATCCCGAAAACGCGAACAATTATCTCCTCGCCGCATGTAATATATGATGCATCATGAATTCAAGAAGCATAATCCAGAGCACGCAACGATACGTGGAGCCATCCAGTCGCATATCCAAAAAGTCCCGGTTTGTAACCCGAGCGCGGCGGTCCTACTGCTCACCAAACAGGGACGAATGCTACTACGAAACCTTGTTACAATCCGTAAACAATATGGTTGAATGTTGATGGCTGAGGCCGTACTTGTGAGCATATCAAAGATATTAGAGAGTGGCCAACGTTCAATGCAACTCGAAGTGTGGCACTGCTGGCTTCTATAGTATCAACCGGAAGTCTCTCAGCCAAGCCTGCCAAGAGACGGAAACCGTACGCGATTGGAAATGATGCCCAGCAGCGCCTCACGTACACAGTCTCTCGCTTCTGTCATGCAGGGACTTTCATCATAGCGTTACTGGCTCAGCGAAAACATACATCGATCCACACAAGTGTTTTCTCGCATTGCATCAGGCGCCATGGTAGTCTCATCTTATTAAAAGGTCTTCGAGACTTGTATATGTTACGGTAGAGAAAACTAGACCAACATGCATGGTAATGGGCGTTTAGTTTAAGGAGATACATGGGCAACCTGTAGTCATTAACTGGGTACCAAACATCCTATTCCAACATACATTTACAATTCCGACTGTCAGGATGAATACGGTACAAGCCACAAACGTAATGTTTCGCCTGGCAGTATAACCTGCAAAGAAGATCGTCCCTGTGCCACTGACCTACAGCCGTATGGGTGACCAATTTGAATTGCATGTGTTATCTGAGCTACAGGAGATGAACACGTGTCTGGCATGATTCATAGCGATTTCTGTTGAACGCAATATTTTGATTTTCAGCTGATTGCAGAACGCTATACGGTACGTCCAAGGGGTTTATTGATCAAACCAGCGCAGCTTTGCGAACGCAATAGACGCCGTCTTCTGTGACGGCTCATCATGACGTGATACGGGTTGTAATTGGTCGAGACTACTTTGAGCTATATATCACTACTGGCCAGTCATGGACAGAATATATGACCCAATATGCACCCAAATATGCGGCCAAATAAGGTCGGCGTATTTTGGTACCGAGTTGACTGGCTAGAGCAAGGTGCCTATAACAGCGGAGGCTTTGCATTCTATCAACCAATAGAATAAAATGACGGCTCAAGGCAGCACATCATGCACAAGTACAAACAGCAAGCAAACAGCAAACAGACGGCAAGCAAACCTACTGCCCCTCACAGCAGTTTTTGTCGTCAACGAGAGTAGCCTCGAGCAAAACTTATCCTCTTCCAAAAACCCTCGCACCCAACGCAGGCAACCTCTAGCAGAACGCAACCTCTCACCAAGCTCTCCCAGTCGATGGAGGCAGCCTCAGACAAAACACATCCTGCGGCAGCTTTGCGAACCCTTTATTTACTACAACGCACGTTGGCAACGGAATTTTAACTCTACCCAGGGTCCCGAGTATGTACTATGGGAGAAACGGGAACATTCATCGAGATGCAGGGCACTAGGTAAGAGCATTATTCACAACATAGATTATAGCACCACTCTTTTCGTACTAACATTACTCCGTAGGGTTGATCGTGTAAGACGTGCCGAAATGAAGCAACCTGGGAGATGCTTCGCCTTCGAGCGAAAGGGTTCATGCAAATTTGGTACGCGTTGCCGTTATTCGCATGCAGATACATCGGAGCCAAGTACAAGCTCCAACGGACGCAAGAATCAGTCAGACAAACATGCCGAGGGTCAAGGTCCTGAAAGGAAGCTGCACATGTGGAAACGTCTCCTAAGGAATGGTTCGAAATTAGGGGCGCCCAATCACGAAACAGTGGACCGATTTCTTCAACTTGGCTTAGAAATCTTGAACTCTGACAGCAGCCTAGCTCGTGAAGCGTTCAAGATTCTCGCAACCGACGATGGCATCATTTTTATCAGAGCCATCACAGATCAATGCGTCCCAGTCGCGGTCGACGGCGTTGCATCTATGATGAATGTTTGGTTGCACAAAGTCAAGCCCTTGTTCCAGATTCTCACTCACCCACAAATCATCAACTCTCCGATTCTCGAACAAGAACATTCCATGATTCACAACTTCCTAGCTGGCATTGGCGGGGAGCGAATTCAAAGACTTTCGCTTTTCATAGCTCGTCTGGTTCAAAGACCAGCCACTCAGACTATTATGGATGTTGCAGCAGAATCTCGCGTGACTATACTGGAGCTCTTCTTCGCACTCTTCTCCAAGATATTGGAATGCAACACCACTACAGTCGTCAACCAACATCTCCCGCCGATCATCAATGAGCTTGCCGGGTACTTGTAAGGTACCGCGGATGCTGCAGATGAGTTCTCTCGGTTGCAAGCCCTGCGATATCTTCAGTACATCAGGCTTCAGCTCGGGGTTGGCGAAAGTATTCCCCAATGGAGCAACCGACCGCAAACACTTGCTTCGAGGGAGTCCTTTTCACTGAAAAGAGACCTACCGGGGCGGTTATCGACCCACGGGCCGAGGCACGACAACGACCATGCTCAGATAACGGATGTTCAGATTCTCCCCACCACGGACGAAATCAACTCGGAGCGAGAGGAATATCTTCCCGTCAACGATCCTGCTCAATGGCATGTTCAAGGTATCCGAGGCCACTTGGACAGGCAGTTCCGTCTCTTGAGAGAGGACACGATTGGCCAGCTTCGCGACACGGTCCAGGAGACGCTCGAGAATATGCGAGCTTCAACGGGGCAGAATTCGACCCGCGGGAAAAACTCTGCGAGGACCTATACCTACAGCCTTCCTGTCGTACATGGTGTAGAGGTCGATCACCTACACGGGCTCCAGCTCGTCGTCCGCTGCGAGCAGCCGTTGGCAGTTCGGAAGCTCAACGCCAAGAAGCGCGGGGAATGGTGGGATCAGTCTAAGAGACTGCAAGCCGGAGCCCTCATCTGCATGCTTGACGCGGCCGGCACGGTCATGTTCTGCGTTGTTTCGGAATCAACCCTGAGGACCAAGACTGACGCACTTTGGAAGAGAGCTTCCAAGGCGCCACGAGAGGAGGATAGCGAAGACGAGTCCAGAATCTTGACTCTCGCAGAAGACGAAACATGTCTATTTGTCAGGGTTTACCCCGTCAGCCGTCCGGAAACGGAGATGAGCCAAACCCTTTACTGGGCACAGAGTTTCGATCAAGCGTCAGTTTCGTCACGGCAGCTGGTAGAATTCCCAGGAGTCTTGCTGGCTTCATTCGAGCACACCCTCAAAGGTCTGCAACTCATGTACGATAAGCCAAGAATACCCTTCAGCAATCTCATCACACAGACCCTTGAACAGGGCGAGCTCTCTCGAGTGCAACCTCCTTTGTTTGCCAGACGACCTGGTTTCGCGTACGACCTACGTTGCCTGACAAATGACGGGGAGAGCCTCCGTGTCGATCTCCAACGCATCTTGCCAGTTGAGGAGCTGTGTGCTCGATCTACGCTGGACTCTACACAGGCTCGAGCTCTGCTTGATGCACTTTCACGAGAACTATGTCTAATCCAAGGCCCGCCTGGCACCGGAAAAAGCTACACTGGAGGAAAGATTATCAAGGCCTTGCTGGCAAACAACGAGCAGACCCGACTAGGCCCCATTATCTGCGTTTGCTATACCAATCACGCGCTAGATCAGCTCTTGGAGCATCTCATTGACGACGGGGTGACCAACCTCATCCGCATAGGATCGCGATCCAAGTCAGAGAGGCTGCAGGACCTCAACTTGCGGATTGTAGTGAGAAAGATGAACCTGACAAAATCCGAGAAAAGAGAGCTATATCAGGCAGATCAGAAGCTCCGGGACATCGCGGAGCGCATGAACCGTTCGATTGGGGAACTCGAACGCTCAGAATCCTGGCAGACTGTGTCGAATTATCTAATGGAGCACTCACTTGCACAACAATCGGAGCTCTTTCACCAGTCTTCTGATGGCTGGCAAAGGGCCAACTTTCGATCGGACCAAGCGATCCGAAAGTGGCTGGCAGGCGGATCTCGACATCACACACTGACTCGACCATTGCAACTACTTGCGTCTATACCGCTTTCCAACATGAGCAACGCTGAGCGCCATCTACTTTATCAGCACTGGTTGGACGAAATCAGAAGATCGAAAATCGAGTCCATCGCAGAAGACCAGCTCGAGTATGAAGCGGCGCTGAGGCAGCGAAATCGGGTGCGCGATGACATTGACCTGCGCTGTCTCCAGCAGTCCAACGTGATTGGAATCACGACAACGGGCTTGGCAAGACAGCTCAGCGTGCTCAAGAAGCTTCAGGCAAAGGTGATTGTCTGCGAGGAGGCAGGCGAGGTGCTCGAAGCCCACCTCCTCACCGCGCTTTTACCATCTATAGAGAGCGCAATCTTGATTGGCGATCACCTCCAGCTGCGCCCGCAGATCCAGAAGTACGAGCTGCAAAGCTCGCACCCCGCAGGGCAGCAATACTCTCTAGACGTTTCGTTGTTTGAAAGACTGGTTCAGCCGCATCCCCTCACCGGTACGCAACTACTACCCCTGAGTGTACTGGAGACGCAAAGACGAATGCATGCTGTTATTGCGGACTTGGCCAGGTCAACGCTGTATCCGACGTTGGAGGACGCCGAGTCAGTACTCGATTACCCGGAGGTAGCAGGTATGAGGCAGCGGTTGTTTTGGCTTCACCACGAGCAACATGAAGATGCAAGTGCAAGTCATGATCCCCTCAACACGTCTCACACAAACGACTTTGAACTGGAAATGACTGTTGCGCTGGTTTCTCATCTGGTACGGCAGGGTGTCTATAACCAGGGTGACATTGCAGTCCTGACCCCGTACCTGGCGCAGCTCCATAAACTTCGTCGACGTATGAGCTCCATGTTTGAAATTTGTCTCAACGATCGTGACATGGACGATCTGGAAGCTCTTGATAACACAGATGATAAACAGCCGGAAAGGATGCCCACGGCAGCCACGACTACAATTTCGAAAGCAGTCAGGGCAGCGACGGTGGACAACTTTCAGGGAGAAGAGGCGAAAATCATCGTCATCTCTCCCGTCCGAAGCAACCCTCAGAATAAATGCGGATTCCTGAGCACCAAGAACCGCATCAACGTCCTCCTATCACGCGCGCAGCACGGCATGTACATCATTGGCAACACCAAGACGTGTCAGCACATTCCCATGTGGGGAAAGATCATAGGCATGCTGAAGCGCGAGGGACGTCTGGGGACAAGTCTTGGATTGCAATGCCCCCGACATCCAGACATTCAGCTTTCCGTTTCCCGGCCAGAGCATTTCCTTTTGTATGCGCCCGAGAGCGGCTGCAATCTCCCTTGCGGCAAGAGACTTGATTGCGGACACGCCTGTCCCAAGCGGTGCCACTCGGACATGCTTCATAGCACTGTAAAATGCTTGGAGGACTGTCCAAGGCCAAAGCAGGGCTGCGACCACGCCTGTCCACTGAGATGCGGCGATCCTTGCGAGAAGCTGTGCAAAGTCAAGCTATCGGGCTTTAATCTCGCTTTGCCTTGTGGACATGTTTTGACTGATGTGCAATGCTGGCAGCGTCAGGATCCTACATCTGTGAGATGCATGGCCAGGGTTAATCGCACGATACCAGGTTGTAAACACGTGGTAGAAGCAAAGTGTCACCAAAAGATTGATGCAGCTGGCTACGTGTGCAAGGCCAGTTGTGGTGTCAAGCTGCCATGCGGCCACTCATGCAAGCATCCTTGCCATCGCTGCAACACTCGAGACGATAATGGTGAAATAACAAACCAGCATCACCCCGTCTGCAGACAAAAGTGCGGCCGCAGCTATCTAGATTGCCGTCACAAATGCTCAGCACCGTGCCACGATGGAACTAAATGCTCGCCATGCGCCGAACCCTGCGAGGTTAAATGCGGACATTCGCGCTGCAACAAGTCCTGCAGCGAGCCTTGCGCGCCGTGTGCGGAAAAGGACTGCCAGTCTTGCTGCCCACATGCAAAGTGCACCATGCTCTGCGCGGCGCCTTGCAACTGGGTACCATGTTCTCGCAGATGCGCCAAGATGCTAAGCTGTGGCCACCAATGTAAGTCATACATATACAACTCTTTGACTATTCAAACTTTAGCTAATCGACTTCAGGCCCTTCAATGTGCGGGGAGATTTGCCCAGACGAGAAATACTGCCAAATTTGCGCGTCAACGGATACACGCGATGTGTGCGTCGACTTTATCGAGATGAAGTCTTACCATGAAATCGACTTGAACGAGGAACCCTGCATCTTTCCCAGCTGCGGTCACTTTTTGACTGCTTCGTCCATGGACGGGCAGATGATGATGTCTTCTCACTACGAGATCGACCAGCTTGGAGTACCCGTCAAACTCCTCGGACCTTCGGAGCCATTCTCCATGGACAACACCTCCGTCGCCGTCTGCGCCAACTGCCGCGGTTCCTTACGGAGCATCAGCAGATACGGCCGCATCGTCCGCCGCGCTATGCTGGACGAATCGACGAAAAAGTTTATTGCTTGGTCCAACGCGGAATACGTGAGACTATCCGAGGATCTCCTCGTCGAGCAGCAAAAGCTAGAAGCGCAAGTATCCCGCCGCTTTAAAACGACACCTGAGAAGAAGTCGACAGCTGTTCTCACCTTTCGAGGGTCGAGGCTAGCACAGCTGCGAAGGCTTCAGGATGCGCTGCAGGATAAGCGATACGAGCCCATCATCAAAGTCTGGATCAGAATCAGCACTTACAGGAACAAGGTGGCCGAGGAAGCTCAGCCGTACAGCCAGGTCGCCAACCACGTCAATCACGCCAACCGCCAGTACAAGACCAACCACGAGTTCCGCTTCACCGACACGGTCATACAGAGCAAGGGACACCTGCTTGCCACGGTCCTGCTGTTGAACTGCGATGTATCCATATTTACAGACTTTGCCAAGATGTGTACGGATGGCAACGTCGTGGCGCCTATGCCCGCCGTGGACTTGGCAGAGCAGTTTCACGATTGCGAGAATCTGATTGCGAACGCTAAGAGCTCGGTGCACCCGAGAGAGCAAGTTCAAGGGCATATTTTCTTTGCGCAACTTTGCCATATTTCCCAGTCTCTTGGTTTGAAAGAGACGATCGAGTTAACTAGGGAGAGTGACAAGGAACAGACCAGGACGTTGAACGAAATTGGCATCAGTCACGTCGACGAGGCTCGCTCAGTGCTAAAGAAATTTCCTTCGCCTTCGGTGTTTGAAGCCGAGATAGACGCCGTTGAAGGTCAGCTGAGAGGCTTCCAGTATAAGCCGGTTTCGAAAGCCGAGATGCGGTCCGTCTATCATGCGCTGGCCACGGAGCTGCGGGGAACCGGCCACTGGTACACGTGTCAGAATGGTCATCCTTTTACGATTGGCGAGTGCGGGATGCCAATGGAAGTAGCGAGATGTCCGGAGTGCAACGCGCCCATCGGGGGGCAAAACCATCAGGCGGTAGGCGGAGTACAGCACGCCGTGGAGATTGAACAGATTGCAAGGGGAGTGGGTGGGCTCCAGATGTAGCTGGGTACATATCAGGCGCCTGACAGGTAGTAGGTAGGAGACTAGCAATTTGGTGCTAGATAGACGTGAGCTTGGTAGCTTTAACAATACACAAGGTACCAACTTTTGAGATTCAATGGATGTGCTGATGATGCCTTGCTTTGTTCTATAAATAAGGGCAGAATAGGGCGATGCCTATTTATGAGGTGAAGTAGTCATCACACTGAAATATATGCTCATAAGACATCCATGACAAAATATCAAAATGGACATCCCCGTCTCATCACATCATCTTCCCAACCTTCACAATCTGGAGCCCCATCGTCATCCAATTGGCCCCAGTCGTCCTTATGAGCCATATTGTCTCCCGTTACCATGTCGCCAAAGTCTCCAAGATTAAAGTGACCCGGATTGTTTCAACAGTTCCGCTTCCTTGGCGCGTCTGGCATCCGCTTAAGCAATTTGAATCTAGTCCCATCTGTCTTCCCTTTGCTTTTCCATATAATCCTCCATCCACCTCTCAAGGGCATCGTCCAAATCCTGTTTCCTTTGCCCCCATGCCTCCAATTGATCCTCGAGGGAAAGAGCGTGAATGGTACTGGCCCAAGGGCCGAGGGCCATGTTCTTGTCGTTCGGGGCAAAGTTCGAGCTATGGGAAGAGCGAATTCTCTCATCAGTAGCTTGCTTTTCCCTTTCACGCCAGGGGGCGCTTAGTCGACCCTCGTATAGGTTGTACAGGCTGGGGAGAAGAACCACATCCCCGACACAATACTGGATAATTTCCGGTTGAATGGGGCGCTCGTTCATTCTTGCGTACGGTTTACCGTTGGCTGCAGGTCGACGGAGAACCTCATCCTTTTGCTGCTTCCACCTCTGTTTTACCTCACGGGAGACAGGGCTGTCCTTCTCGATGCATTTTGCTAGACCAGTAACATACTTCTTGGGCGCGTGGGTCCTCGAGGCAAGTTCCATCAGCTGCGCGTCACGCACTCCCGCAAGGCGAACCTGGTAATGAGAAAAAAGAGCATCCGAGTCATGCCTGACATCGAAGAAAACTTTCGTCACCGCAGATGACTGAAGAAGATCTTGAAGGGTGATGTTGCCGGTGTTGGGCGTCGTGAATGTTGCCTTGCCCATTTTCAGGACATCAAAAAGATAAACAATGCCAGGGCTTGTCACATATGTGATGAGAATCGATAAAGACCCGCGCCGGCCAAGATCAAGACCCTCGAGGTCCACGTATAACAGAGTGGCGTTGCTGAGTACGTCCAAAGCTTCAAGCAGGGTAGACTGCTCGTCTACGACTTGAACGCGTACTTGAGCCTTTGACGAAGACATGTCGTGCCGAGTATTTGAATCGACGACTTGCCAGACTCTTGCAGGGGTGTGGTAAGTTTATATGCTATAGCCGTGATAATATGCGTATTGAGACTCACTGTGGGATGCCACGTACTTATGTGGCTGCCTGCTGCTTTTCCGAGCTCGAGGTTCAGACTCAATACAGGGTTGGTCAACTCTACAAGTATTAGAAAAAAGGGAAAGGAGATCTGGGGTGATTCTGTGGCCTTGCTCTATAAGGAAGACTCAAGTGAGGGGTAATAAGGTAATGAGGACGTCGAAGATGAGGGGTAATGAGGTAAAAGTGGTACGATTGTCGAGGCCGATGTTGGCTGTGGCCAACCGTACCTATTGCTCAATGCTGTCGCGATTATACCAATACTCACTCATAAAACGCCATGCGGTAGACTGTACGACATAGAGAAGTGTGGGAGGAGGAAACTCGCTAGCGAATCCAGCAAATGCCCATGTGTACACAAATAACCTATAATCAATAAAGGAACAATTACATTCCCCCGTTGTAGAATAGGCGCCGCAGCCTGACTGTTTTTTACTTCCTGCGAGGACTAGCCTGGAATATAGGATGGGAGACTAAATTCGGGTTTAGCAATTAGGTTCTCGCTATCGATGAATGAAATCCAGGCTAAATTCAATATATTTGTATAATCAGGTCCTACGTCGAGCTACTATTATAGGCACCGTGATGTTATGAGGCTGTTTATATGATTAAATGTTAGCTGACAACATAGTAGCTAAGATTTATAGTATAGAGAACAGTATAAAGAACAAGGCGTTATATCCCCGGGGCATTACTGAAGTCTTTACGTCCCATACCCTTCACACCCTTTTTTTACATTCCCCCCTTTTCACATTCCTCTCTTTCAACTCCTCTAAGTCGTCAGGTCGATGTAAGACAGAAACAGCACCTAGTATCTTTTGACAAGGGGTTACATCAAGTGACTCCTTCACCTAATCCATAACCCATGCTCGAGTTGTTGGTTTATCCACAGCAACCGAGCCCAGCTGCAGGTGATGCTTATTAGCAGGAGGATCACATCCATCCCAAGAGAGGGCCAGGGGACCTATACTTCAGCAACAATAGCACGATGTTCATCAGCTAAGGTTGTAAGCCTCCTGAGCACATGTGCTAGGAATCTGGCGACAGCTACAGCAGCATCAACATCCTCCATATCGGTACTAAAAATGTCCGCAACGAATTTTCCATCGAAACGACTGGTATCCTAAATGCAACGGAGACATTTACCAGACCAGACGTACCTGCCGTCCATCCGCCATCGATAAATATTCTTCCTCCAGATGTCGCCACTGCAGTGGTTCGCGTTGGGTTGCTAGAACCAATTACAAATAACGAATGATTTGTGTGATCAGATTAAGACGAGATGTGCATCCAGGTTGATAGCTACTTGTTAATCTTTGCAGGGTTCAGACTTGTCTTCATTACAAGCATCACGGAACTTCAAAGTGTAAACCCTATCCCGTCTCTTGTCAGGATGGGAGAGCTGATCACCGGGTTAGTCTTCCACACTGGCCCTAGCCATAATTTCGACCCAAGTGGGAACCCGATTCAGCTCGCCATCTTCGACAACAAGTTCATGAGCATGACCGAGGAAATGGGTTCAAACTCCAGCCAACGCACCGTACGTTCCCATGCAACCTAGGCAGCATTGTCGCGCACACCTTCAAGATGGCCATGCATGCCCTCGGACCCGGTAAAGCTGTGCCAGGAGGCAGACCTTGTGTACAAATAAGATTTTATAGCTTATTTACAATAAAATAAAACACCCATCTCAGTTTGCATATGTACACTGTGGCCCAGATTGCCGCAAATCAGATGGGCATAAACCTCACAAGGCTGACTACGACCGAGAGGCGGTACTCTTCTACATACGGGCTTGACAAAAAAGACAGTGGAGATTGTATTACGGCGGGTACTTAAGAAGACAGCCGAGGAGCACAAGAACGAGCTGCAATTAACCGCTGTGAACTGCATGGGTGAAGGTGGTCGGATTAGCTTATCCATCTCTATTAATAGAGCCAGTGGCGATGCAGTCTTTGATTTCGCCGGCACTGGCCCAGAGGCTTTCAACTGCCTGGACGCCCTTTTTGCCATCACGCACTCTACGGTGTTATACTTCCCCTCGGTGCTTAATTGGCATCGACATCATGCTAAATGTAGGTGAGAAAGATGGAACCCCTTTCAATTACAAGACGCTGAGATTCTCGAGAAGAGAGTAAGGATTGCGAATGTATCCTCCCTCTCTCCATATATCTATATTCCTCCGACGGGCAATCACAGAGCCCCGTCATTTTGCATTAGTTCCATATTTAGCCAGAACCAGGAGACAGAGGTGAATTAACTTTGAGGAAAGAAATGAGGTTGAATCTGAGTGCGGGTGATGACGTCGAATCATATATGCCAAGGTGGCGGGAGATGCGCAAAAGTTGGGCAAGTCAGCAGTCACACTGACACGGATGGGGTCAATCCCACATGTTCCCAAGAGCGATTGGAAAGTTTGAGAGCGTACAGCGAGCTTTCTTACAATTAAAAATATGTACTCCGTACAGCTTGGCCGAGTGAACCATATTTGGCCGTGTTATCTAGGGGCACGGATTAGGGTAGGTTGCCGAGAATTTTTTTCTGCCAAAGATCTGGTCTGGTTTTTGCAGATCTCGGAGAGAACTTCTAGATCAGATCATCAGACGGCGGGAGCGGCATTCGGCAGCGCTAAATCGTTAGCCGCATGTACTCCGTACGTACCGTGCCCTCCCCTCTCTGATATAACTGTCTTGCCGGGAATGCAGCAGATTTCTGTACGTGATTACCTTTTTTTTTTTATAACAGTGTCTCCCAACAATTTCTTTCTTGTTGGTTTGCAGGAACCTTTTTTCAGCTGGTGATATGCCCTAAAGTTACTACCAGGATTGTCTTACTCTAGCCCTAGATTGCACACACAATAACGCTTCTTATCCGTCGTGAAACAAAGTACCACAACACTTGTTTTTTTTCTCCCATCGAGATCTCGCGATATATGACGACAGTAGCACAAGGGTTGCTCATTGTCTCGCGACCAATTCGAGTGGCTAGCGGCGGGTATTTATCTGCAAGGGAAGGGAGGGGAACTTTCGGTGAAATATTTGCCAGTATGGAGAGACCGGTCCAGTTGCATTACACGTACTCGGGCATTCAGCGAAGGGGTGGCCAAAGACAAAAAGTCTCAATCGACAAGTTGAGGATCACGCCTAACGTCATCAGCCCCTCCCCCTCCTTCTCTACGCACAGCATTGACTTTACAGTGTTACGATACGAGCACAGGATCGATCGCACAGCTACGTCGTAGTTGATCGAAGTGGCTTTCGAGATTCTCTGACATCACGAATTGGACGTAAGCTACCTCGAGAAAAACCATACGTTTATGCTTTTTACTCCCACACTTCCCTTGCGATTTTTTTTCATTTTCTTGAAAAACGTCACCTTGAGCCCACGTTATTCTCCACTGTTTTTCTTCCACCGTCGCCCGTTTTACAATTTTTTACAATCTTTTACAATCTTTTACAATTTTTGCTTGGCCACAAGCACCATCAACCTCTGATACCAGTCGAATAATTACTAGCCATTCATCTCGGCGCAATCAACATTGCGCAACTGCTCCTTCGCCACCAGAGCAATTATTACCGCCTCATGACGTTTTGTGAGAAGTCTACCTCTATCGAATCCGGGGTCGTATCGCTCTGAAGCGCGCAACCGCATACTATACGATACGCACGCCGCAACCATGCGTAATGCGTCCTTCCCAGAACCCTGGTGGCAGCCCACGGGTCCGTCATTGGAGCTTCGCAGAAGTAGCGTAGCAGGTCCCTTCAGGTTTGTCATTTTTCATCAAGTCCACAAGAGACGCAACAACTAATAATTTTTTACTTGGACAGGTTTATGAACCCAACGACAGCCGAATACACCATTAAAGCCAATGACAAGTCTGGCGCGCGGATGAATAGCATCCCGGATCTTACAGACGTTGAAAAACAAGAGCAAGCAAAGGTTCGCTGGAATGCGCGAGATTATCGCAAAGGTCTGTTTTTTTTCTTTCTTTCTCTTTTTTTTTTTTTTTACACAGGATCTTCTTGTTTTACAGTGGCAAATTGGCTCTGGAAAATCCATCCCATAGTCTTGAAGAAACGAATGTTTGTTAAAGTCAAGTTTATTTAGGCCGACATGTTCTCGTACTGCCTCGCAACGCTCCCCTAGCTGCCAGGCTCGAGGACAGCAGCAGCCCACACAGAGTGTTAATGGGCATCGGCCGCATGTTCACCGTGTTCCCCTACTGGGACGTATCGTGGCTCATCGGCGTCTCCTTCACCGTCGGGTGCCTCATCTTCGTCGCCTGCGGCCTGTTCTACTGGCTCCCCATCGCGTTTCCCGAGACGGCGTTCCCTCACTCGAGACTTGCCGGAGGTATCACGTCGCTGGTCGGCGCGACGCTCTTCCAGGTAGGCGCCGTGCTGCTGGTCCTCGAGTCGTACAACGACCGCGCCGAGACAAAGTTTGGCGGCGCCATGGAGCATCTCTTTGTCGACCGTCTCAGGATTGCCCGACGGAGCAGGAATCATCGGCCAAAGCACATGGACATGCAGACGCACGAGCAGGCGCAGCAGGCTTCTTCTTCTACCTCATCCGACGATTTTCCACCAACAACAAATCAGAGCATTCTCAAGGACTCGGCTGAATCACAAAGTCCCCCTGAGCAGGACGGCGACAACCCCTTTTCCGAGCGGGAGTGGCAGTGGTGGCCTTCCTGGCATCAAGTCAGGACGCACTACATTTACGAGATTGGATTCCTCGCATCCTCTACCATGTCCGTCGGCGCCACCATCTTCTACGTCTGCGGCATCATGGCCATGCCGCAGATACTCGACAGCATTAGCGTCGGCGCCAAGCAAGGAGTCTACTTCTTCACATACCTCTTCGGAGGCGTGCTCTTCATACTGTCGTCCGTCTTGTACACACTCGAGACCCAGCCAAACTGGTACACGCCGCAGCCTTTAAGATTGGTTGGCACGTGGGTGTTTTCAACTTGATTGGAGGCACCGGATGGACCCTGGCCGCGTCTTTTGGCTACTGCGGCATCCACACCCACTGGTGCGAGTACCAGAGCCAGCTCACGCTCATCTGGGCGTCTTGCGCTTTTGCTTTCGGGAGCGCTCTGCAGTGGTATGAATCTTTGGACAAGTACGTAGTCGTGATTGAGGATTGATGAGTCTATGCATAAGCGATTAATGAAGGTTATGAATTTCACTCAACTTGCGTTGCCTATAATCGTGGTGCTCATATGGTATGCTGAATATACGCATGAACGCATTCCATGTTGTTGAATTTTTATCCATTTCCGATGCAGTAACCGCAAACCATCAATGCTCGTAACCCCATCCAAGTCTTCAGCCTCACGACGCCATTAAGCCAATTACACCCCAATGGCTTCACAAACTCCATGACAGCCGCCAAGGCGCACACAATCAACGCATACGATGCTGTTTGCACTAGGAAACGTCTACCTAGCACGTGAAAACTGCTGGCCCCGGAATGGTGTACTCAGATGCTGCAATTTCGATTAGCATACTATACATTCATTTAAAAACATCAATCATGCGCACGTTTGTAAGCATCATATGTGATGCCAGGGTCGCTGCCCGAATAAGCACCGGGGAAGCTGACCAACTCGCTTGGCGAGCTGCTGCCGCCGCCAGTCACTTTCAGCTGATGGCACCCGGGGTAAAACTGCGCCCCTGGGTACTGGTAGGCGGCGTGGAGCGCAATCGTCTCGTGGCGGACGAGGTAGTAGCCAGCGGGGATGCAGGCCGGGATGGTATAGGTAACGTCTTCACCGTTGATGATGGCATCCTGTTATATTCATCAGAAAAGTATGAGAAGTAGGAGAAAATAACCCACAGAAGCCCAGTTCTCGGAAGAGCCCTCTCGTCCGGCATGCTGAATCTTGAACCACACAGCATCGTTTCCCGGCTCATAGTCCTGGCAGCCGGCATCGGGGCACCGCGCCATGTACGTCAGGATGGGACCCATGTGAGACTCTGGCCAGAGTGTCCAGGAAAGCGAGACCTCGGAGCCGGCAGCAGCCTCCGCGTGCAATGGCGCGGGCTCGCTGCCAACGGTGCCGCCGGCGCTGTAGCCGTTGCACTGGACGTCGATGCTGCCGACGTCCTCGACGGGCCCGTTTCCCGGGATGGCCCGGGAGATGCGCTCGGGCTTGGGGTCCATGTACGGATCCGTGTTGGGGTTGTAGAACTCGTACGTCTGGCCACCGATGACGGCGCTCTCGACGTAGCCGTGAGCGGCAGCCAACGAGGCCATGGACAGAATCGAGTAGGGATAACGCATCGTGAAGACGTGACAAGTATATTCACTTTTTTTCAAGCTTGAAAATGCTTTCTAGGATGGTGCGAAGCCTAAGATGAGTTCTTATATCCTCATCAGTCTACCGATTACCATCTTCTTTATACCCTGAGATCTGACAATGCATTTAAAATGAGAGGAGTTGTTCTCCTGAGTTATTTAACTTATATGTAACATGTTAGATTTGTCGATGAAACGTTCCGCATTTCATGCCAGATGCGGAAAGAGGTGGTTGTGTACAATGACTGTCATTGGTGGAAGTTTGAAATTTTACCCGGACAAGACGGAGGGTCGCCCGAAACGGCAGCTTTCCACAACGGGAAGTTGATGCGGCCATATAATCTACGCAGTGTGCACCTACAATTCCAAAATGAAGGAAAATAAAATGTAGAAATAAGGCTCACGGCCCTTGTTATGTCGTCAGCTCACCAAAATGGGACGCCAAGGGCAGTGTAGCGCTGATAAGGGTTGTTGATCATATTGTACTCTGCAGCTCAAGCAAATGTTGACCTCGGGTGGTAGGTCTGCATGGAAAAGGGCCGTGAGAGACCCAAGACTACTTCTTCGAGGAACAAAGACGGCTTGTAAAAGGTTATACGGTATACTCGAAAACAATGTCAAATAGAAACTTCAATTACGTTGTCCCGGGTGCAAAATGACGCGGGTTTCTTTTAAATACTCAATGCTACGCTTACGCCAACTCAAAAAGACTCTTCTTCAACTTCCCACCTTATACACTATACAACGTCTGACCGTTGATAAGGATGCCCGGACCACCACTATAACCAGTCTCGGGACGGCTGTCGTCTTCGTGATGATGGTCCGAGACGGGTTCGTACCGACCCGGCTGGATTCGCATGTTTCGCGCCGCGCGCTGCATCGTCGTCAGATTCATCACCATGGTCTGAGTTCGACTCAATCTTGCGCGCGGGGTCGACGGCGGTTGTTCTTGTTGTTGTTGTCCGTCTGTCATTGTGGGAGACCTGTACTCCGTCTCGATCATTTCATGGTTATTAGTATTCCCTTCCGAGACCCTCCCCATCTCCGTCGTGTCGGCAGGCGGCTTCTCCCCCTCCTCCTCATGTTTGAAGACGATGCGAGGCGGGTGCGGGAGGTGCGTCAGCACCAGGACAAAGGCGTAGCATATCGTAATCGTCGGCAGCGGCCATGGCGTCTGCAGGAAGCTACTGATGAGGTTGCGGTTGACGGCGAGGAGCGCCATGGCGCCCAGCCCCAGGCCGAGAATCTTGATGATGACTGTTCGCATGATGTTGAAGGCGGACCATCCCCTGCGCTTTGACAAGAGGTGCATGACCATGAGCATGGTCAGAACAGCGCCAGAAGCCATAAACATGTAGATGTACTTTCAGAAAAAAGAAATGTTAGAAGAGGGAAAAGGGGGTAATCGGGACATGGACTTGTTTACTTACAACTAGGACGAACCTATCGGTTGTCTGTCGGGCGCTCTCCAGTTCCGTTTCGTATAGAGACACTGGTTTCACACCGCCCCCTTCCTTCTCCTCGTAATGCAGACCAAATACGTCGCTTATAGCGTTGACGGCGGTGGTAATGGCCGTCTCGTAGGCCTTCATAAACGTCCGCATCGGGGAGGTGCTCGTATCGTCGCTCCAGAAATTGTCCGGGAGAGACTTGATGGCTTGCACAGCCTCGCCCAAGCTCTCCATGTTCTCGCCGTCTTCGTGCGTGTCGGCGCCGTACTTGTTGAGCAGGTAACTGACGGCCTTTTCGATGGCGTCGGCCACCACCCCTGCTTTCCCTCCATCATCCTCTTTAATGGCCTCTTCCGCCGCTTGGTGGACGTACTGCTCGGCCGACCTGAAGGCCTCCATGGCGCGCCACCACAGCCCCCATTGGCTGCTGCCCTCGGACATGAGGACCAGGCCGACGTGGAAGGGGAGGTGTATGGCGGTCCAGACGGCCTGCTGGACGGCGTTCATGTGGTTGTGGTGGTGCATCCAGTCAAAGTAGAGCTGGAACGTGATGTAGATGATGCTGGCCGAGCAGACGATGATGCCCACGAGGGACGGGGACCACTCGTGAAGCTCGCCCTTGACGTACGTGTACTCGACGATTTTGGTAACATTTTTGGACAGAATAATGACACCTAAATCAATTAGCAACGTACTCGGCACTTTAAACCCCTTTCTCCATCTCTCTCTCTCTTTTTTATTTTGGCCGACTTACCTTCTCCTAGGACAATCAGAGTCAAGAGGTTCAGCCTCTCGTTGAAATGAGTTCCGGAAAAGCTGAGCGTCTTGGAAAGGGTGGCGTGCACGAGTACGGCAAGCATCTCGGCGATGCCTATCCCGTACCACACCCATACCAAGTGTATGTCATCGTAACTCGCCATGGCCACTGCGAGGACCAGGTAGAGAATGGCGGGTATGAGATGGAGGGCAATGGCGTAGCTGAGGACGCTCAACCCGTGGCGGAACTGCCGAACGTGAAAGGCCACGAGACCATATTGGGCGGCCAGGACCACCCTCGAAAACATCAAGTAATAACCTAGAAAAATGTGTTATCGATGAGAAACATGATCATCTTCCATGACCTCGATGGAAAAAAGACAACTCACATGTGGCTCTGAAAATGGGCTGAATCAACTCGGACTCGTTGAAGACGACGGCAACGACGGAAAACCCCATCATGACGCCGAGGTGACACGCCCGAGCGACGCGTTCCAGCACGCCATCTTGACCGAATCGAGCGTCAAACACGGTCGTCATGAGCCATGTAATCCAGAGGAGTCTATGTAGTTTGAGGTCAGCAAATGCTTTATATGTAAGACGCCCATGGAAGTATCCTGAACAAAGCTGTAGGTAGGAAAAGCTTACGAGAAATAACCAACAAAGGAGTACAGGTTTTTTTTGTCTGTGATGGGATGCACAGTTGCGAATACCGTCAGATTGGCCACAAACCACAGATCATAGAATAGCTTTGGTCACCAACGTCAGTAAAACAATATTTACAATACCAGATAGGGATGCGCCAAGTTTACCTCTGATGTCGAAGCCGAGTGTCTCTGTGTTGATGCCCACGTTAGTCAATCTTCCAGCTTGGCCCCGCGTATCGAGACGCTGTTTGTATAGATACCTTGGTGAACCTCAACGGCTGTTTCTTTGACTCATTATCAGCTGATGACGGCTGTTCTTTGCTGTGCTTCTTCTTGGACGCGGGACGCTCCTGTTCAGGCGAGTTGCCATGCTGCTGATTCGCGCCGCTGATCAAATGCTCCCCGTCGTCGTCGGCTGCCAGCGGGTTGCCGGCAAGGTTGAGCTTGGAGCTGGCGAAGCGCAACGTCGTCCGGGCTGGCTGAAGTCTGTAACCCGAAGGTGCTGATGTTGAGCTGCTGGTTCTCCTGTGGTGGGCGGCGGCTCCCTGTTCACTACGCTCCTCCATGGTTTCTCCGCTTGGTGGGTGGGCGGGCCAGCAATGAACGATGGTGGTCGAGGAGAAGAGGGTGAGTCGGTAGTCCTTTCAGACTCTTTCAACAAGGCGTGTAGAGCCAAGGTAGAAAAAAGAAGAAGAAGAAGAAGAAAAGTCTTGATGCAAGCTGTTGGACATGTATCATTATGGCGACCCCTCATCACCTTTTATCCAGTAAATACGTTGCTCAGGGCTGCCTCCCAAAAGGGGACCCGCTATCGTGAAGTTGGCATCGCTGGCTTTGCAGATCAAGGATCCTCACCTGGCATGTCGTTGGTGTCTACCCCCCCCTGCCGTCAACATTTGCCGGGGTCTGAGATTTATTTCCGTCTCGTGTCGATCCGGTTGGCTTTTCGGGTCCAAGTTTCGACAACTTACGTGTCGCTGTCGGGCTTACGCGTGGAGAAGAAAAAGGTTCCAGACACAGACAGCCCAGCCCTACCAAACCCCCTTGTCTTTGTTAGGCTAGCTCTTCGCAGAATGCTCCATATTGGGCCAGCTGTAAACAATGGCAATGAACCAGAATTCCTACAACTACCTGTTAGTAGCGGGATCAAACAATCATCTTTGTCAGACAAAATTTTATCCGTGATTGGATAGAACAAACAATGCTTTGTTTAACTATGCCGCAGCGTTTATCCCCATTTCAAAACAACCGGGCCACCACTGGTTGGCGTCCCGGCCATGGCGACGAGGACCATGTTTGTGAATCTTTGCCTTTACCAGATTAGCCCCAAGAGCTGTATCACCCTAATGCTCGCGCAGTGCACAGCACGATGCAAAAGTTGCCGAACTGCCGGGAAAGAGCTATTGTGGTGCTGAGACACTTGTCTCATTTTAGCATACGAGTTAGGCTGATTTGAACGGGGGCTGAAAAGCGGCAGACGAAATCCTGTTCTTTTATTAGTGGCCTGTGCTATCGGTAAAGAACTTTTGGCACCGACATCGTCCGTCCTTTCGACCGACTCGCTGAAGCTACTTACCCGGTACCGAACCATGAAAATGACCATCAACTCGGAATGATTTAATATCATCGAGGAGCCGGGGATCCTTTTCTTCTTGCTTGGATGAGCTCTTCATGTGGCCTTAAGCATGCGAGTGTCAATATCATTGCACTTAGCCTGAACCGACAGCCTAGCAAAGTTTGATTACTTGACGCATGTGCTTGTACTGCAATGAGGCTGATCGATTGTCTCCGTTCAACCTACACTGTTGGCAGGTTACGCAACTCAAGTAAACAGGACAAAATATTTTGAATAGATATTCCTTTTTATAAAAGGGCAAGACGTTCAGTATTTGCTGTAGGTCATCTTATAAACGGCTAGCCGAGCATTCGGCCAACATTACGGGGTAACTCTGGCAGTTGCCGTAGTCGTTGGATAAGGTTTTCTGGTAGTGGCCGCTCGTCGTCAAATACGCCGTACTTAGCTTGCTAAATGTATCCACTGTTCGTATACACATAAGCTTCAAGACTTGTTCTTATAAGCTTAAACCCTATGATGAACACGCATTTGACAGGAGCTAAAGTTGATCGCACACGAAGAAAACACCCGATATACCTGAATCATGATCCCTCCCTAGGACCTCAACATCAAAGAGCACCGTTGGGGTGTATAATGACCTTTGTATAGCCGTCCTCCCGCTTATCAAACTTTTCGTATGCATTGACCGCGTCGTCGAGATTGATGGCGTGCGACACGACAAAGCTAGGTTTGGCCTTGCCGGAGATGATGAGGTCTCGGAGGTAGCGGTTGTAAGATTTGACGTTGCACTGACCAGTGCCAAGCGACAAGCCCTATCGTATCGTCAGAGAGAGATTCGCCCAGATACGGAGTAGTACCCCGGTTATAAGAATATCAATCGTTTGTTACCTTTTCAAAAAGCTTTCCAAAGCTCAGGCTGATCATGCCCTTGGCCGCGGCGCTATCAGGCGCACCAGGGTCACTTGGAACATAGAGTCCCGGGATGCCCATTCCACCACAGGGCCTAGTGACCCGAATCATGTTCTCGATGATAACGTTGGGAACCTCGGAGGAGCCACTCTCGTCCACGGCCTGATAGCCCACGGCATCGACCGAGCGGTCGACCATGCCGTCGTTTTGCTTGATGATTTCCTCGACGGGATCGCCTTTGCTAAAGTCGATGGGGATGCATCCGATTTTCGCCGCCGTCTCGAGGCGCTCTGGGACGCGGTCTACGACAAAGACACGCGACGCACCCCGCAATACACCAGAGTAAGCGGCCATCAAGCCGACTGGTCCAGCACCAAAGACCGCAAGGGTCTCTCCAGGTTGGAATCCAGACAGCTGGACCCCGTGCCAGCCTGAAAAAGTCATCAACTTTGTATTACTATCCTCACCCGCTTTTGGGATGCTCACCTGTAGGGAAGATGTCAGCCAGGAGAATGAAGTCAGATTCATGTTCTGTGCCTGGTGGTAGCTTCAACGCGTTAAAGTCGGCGTAGGGAACTCGAAGATACTGTGCTTGGCCTTGTTCAGAGTTAAAAATTGATATCCTTTTGCAGAATATGTAGACGGTCATACCTCCTCTATAAGGACCCATCGCGACATATCCTACCACTTGTTAGCAATGTTCGACAGTCAAAGAATGGCAACAATACCATAAGCACCGCCTGCGAACCCAGGATTAACGCCAGTGCAAAATGCGGTTCTTCCCTCTTCGCAGTTGCGGCAACGACCGTCGGCCACGTTGAAGGGCATCACGACTCGGTCGCCTTTCTTCAGCAGCGACACGCCGGCACCCACCTCCTCAACAATGCCCATGTTCTCATGGCCTGCGATGTTAACTGAAAACTTAATCATTCTTCGTATCGAGCTTACCAAACGTAATTCCTGGGTCGGCTGCCGTCCTGCCTTCGTACATGCTACCACGGTCAATGCAAGTTGTCTTGGGTGCAGAGCATGGACTTACTGCAGGTCAGAACCACATATGGCCGCCTGTTCGAGTCAGCGACGGGAATCCCGGCATGTTTGCCATGTCTCTTACTGTAGTGACCCTGACGATAACATCGTCGGGATGCTCTAGCTTTGGAACGTCGACTTCTTCGATGCGGACCGTGTAGGGTCCGGCGTAATTGAGGGCTTTCATGGATTGGGGAGCCATTGTGCAAAATTGAGTTGCTCTGAATTAGTCTTTGGGTACGAAGACGGGCACCAAAGAGGTCACTTATACCAACCTTCCCCGCACATCACAAATCATCACATCATACAGTCTACGGGGTGTGCGGGGAAGCTTCTAAACTCGGAAACGATACTCCGTACATACTCTCTGGCTCGGCAGTTGTCGCGGGGTAAATTTACAGCTGAACAAACTGCGGGGAAAATATGATGTAGTGGAATCGGTTTTGAGGTGGGTATTTGACAAGCGTGAGTATGTACAAGTCATCATTTTATTTCGTTATCCCAAGATATGGGAAACCATACGGTTTCCAAATCGTGTCTGATATTCTTCTTAAAATTATATACACTGCCTCAAGCATGTTAGGAGCTCCCAGACACGGCGCCATATGAGTCTTGGACACGGCGCCGTTTCAACTGACCCGACTCGTCATGTTCTGAATCCCATATAGCTACATCTTTGAGAGGAATCTTGACGAGTCGATGTGAATTAGCGCCGTTGTCGTCAATGTCGACAGTTTCGACGCGCATCTTGTAGCCTCTCCACTTTGGAATGAGAATCATCCATGTTGCATAGTATACCCCGCAAACGATGAGACTAGGAAGACAGGTTAGCCCTTGCTTAAAGATGGGTGGTAAAAGGGTAAATTTACATGGCAATACCGACAACACAGTATGTCGCGTACCAGAAGCTGACATCGCCAGCGTACGGGCCACCCTCCGGTGGCCACCATGGCATGACAAGAATGTAGACTTGGATAAGGATAAAGAAGACAAGGAAGGGGTCCCACAGGCGGAACTGCGACTGAGGAATCTTGTTGCGAGAGCGACGGCGACGAATGAGGTAGACGCCGATGGCCATGGCGAAGTGGAACATGCCTTCAGGATACGTCTTGAGACTGACGACGAATGTGAAAGCGTCGCCGGCTGGAGGAGCAACAATCATGATAAATGTCACCACCCATTTGAGGATGTACGGCCCAATGGGCGTGCCAAAAGGCTTAGTAGACACCCAAAAGGTCGTAAATGGCAGAACCCCCTGCCTTCCAATCTCCCTAATCATTCTAGACGAGCCGATCAAGACTGCCAGTAGGTTCCCAAAGGCGCTTAGAAGGATCAAGACGTTGAGCGCCGTCTCTGCGGCCCCCTTGCCAAACACTGCCGTGAAGAAGACGCCCGCGGCCAACTCGCTAGATTCAGCAAACACCTCCTTGGGAACGGCAGCGAAGTAGGCGATATTGCAAAACATGTATAGCACCGCAGTGATCAAGACCGAGATGAAACCGTAAATCTTGATGGACTTGACGGGGTTGTGGATCTCATTGGCCACGTTGAAGGCGTTAGAGTATCCGGTATAGGAGAAAACAATGGACACCAACGCATTGGCAAGGTTGTTGCCGTTGTCAGTCGTTCCTCGGAAGGAGTCCCGGAAGTTGGCTCCTGGATCCTGGATGCTAGATATATTGCCGCCAAGAACGACCCATCCGGTGACGGAGATGAAGATGAGCGTGATGATCTTGATTGCACCAAACACATTGGTTGCCCACAAGGAGTACTTATTGTGCGCAATCACGCAGACGACGGCAAGAGTGTATGCTGCGATGGCGACACCTCTCATCTGCCACTCGGAGGGATCCTGACCGGCAATTCGCCAAACGTAACGAGACAAGACCACGGCATTACTACTACTAAATGAGAGCAGGACAGACTGGACGGCAAAGGCGATGGGGAAAAAATACTTGGGTCGGGGGTACGCCTGCTCAAGATAGACGACCTCGGCACCGCTGCGGTTGGGGAAATAGCTGGCCAACTCCAGGTATGTCTTGAATCCCGCCACGGCCATGATGAAGCCGATGAACCAGTAGATGAGCGCGAGGCCTACCGATCCGGTGTTTCGAAGAATATTGCCGGCTGCTATAGTTAGAAAAAACGGCCGAGACGCGAGGGCAATGGGTTTGCAAAAGAAAAGGGGGCACATACGCGTCGAGAAGATACCAGTGCCAATCATCTGGTTAATGTTTAGGAAGATGATGGACACCCAGCCGACATGGTAGCCCAACGGCGAGTTTGCCTCGACGGGCGCGCCCACGGCCTCCTGGTACGTCGCCCCAGAATCATTCCCGCCCTTGACGCGAGTAAACGCGAGGTTGCCGTCTTGAATGAGGGAGGGCTCCTCGTCGGAGGAGTAGTTTGTAGCAGCGTGGGGGATTCCTGCTGCTGCCGCGACGTGAACCTCTGGCTGCGGCCTGATCTTTTGGAAGAGGCTCATCTTGAGGGGTAGAGGCTAACATGAAGATGAGAAAGAGGGGAAACGCGGGACGAAGAGGGGGAAAACAATGACATTGTATATAAATTACCATGCAGGAAATGCGTCATCGCTACCGCGCCCATTGTCGGATAGTCACAAGGCAAACGAGACTTCTCCTCACACAAGGGGCGCCATATCTGCCGTTCGCCATCACCACTAACAATGTCGAAATAAGCTTGGCCGCGAGAAAAAGTAGGGCCCATAATCTTGGCTTTTCTCGGATTGAGGCTTAATTCTTTTTCCACGTGTGGGTGCCCATGTAGACCTTCCATTGTGGGCAACGGGTTTTACAAGTACTGTTACATGGGGGGAAGCACGCAATGATGCATCAAAATAACGTTTGTTGTTCGCCTGCGTAGCCGGACATCCGCAGGGCTGCGATTCGCTCGACGAGCAAGCAAGCGATCCACTTTACTATATCCCTGCTCATTCTCCTCTTCTATACATTATATACTTGTAGAAGCCGCAGGTTTAAGATGTAGTTGAAAGCTCTAGTAATATTCAGATCGCAGCAGCACTAAGCTTATCCTCGCATGACTTGTACACGTGTTTCGATAAGTGATATAGTGTATCTTATATTAATACTCCCTTGCGCACTTGCGCCTGCCGTAGTGCGTTGGCGACATTGTATTTGTTGTTGAGAAGTGGTGTTGTAGTCGCTCAGCCGCCATTACCTCCATCATCTTTCAAGCCTCCGCATACGGTAGTGACCTCTTTGATAATCTCGTTGTACATCTGATCAAATCCCGGCGCTTTCCCGATCGTTAAGTGACTAATATTAGCCTTAACCTCGCTCTCGGTGAAGTCGGGCTCCTCGACAGGCTCCTCGTACTCTACGCTTTCGAAGTCATCCATCTCTTGCGCCGGAACTCTGCCACAGCTGTGCGCGGTACTACTTCTGTACCTTTTTGAACTCCTCCTCGTTCTGCTCCGTCGGCCGTCTGCAATCGTGCCTGTGCACGCTGGCTACTTGCTTGCGTGTCCTTGCCAGGCTGTACGGTGAGTGCGAATTGCACAAGTGAAGTAGACAGCAGGCCGACCAAGGCAAAGCGAAGCGAAGAGCTGTCCTAGTGCGCGGCCTTTTACGGCTTTTAAATTATCACGTGATATCTTCCATAGTTCTACTTGTGGATGCCGTTATCGTCTCCTTAAGGCTATATATTATATAATTGAATACCTTTCTAGGTAGATTAGGAGGAGGTATATATACTTCAGCATTTTCTACAGCTAATCAGTAAGTACTATTTCAACCTGAATAATAGGAGAGAGTCAGTGCCCTGCTTTTTACACTCCCTCAGAAAAGCTCCGCGGAAGCCGCTTTCGTCTTTACCTTCGGTACCTCCTCAAGCTTAGCTTCGCTTGGCTTTAGCTCCGCTTCCTTTTTCTTCAACAACTCTATTCTGTTTGTGAGTATAGGGAAAACTACGAGCCCTGGGAGAAGCCATTACTCGGACATGAAAAGGCATTATACGTACGGATGAGGACTGAGAAGAGGCCCTTTTACAACTACAGCATCCATATATCTATAGTCCAGTAACACAAAAAGGCAAAAAGATTGGACAATATGTCAAACTTTACATCCTTTCCATCTTCCGACGTGCAGTCAGCTTCAGTCCGTCTTGATCAAAGACACCTATCTTCATCTTGTCCGCATAGCCTCGTATACATACACCCCACCTGACCCTGCTTGGCGCTCTGTAACCCGAGAACAGTTAGAATTCTGTGTCGGCCTTGGTGTAGAACACTTCTATAGGATCTACTAACGTCCAGTCAGAGGAGTATATTCCCGAAATTGCCCCCTTATGTGTGTTTCGGACGTGTGGAATGTTAAATAGATCATGTTAGAATCAGCTGGCAGTTCCTTTGACCTGAGACTAAAGAATTGAGATGGGAAGATGTAATCAACCCAATAACGGCACCTCCAGTAATGCTGCCCCTTTATGATCAAGGTAGTGTAAATGAGGTTGAATTTCAAACTGCCTTGGTTATGCGCTTTGATTCACATCACAATTGCCGGTGGCTTCCAATTCCCCTCTACTGACCATCCAAAGATCCTAAGACGGCAATTCTAAGGCCATTCTCAGAGTCCCTATCAAATAATTGCTTAGCAACAGCCTGGCTCTTCGCTGGAAACATAGTTTATAAGCTCCCACGATGAAACCGACGTTTTCGCCGTGGATTGTATTCATGGGAAATTTCGACCCGACAAGAAAGTACAAATACACATGTAGTCACCATCGGCTGCGTATAGACCAAGAACGGGGTCAGCCTTCTGTCTGAATTCCGTGGACCGAAAATCATGAGGTCCTGACGCCCCCTTTACCTTTCTTACCGCGAATCGGAAGGACAGTATCTGTAGCACCAACAATTTCTACCGATGAACTCTGATGCCGCACGAAGCGCAAACTGCCTTTTTTCTGTATGAAAGGCTGATGCTGGTGTCTCCAAAGTCGGCATTAACCCATAGGCTCTGTGGGCCTACAAGCATTGCTCTCTTGAATGCAGTAGGTGTGTGACATCCAAGATGCTGAAAAGCTATATTGTGTATGGCGGGGGATATGCTATGGCTGGCAGAAGATCCAAGAACATAGAACCGAAGAGGATCTAGAATCTACAGCGAGAAGAGGGTCAACAGATTTGAGTCGGCGGATATCCAATTATGGTTGAAGATCTCGAGGACATCTGCCACGATAGGGAGCCTGAAGGCATCTAGATTTTCAACGGACAGATGGGTTTCATACTGAAGTAATTGCGATTTTGTGACAGGCGTGGATATAATGTAGGGAATACGGTCCGTGACGACGAAAACGCATCGTGCCCCAGAGTCGACCCGAGAAACCTATTGTTAAAAACTTTGTGTTTTTTTTTTGTTTTTTTTCCCAAAGCCTTTGTTCGTCTTGTCCACAAGTCGTGGTGCGGTAGAACGTCAATGAGGTAGTTCTCCCCTGACGACTGTTTAGTATTTTCTTCCCACGTTTCGGGATGATTGAAAATGTCATGATTAGATAGGCCGTGGCAATCTTTCAGAAGCTCTAGCATCTGACCAGGCGCTCCTTCATCCTTCACACCACATTCTGGACCTTTGCGGTGGTCAGTGTCTACAAATGTACACAACTTCGAACGCCGATAATAGGAGGTGCCCTATGATAAGCTTCTCATTTTTCTGTTTTAGCGAAGGGTTAAGTATCTCTGATCTGACTTGGTGAAATATTCGATATATCATCGGCACCCAGGAAACGCGCGTCGCGAGAGATGGCCAGCAAGCAATGGCCAAACTTGATCTACCGTTGCTTCGTGGTCCGTGGAGAACAATTGACGCCTCCTTGTGTATGCTTGGGCATATTTGAGGCCTATATCCTATCCTCTTAGCACATCACCTACAGCAGCTTTGTGTTCGTCGAGGCATACCTGGGACAGCGCCAACGAGCTGGTGATCGTTATGCTTTCACAACTGAATCGGCGTCTTGTTTTAAATCGGCTTGGGGCTACGCAGAGCAATTAGTGTGATCCATTAGATAAATCACTTGAGAGCTGTGATCGAATACATCATCTTATATTCGTTGGAATAGATATTAGCCCCCACAGCATATTAGTCCATATATACACAAATCTAGATACCACCTTATTATTATTGGCCTCGCTTACTTGTATCCTTCAACTTCTTCCACACACCTCGCCGCATCTGTTCGCTCATGCCATACGTTACAGCGTTGATCAGGCCAATATACTGCGTGCAAGCCTGCAGGGCGTTGAGCCATCGCGGAGACGAACCAACAGATTCAGCCAACCTATTCGCAATGCCGGGGATCCAAAGAATAATGTAGCCCAGCGGATATCCGTTCATCAACAGCATCTTCTTCATATCTGGCGGAGCGGGCATCCGGGACTGCACAAAAATCGCGCCGTCGTCGTGGCCTGCCGCCCCCTGACTGGTGACTGTCGGCTGCACAGTGCCAGAACCAGCCCCCAAACTGCCATCATGATCCCGCGCTTCTGATGTCTGGGACATGTCGCGCATTTCGTATTGGACGGACACGGACTCGTTGACCAGGATCTTTTGCGTGTCGTTGTCAGTACCGTCCTGATGTTCCGGCATTATGCGGCTCATGCGGCTGGCCGTGGTTGTCGACAGGCTCCTGATCGTCTTGAAGATGCGCCTTAGAGTAATAAAGATGTAGGTATAGATGATGATGGTGACAAAGAAGATGGCAATGCGTGGGCCGTGCGAGAGACCGTATCGCAGATCCAATTTGTCGCTCTTGATCCAGCACCAGTTGCCACTAACATAACCGTACGAATCGAGTGCAAGGCCGATAGTACCTATCATTGACTGTCAGATTAAAGTAACTCGTGGGAAACCACAAGTGAGTGTCCCAGAGTCTTACCAGTAATAATTCCGGGAACCCATGCTGCTATACACATCAAGATCTGCCATTTCATGCCCAAATGAGCGAGGGAATCCTTTCTGACGACTGAAAATAGAACAGTGATGGCGATGATTAGGATATTGAAATCGACGGCCTGGGCATTTGCTTGGCTGAACCAGCCACTGACGAGGCATGCCGTGTCCGGCTTCGATTGCGGGCTGGGGGTACGGCCGTGTATGAGAAAGACGAGTCCGGAGATTGTATTTCCGAGGCCGTAAATCAAGTCTACAAAGAACTCAGCAAACAAAATCATGCAAACTGCGTAGCAATTGTTACCTGCAACAAGGAGATTCACGATGAGTGAATGGCGGGAATGCCGCCGCGGAGGGCGAGCAATATGGAATGCAAGAGCTGTCGCAGAGCTCAGGAAGGATAGCGAGGAGCCAATAAATGTCGGAACGGCAATGAGGTGGTCAATCTCCATTAACTCTGCCATCGCAACTCTTTATGGCACGCTTGCGCAATACGGACAGAGGCAGAGAGAAAAACGAAGCAAAGAAAGAACAGAGGGACAATGCTATTGCCATGACGGGTATCCAACCTGATTTGAAGCTCAGCTGGCAAGTTTTTGGCATCATGCCCCTGATCATAGCCAAACGTGTTTTGAATTTCTAGATCGATCTACCCAGAGTTTTAGGGCACCAAGCCTTCAATGATCCCCAGAGCACAATCCGCGCTAAGCATCCTGAGCATCTCGTCACGCCCCGAGGCAAAGGCCTCGAAAATCAATCCGGGCGTGGTCCGAAAACAAGGCGAGATATCCTAGTTTCTGGGCCAGAGAAGACTAGGCCTTGGTCAACTAGGCCCAAGTTAGTTTGGTGGCGTATGAATATGTAACCGGACCCTTTAAACGGGCGCAGGTCGAGCCACACGCGACTCAGAAACTCCTTTAAGGTTCTTTTCTTACTCGAGCTTCACATCAAACTCAATCTCATATTTACCCATACCGTACTGTACTTCATGTCTAGTGCATTGAATTGTATAGCCACGGCGTTGAACCTACGCTCTGATAGGCTACGCCGAGCGGTCTACGACAACGCTGAGACACGGCAACGGAAAGTGCTATTGAATGCTTGTCGGAACCCTCCCGTCTCACAAGTCCCGCTCTTCCGCACCTCTGGATTCCAAAAGTCTTCTTCTCGATGACGATACTCATTGTCAGTGGTATGTATTGTTCTTGAGAACATCGCCAACCTTGATATGCCAACTATGGAATGCCATAACGAGTATTGGTGTCTTTACTAGTTCATACCGTGCAATCAGTTGTCAATATCAACCAGACCTTGACGCAGAACATATTCGCGTCAACCGCAATGATGTTTTTAAGTACTTCATCAAATTAAATCCTAATTTCACTGAGTAATCATCCTCTTGTATCAGAACTTCAGCTTTAGATTGTTGCGAGGCGGAACATGTATAATATCTTCCATCCAGTTACTGAAACACGGACAACCTCGAATAACTCCCACCTTGCCCGTTGGCGTATGCCCGTTGGTGTATGCAAAGCTTCTGGGCAATAGAGAGAGACGACAAGAATAATGCGGCCTTGATATGTATACTGGGATGAGGTAAGGAAGACATTGCAAAAGCTGTCGCACCTAGTTATTGTAGATTCTTCTAACAGAAAATGATTGCAAGTGTGTCCCTGCCTTGACGGCTCTGGATCGGTTCATGACATATGCTGCCCAACGGCTATCCCCTCGAAACAGCCAAGGTGCTTAGAGAGTCACGGCTGTCTCTTTTATTATGTACTACGCCGTCGAGCCCTCCATTGTGTTATCGTTTTATCGATATCTATTAGGTGGAAGCATTGACTACTTGTTATCTTTGATCTTACCGAATTTGATTGGGTAATGATAATCTCAAATCGCAGGTTGCGATATCTATCACCTAATTAGCTTCTTCATGCCCCAAGGGGATGTAATGTTCCGCTTCCGACAGGCGCGCCGATTTCAGCTGGTACCGTAAGATCGGTTACAACTTACGGAGGGTTGAGGTGTGGGACGCCATTCCTTTGAGCCACCCATTTTCTAACCGGCTCAACTTGGCGGGGATACTCTTGTTAGTGTCCCAGAAAATCCCTCGTTCGCTAACGAATAACGAGTAGATTCCGGTGTACCTGCAGGTAAAAAACATGGCCGGAACTGTTATCGACGGCTCCCGGCTGATATAACAGCTAATCGGATAATTTCTCCATGATCCGAGATAAGAATCCGGATGGGAACCGGGCGGAGTACGTCCCTAAGACCGAACCTCCCGGAGCATAATCGACGTAAGTCGAGACAATGTCTTGATCAAGATCTCTGCCATTCGTACGAATTATAAAAAAGACTGCTACAAACGTTTGCGAGTAATAAAGAAAAAGCATCACCTACCAGGCTACTCACAAGCTTGAGGGGGCATTTCGTGGCAATTGACTGACCGATGGGGTGACTATTACCTACCAGTGAAGTGCATCCGCAAGCCTTTCCAAGATGAAATCTGTCGGCAGCATTCCGTGCGTTGTACTCCGTAAAAAGTCGTTAGTTTGATGTCTGTGACCGGGGCCTCCCACTCCACACTAGATCAACTGAGGTGGTAACACAACTGATGAGACGTCCGAAGTTCAGTTCAAATGAAACTCGTACCCAACACTCTGCCACCTTGTTGCGCGCCCTCCTAGAGAACGGACATCTAACGACGAAAGAAAACAATCAATTGCGAAAACACCATGCGCTTCCAGCCACTCTCCCTGCTGCCTTTGCTCGGGCTATCCTTTGCTCAACTGCAACCGAATTATACTTCACAGTCGGGCGTCTCCATCTACAACCCTGGTATTTTTTTCGATACTACTGGGCCATGGAGCTTAATGTCCAGGGCTGGCGACACCTTGTACATTGCTGGTTTGTCCTCACACCCTCTCTAGTAGAGACCATTGCACAATGGCCCGTGTGCTGATGAGACCTCGCGGTGCTGTAGGAATGCGCGGCATCTTCCCCGAGAATAGTACCCTTGCGCCGGTCGGATATCCACGCGTTCGTCAAGCATTTCAGAACATGGCCGCACTCGCCGAGATGGCGGGGTCAGACCTTGAGAGCTGCGTCCGGGTAGTCGTCTACACAACCGATATGTACCGATACCGTCCCATGTGCAATGATGTTCAGGTTGAGCTTTGGGGAAATGACCCTTCCAAGTACCCTCCCCGAACCATCATCGAGGTCGACCGGTTAAATGACGATGATATTGTCGAGGTTGAGGGAACCTTTTATATGCCTCGTGAATGTGGTGGACATGGCGATCATGGTGAGCACGGTAATCATGGTGAACATGGTGGACATTAGGACAAAGGCAGGGCTGAGAGTGAGCTACAATATGCCTCCTATATCTAGTGCAATGCTTAATAATACGCTGAGCATAAGGTATTTACTATGTTGGCTAATAACTGACGTTCCTTTACACGACTTATCCAGGGGATACTAGTGTTATGTTAAGACTATACACTTTTCACACTAATGTAGATTTCTATTATATTCTGCTGTTCTTCAATCACCATCCTTTAACAGTTGTGCCGCGTTGGAGGTTATTGAGGAGAAGCAAAAGTGTACTTATCCACTCGCCGTTGGGTGGCCCTTTCTATACTTTGTCTCCGATGCGACCTTTGCTTCTTATATGCTCATTTCGTTCACGTCTGTTTGGTAGGATCGTTTATGGAGGCGACGACTGGACTCGCTAGCACGCACGTAAATATCATCAGCGGTTACTTTCCTTACATTGTCTTTTGAATATAAACTGTCTCATCTGAGTCTTCAGGAAGTTGCCAAGGCAGTCGCCATCTCCAGCAGACGCGGAAATCACGAGCTGATCGTCTGACCCCTCGTACCTCATGTCAAGGAAGTGCTCGACGCGTACCCTGCGATAAAAGGGCACTGTGGCCTGCTCAGACACTGAATCGGGGCGTTCTGCGAAGTGTGAGTCGGTAGACTGCTCAAAGACTTTTCAAGATATCTCCTACCGCTCCTCTACAACATCATCTTCAAGGGCGATGCCGTACGCTGAGAGAGCATGGACGAGATACTTGTGGACGATGACTTTGGACAACCCCAGATAGATATTGGGACTAATCAAGCCTCCTCCCAGTAACTCAAATCGGATGGGCAGTCCAATAGACGCTATCTCTTTTGACAGATTTGGGATATTGTCGACTCGAAACGGCAGGGACATCATCGTCACATTTGTTTTTAGACGTTACTTTTAACTACACTTTGGTTATAGAGTTATATGAACAGATCCTCATAGTTTGCCGTTACCGCCTCGGAAGTCGGAAAAAGAAAACTAAATGAGAATGACCATAGCGAATATAGTCAATCATACGCTCTTAATAGGTAGCGGAATACCAAGGCGGCAACTAACAACTGGGAGAGCGATATCCCGAGGCTTCCAACAAGAAATCCCTTCTGAACCAATTCCGAATGAATACCAACAATGATCCCCACTACGATAACAATGATGAGAAAGACGACTAGCTGCTTATATAGCTTCCTTTTGTTCCAGTCTTCAACGAATTCAAGTGCGAACCCTTGGTATTAAATATTGGGCACTGGCTGCTTATCACGCGAAAGTGAGTCTACATTCCCCACGAAGGAAAGAGATGAGAGCGGCCGAGACGTAATTAGGCCCTAAGTATTGGGAACTCCGACTAGCCCGCACGCACGCATACAGTCTGCTAAGTGACGCTGTGTAGAGGGATGTAAAAGTACCCTAGGTATGTTTGTTTTCTTGCTTGTTTTTACCGTACTTATGCCTGCTGTCGTTTAAAGCACGGCGAAACAAAGAGCTTAGTATTTGGTATTTAGAGACTCTCTAATAAAATAAAACTGCGAGAAGAATCGGTAAATAAATTATATTAAATAAATCTATTGTAATAATATATGAATATACCTCTACGGGACGAACAGCACTTAGCATAGTCAACGCGAGCTTGCGAAAGCGCTTCAGATCTTCCCTAACTTTGTATTGCCCTGATAGGACTGTTAGAAAGCTATCATCATTCCAGTCGCTCCTGAAGTCCATGTCTTTCTAATAATGCTAGGTCTGGTCCGTGAATTTTGGAAGACAAAGGTCAAGTGCTTTTAGTGCCTCACTCCGGCTTGGAGAAGGATGACTAGGGCCACCAATACCTGTACACTGGTGCGATTCATGATTTTGAGGTGCTGGTGTCTTTTGCTGGGACTGGCTTGAGCTTGGTGCTCTGGACGAACGCAACCGTCGAGTTGAGGTTTGCAATGTTCGTGTTCCAAGGGGTTAATTAAAATATTCTTCTTCGCTCTGACTAGTCTATCTGTGGTATTCCATAACGTGACCGTACCATTTGGTCGGATAGAGTTACGGACGACCGCTGCTATTAGCCGACATGCGTCGACGGTACATTATTCGTCAAGCATGAAAGGCACGCGATAGGTGTGGTAAAGAGAAGCTAAATATAACAAAATTACCGCACATAGCCCAAGACCTAACATTGCGAGCGCCTGGGCATAGTACTGGAGAACAAATGAAAGTGCGTAGTGACGAGTGTCAGTATACCAGGCAAGACCTGCCCACATATGTTAGTAGAATAAAAGTGAAGAAGAGGGTGGTACGGAAATTCAATCAAGTACCTGCGATGAAAAGTCCACAGCTCGCCTATTCGAAAACAAGTTAATTACAACCGGAATGTCTTTGGGGGTTTTTTTTTTCCTCTCGCTTACCGGAACTAGTAGAATTTGAAGAACTTCGGATTGAGCGGAACGATAGCTTGGGTAGCGCTCTACATCTTCTTCTGATGGCTCGATGGTGTCCTTGTAAGTCTCAATCTGGTCAAAGGCACTGCTTGCTTCTTTTGCGGTGAAACGGATCTGTGGATCCGAACGAAGCATGCCTCTAATTACGAGGCAAGCTGCGATGTGCTTCTCCTCTTCCTCTAAGCGTTTCAGCTTATCCTCTACGGGTGCCTTCAACTCAAATCCGTCGTGAAAGGAAGATGTGACTTTCTCGTCTGCTGGGCCTTGTCGCTGACGCCAAAATTCCTTGACGGCACCAGGCCCCCATTCAACGAATAGAAGCAGCTCCAGGAAGATTGCACCTAGAGCCCATACATCACAGAGTGTCAAATTCATGGCAGACTGGGCCCAAGCTTCCGGTGCCGAGTAGTATGCATTAAGAGAATAGGCGCCGACCTGACTGATAACCTGGCCGGGACGGTAATCGCGTAGAGCGTGGCCAAAGTCGGTAATCTTGAGCTCGACCCTGTCTAGTCGCTGATAGACCAGTATGTTTTTCGGTTTCAAGTCG
Source organism: Trichothecium sympodiale (assembly GCA_003012115.1). Classification (NCBI taxonomy): domain Eukaryota; kingdom Fungi; phylum Ascomycota; class Sordariomycetes; order Hypocreales; genus Trichothecium; species Trichothecium sympodiale. The sequence goes on along the minus strand of PXOB01000042.1, from coordinate 66,151 downwards.
CCGTGGATGATGTTGATTTCGTGAAGTGCAGACAATGCCTCTGCTAGGAGATGGAACTGCGACCACGCCAACCCATTGCATTCCGCGGGAACCCACACGCCATGTAACATTTGCTCCAGGTTGCTTTGCGCCAGTGGCATGACAAAGGCGAACTGATCATCCCCTGCCTGGATAGGGTCACAAAGTATTTGGACGATGTGAAGCCTCCAATCGAGCTCCCTTCTCAGCCGCTGGAACACCTTTGCCTCTGCGTCAAATCTGGCCTCTGTCGATGACCTGTTGAGTAACCTCTTGACAGCGACGACGTTCTTCTCAGTCAAGGCATTGGACGAAGAAGAAGATACAAGAGCAATAGGGGATATTTCGCAAGCAAAGACCTCGCTAAAGATGCCTCGAGCAACCGGAGTGGTTGCTATGTTGACGTCAAAAACTTCAGGGATACTCAAGCCTTGCCGGATACCTAGAGCAAGGAGGTCATTCTGCGATGCCTTGCCATGCTCTGCGCTTACATGTATAATGGGTGGTTTTTCCTCGACGACATGTTGAGATCCGGTATCTGGTTCCCCTCTGGGATGTTGAGGCAGTTGCGAGATATTTCCTCCACCCCCAGGGCGTATCGCGTCAAGTTCATCCTTTTAGGTTGATGTTAACATTTTGAAGCATAAAAACCACATCAGCAGTTGAACTTACTTCAGTGAGACGTCTAGGCGTTTGAAGTAGGAATTGTCCGTCATCCTGTGTATTTATATTAGCCACTGCCGGACGGTATGATTGGCGAAAAATGAGAGTAAAAACAAAACTTGACTAAACTACGTACCTGAGTGAACGTGCATTCATGATGAGGAAACACATGTTGCAGCAGTCGAACGAGGCTTATGAGATCCACGTAACGCGATGATATACTCTGTACGGTACGCATTTCGGCGACTTATTGAGACGCTTGGGATATTGCAAGCCGCGAGATGAGACGAGGATTGATTTGAAAACAGGAGCGGTCAAAATATTAGGCATTCGCCATCTTTTAAGAACAGGAGCAACGCGGGGTTAAAAGGACGCTTTGCGTGTCATACGTTACATCGAACTATTTGCCTTAAATATTAGGTGGCAAACTGCATCATGTTTGCTTACGACTTGTGACGTAGTCAGTGTAACCCATAGAGTTACACCTAGAGGCAAGTCTGAGGGATCATCCGACAGCCCGTAGTGGTGTGGTCGTCGACAGGGATATGCAACCACTTCGGATAATAGATGCAGCTTCGTCCCGATCCCTCCCTTTTCGACATCTCCCATGACGGGTAAGGAGAGGAATTTGGGCCATTCTATGATGAGATATCATAATAAAAAAAGAATTTAATAAGCTGTTGATAGCGTCAGCGGATGGTGCTAGTCAAGGTAAGTGTCAGGTCTCGGGATAACTTTGGGGGGGGGGGGGGGGTATGTGTGTGTCTTCACAGGGGCGGACAAGACATGGCCGTCTGTTGTAGAGTGCTGAGCATTGGCGGGCTAGGGGATCATACTTGATAAAGATGTTTAAAATGGCAAGGCTAGTGCGTGACTGGGTGAATGGCGTAGGTGACGCTCCCTGGCTAAAACCCTTCAATGGTCTTTACTCAGAAAATCTCCTGGGCGTCGCCAAAGGAGGAGCAGGTCAAGAGATCAACCGTCGACCAATTTGGCTTCGAATCAGTCAGAGGTTTCCCCTCATTCAATACGATTAGAATGAAATCTTTTCTAAATAAGGGGACCATGTTCTTTTGAATCCTAACGCCTAAGCTGTGGCGAAGATGTGTAGCTAACTCTGTCGGCCTAATAATAGCAGAGTCAAGAGAATCTCTAGTCGAGTGTATAGGCTAGACAGTGCAGTCTTTGGTGGCGCAACTGCTACATCATCTTCCGATAGTGGAAAATCCCAAGCACAGGGTAGAGGTATGTTCTATGTAGTAGGACGGCCACGGTAGACGGCCAAGTGAGGACAGCGTTGACAATCCATGGCCTGGCACCCAGACGGTACATCTTTCTGGACACACACTCTGCCGGACAACACAAAACATCCACAGCTTCGGTACAGCAAGCAACCGCGGATTAGCTATACTCTGAGTTTTTAGTCGCTGTGCCGGATATGCAGAAATTCGAATGGGACACTTTGTTGGACAACATTGCGTTTGACATGCCACAAGCAGTCTGAGTTGGTGTGAGTTACGGGTTTCTTTTCTTGTACAACTTTGCATCGGCCGCATGGCCTAATGGCTAAGGCGTCAGATTTCGGTTTTTCGCCGGTTCTCTGAAGATTCCAGGTTCGACTCCTGGTGTGGTCGTCTTCAAACTCTCTCAGAGAGATCTTCTTTTTTTATGTGTTCGTCTTCTAGTCGTCTTCGAACTCTCTCAGAGAAACTGTCTTTTTTGGTATGTTCGTCTTGTTGGTTGTTATAGGGGTTGAAAGCCGTTGGAGCTAACGTAGCTCGACTATATATCGTGAGGCTGCAGCCACCGACCGTGTTATAAGAAGACCGGGCATTTTCGGCTTGACACGCAACACTCATTGCGCCGGAATCCGTAAAATAAAATAAAAAGAAATAATAACAATAATACCACTTTGCAAACTAGAAATTTTCTCCCGTTTAGTCTATATTCATTAACTCTCTCGCTAATCATGATTCTGTGAGTAATGTGTGTTTTGGCAGCCGCTTCAGGATTGTCTTTGGCTGGGTCAAGTTGGTACATTAATCGTGCCAGAGGGGTTCACAAAGTTGAGCATCATATGGCAGAAACAGACATTTAATATTCAAGCACAAAAGCAAAACTTGTAGGCTAAAGTTATCATCTGAAAACTGCCCTTTCCCAGGGTCGCCAGCTTCCAAGCACCTAGCATCCCAACTCAAAACTCTCATCCAGTCGTGGAAAAAAAGACATCATAGCAACAATCCTGTTTCTGCAAGCGCAAGGTTGGTTCGTGTGGGGGAGGGGAGGGCAAGCTTCTTAGAGAATCTTGACGCAGGTGAGGATGTCGATGTCGATGAAGGAGTTCTTGAGTAATTGTTAGCAAGATTGTTTGATGTTAAAAATCTCCAAGAGTGGGAGAGGAAGAAGTTCTTACGTCAGACGCATCGGTCTTGCAGCAGTAGGCATTGTTCTGGCAGACGGCGAGAGAGACAATACAGTTAAGGAGGCCAGTGCAGCAGACTTGCTTTCCCTTTTTGCCGCAGATGTCGTCGTGGCTGTCGCCGCCAGTGCGAGCGTTGAGCTCAGCGGGAGCAGCGAGAGCGGTCATGGCCATGGCGAAGGCAGCGGCGGTGGTGGAGAACTTCATTTTGAATGTTTGAGAGGGAGGGTTTTCCGAGAAGTGGAAGTTGGAAGAGAGGCTTTGGTTGGTTGTTTGGAATTGAGTTGTAGTGTTGTTGTTGTGGATGGGATGAAGAGAGTTGTTGGAGTTGACAGGGACATGAAGGGGGTTTATATAGATATTCACGTTCATACTTTTGGGCATTCGTGCCTCACGAAGAGTCTCTGTCGGGTATAGCCGTCTGCTCTCGATGGAATCATCCGTTCAGAAGACGTCTTGGACTCGCTGACCTGGCATGGCAACCTCGAGCATGCAATTTCCTTGATCCTCCAAGCCACAATTTCATCTTCATCCCAGTTCCCGACTGGATGATGCCTAGCAAACAGCGATCGTCACTTGAATTTCCGATCACGGTGCAAAAACTAGCTCGAGGAGGAAGAAGAGGCAATAACTGTCCCTGCTGGCTAGACCATCACTAGCTCCCGGAGCCTTGAAGTTATCGTGTGCTTACTATGGAGCTCTTCGGGTCCTCGATAGCTTCAACTGGCTTGTGAGAGCGTCGAGACGCTGCATGGGTAAGTATATTACTTGAACCCGTATAAAAGGTGACTGGTTGTGTACGAGATGAGTTCTGGCGAACAATATACATGGCATAGACCCGCACACAGGGCTGCGGAAAGAGATGGCCATGATAACCTGGCTTACCTGGTTTCGCAGTAGGCACCACGGGTCGTCGGCTGGGCCATCGGAAAACTTCACTTTGGCAGGGGACATGTCTCCGCTCCTTGTTGTTTCTACGGCCACCGAGCAAGACTATATTCTCGTTCAGGGACAAAACTTATGGGCTCCCTCGAATGATCGAATCAAGAGAGCATCACGGAGAAAGACCGTTCGACATAAGCTAAATTAGGCATCACAATATTGCCCGTCATTTCCCGCCCCTCAACATCACATATTACCCGGTACCATTAAAGGAGCCAAGACAGCTTGGTCTGCTCACGTACCGGCCTCGACCAAGGAACCCCAGCTTAGCGTTGGCCGGGGGAGTTGGCCCACTTTGACCCTATGAGCGGGTTGGGCTTCAACACAGCGAAGCGCCCGTTGTCAGTTAGTGTCCAACATCGTAATTCTCATGGCCCCTCATCGTCGTGCTCTCAGACGCAGCCCGATATGCAGAATTTCAATAGTCTCTCGTTCGGAACAACGGCCAAGACTGGGGTCCCCGGTTGCCTTACGTCCCCCCGTCGACTACCCCTCCTTTTTCCCTGGAGAGCGATAGGGACCTACCGCTCCTCCCTGTTTATCAGTAACCAGTCTTTTTCAGCCCAAGTTTCAAGTGAAGACTCGTCTCTGGTCGGGAGAGGAAAAGAGGAATTACATGGGTGAAAGCAGCTAGAGGTTATTCGTAAAGCTCGGGGGCTGCGAAGTTGCTACCAACGGACTCTTTCTTGTGGGCGCTTGGGCGGCTGGGGAGAGGCTGTAAGTAGATGCATTGTTCATTCTGGACCAGTCCCGTAGTTTTAAAAACAAGGTTAAAGCGAGGCTTACTCTTCGGGTTGTCCATCCGGTACTCCATACTACGTAGATTCATCTTGATCGCCGGCAAGTGGGCGGTCGCTTCCATGGTCATAGGGCCACATACATGTATAACTCAGAGTCATCAAGTTGGTAGGCCTTTTTTTGTATTCATTGGTGTTCAACTTCTAGGCAAAAGTACCTTGTAGAGCTCATACAAAAGACACCTAATAAACCGTGTGTCATGGACAGGGACATGCATCTCAAGGTCAACAAGACTGGATAAACGGCACCGGAAACAGAAACTCGTTCTCATGTTATGCAGCCACAATCAATAGTTGTCAGCCATCATATGCACGCTCAAATAGCCGTTTTAAAGGCCTGACCTTGAACCCTTGTCTCCGGGGGACAGGGGGCATACCTGTTGGCAAGTCTGGAACATGAATGCTGTCCAATCATCACAATCGATCTGGGATACGGAGTACATCATACGGGGCTTGGTTCTGGGGTCGCGGCTGGAATTGCTGCTTTGTGAATCTTGCTTTTTCTACTTCGCGTATATGACCACATCTTATTGGCCCTGTTATCGGCATTTCTGCAGACTTGATTGTTGGGATCCACGTTGCCTGTTTCTTAGTGCTCACTTTGTTGTTTTACTTTTTACAAGACCGGGGTTGGTGCATGGGTGTTTTCAGCTGAATCCCAACCGCTAGCTCATATCCTTTTGCTTTTTTGCATTGCAGTACTCCGTACAAGCATGGCACATGACCTTACCTAGGGCTGACTCTGTAGAAAAAGCAATTATCAATATCTCCAGTCAACCTTCCTCATGCGTGGAGATTTCGTAGGGCTACTGCCTGGTCACTATGCTCATCTTACCCATCACACATATTATACCTGGGTCAAGATACGAAGAATTGGAGCGACTTCCGATGACGATGCGATGGCCGAGAGCCCGAGTCTCGTGAGATGGGACAAGTTAGTATGATTAATTAATTAAACGGAAGCGCGCTGGTTCAAAATCGTACGATTTGATTCTAGCATGCATCAAAAAGTAGAAAGGTTCCTTTATAAGCCCTGCCCAATCAACGCTGGCTGTCTAGGGCCTGCGTGTGACAGGCTGCCTTTTGCATGCTTCTGTGTAACGGTGGCGCATATAACGGGCTGGCATGACCATCTCATCGTCACAACTAACCATGTTCCAAAACTGACCCTGTATAGAGCTGCTGTTGAGTACTTTCTGTGCTAATTCTTACCGGCCATCTGTTCTAACCCTTTGGCGGATTGTGGCAGTGGTACAGAACCAGTTGTGGAAGAAGCCGGATTACGATACGTCACATGAACTAACAATTGTGACGAAAGGATGATTGTATGCTCAGCCATTGGAAGCCAGACATGGTTCAGTCAACTCATCCAAGCCTGAGAACGAACGGCTGGCAAAGGTCTCAGAGCTTTGACTAAAAGCTGACAGCTGAAGGACGAGAAATGTCTTCCTCCAACGGCCTAGGGTGCCTTCTAGCGTGCGCTTTGACTCTTTGCTTCTCAAAAGGGTCTCTGTACGGAGTATTGAGGTAGGTTTGCACCTCTTAACCCTTCTCCTTGAGTGGCAAGACTTGGGCTACGTCCAACAGCATACAGACTGGTAGGGAGTCGCCTTAGTCCTCTTTCTGATCACCGTTTGAGATATCAACCCACGTCGGATCTGTGTCAGCCCGCCTAGATTTGTAAAGACTGCTGATCCTGCGCTACACTCCCTGTTGATGGGTAAAATGATGCTGATCACTCTGGACGAGCGGCTTCGTATTTTGATGGCGAGCTCCTTCCGGAAATCAGAGGTGAAAGTTATTCCCCAACCGACGCTATAGAATCCGTTCTATTATGTTCGCATCTAGTCACTGGGAGCGTGCCTCTCAGCCAATGTTTCACTCAGACAATCGATTGGGTCGAACTTATGGCTGGACAAAGCTGCCGACATCCGCCAACCCTAGCTTAAAGTGACATGTCTTGTAATTTCTATTTTCAGGGTTGAAAAGGAAAAAAAAAAAACAATCTTCTTTACAAGTTCGTGATCCCGTTTTCTTTGTGACTTGGGATGCCTTGACGGTTTTTGGGTGATATAGTCGGATTCAAGAGTCAGAATCGCATTCAAGGGCCGCGGCGTGATGCTGCTCATGATACAAGTCGACCCCCGTGCCCACCTTTACGGACTAGAAATTCACTCTGCTTAGCACTCTCAAATCCGAGCTGCGTGCCGGTGTAGCTCTAATCAGTCGTATAATCAAAGTTGATCTTGTTGAACGTCTTTTGGTAGACCGTTACCCTACAAGGCAATTCCGCTACTTCAGCTCTGGGCGTCAGTGAGAAAGGCACCGTGAAACGACCTTGACGTAACTTCAGCCTTGTATTTTGCCTTGGACTAGGAACAATAATTGTCGGGGTTTATACTGTCGGGGTTTACTCCGGTTTGTAGGCGAAATCGTGTTTTGCCACCATTCATCGCCGGGCGAAGATATTCGCATTGCCAGACCCTTGATCCAATGATTCAAATTGGTCATTGAATGCAGGTCGCTTCACGTAGCGGTAATAGGGGTGTTTGAGAGAGCTTGCGGTCCAGCCAGCAGCATAGCTAGAGCCAAGCGGATGATGGAGGAACGATAATGAAATATGATACTCATTTTATATGGACTGTTTCCGACATCTTCAATTCAATTGCTCACAAATCCCGGGAGCTGTATATTTGGACTTCTATTGCATTTTTATGATTTCACGTTTGTCGGCACTCTGGTAAGTACCCTGTAATGTTGTTGCTGTGCTAGAATTACACAACAGTCTCCCGTTCTTATCGGTTGAGATGTAGTGTTTCACCATACAGACTTGATACTACAGTCGCACATATGCACTACAACAGGTACTGCTCTGCCAGATAACCCCAATGGCTAAACACATGCCTCCTGCCTGAAGCATCGAGGAAATAGCCCACTGTTTTTAGTCATTGTTTCCATCTGTCGCTGTGAGGCACCCCACACAAGATCTAATCTGATCTGATCTGTACCCCTGTCAGGTGAGCAACCTTGGTCACGGTCCCCGTAAGCCGAGGCAGCTCTGCTGGTGCCCCACAAACTCTCCATCATGTCGTCTCACAAGTCCTCCTCAATTCTGCAAAGCTTCCCCCTTTGATGCAATTGCCCCAAATCTCTTGCAGAAATGGCACCGACATTGGCCGAGCAGATTGACGTTGATCAGTTGCAACCTGGGCACTTCGTGTCCAAAGCCCTCCCAGTTCGATTGGGAAACTCCCAGCCCATCGCCTACGGGGGTTGCGCAATCGGCGTCGCAGTCCACGCTGCCTGCCGCACCGTCCCGGACAATCTATCCCTCTACTCCGTAGTCGGACACTTCCTGGGGCCGGCGACCACAGATCGTCACATGTACTGCGCCGTGCATGAGACGAGAAACACGAGATCCTTCTCGACGCGGAGAGTCGAGGTGAGGCAAAAGCTGGACAGCGGCGAGGAACGAGTCTGCATGGAGCTGATTGCCGACTTTCACGTCGATGAGCCCACGACGCTCGAGTACTCAGCTCCCCCCGTCCTGGCATACCCGAAACCCCTTGATTGTCTTGAGCTGGAGGAGCGGCTCAAGCAGCTGGAAGGCCAAGGGCTCGTGACCCCGGACCAGTCGAAAGACTTCGCGAAAACGTTCGGGTCTATCCGTCCCCTCTTCGAGACGAGATACTGCCCCAACGGCGTAGCGGGACAGAACCTAGCCGGAGCACTCAAAAGCGTGCCGACGACGCAGGACCATCTTCACCCGACGCAAAAGGCATCGGCCGAGTGGCAAAGAGCCAAAGGGCCTCATCTGTCCACACCCAGCCAGAATCTCGCCGCCCTGGCCTTTTTCATGGACGGGGCCCTGTCCTTTCTCCCTCTAACGCACAACCACATGTGGTTCGACGACGTGGCCGCCTGCTCGACGCTCGATTTTGCCCTGAGGATTTTCACGCCAAAGGTCGACATGAACGCCTGGACGCTGCGGGAGCGCGTCGGGTCAAGGGCGGGGAGCGGTCGCACGTACTCCGAGGGACGGCTGTGGGATGAGGGGGGTAATCTGATTGCGTCCATGACGCAGCAGTCGATCCTCAGGTTCAGCAAGGACGTGCCGAAGCCGAGCCTGTAGAATTTATAGAACCAGACACGGTAGGCTGACCGCTCCAGCAGCAGCAGGATTAGATATGTGTCATCAACCGCATCTAAGTAGAAGAAAAGTCTCTGACTTGATTCTTTTATATATAGAGAGGTTATTTCTGTAAGATAATCTCGTAATATGAGTCGATATATTCACTTTCTATGGGCTAAAAAACATTCGTGGATGAGATATGAAACGTACTATATTTCGCTAACTCCGTAGTAGCAAAACTCCATCAACTCAAACGGCGCCGGAGCCCTTCCAGACGAGCTTCTCATACTCCCAAAGTGTTTCAACTTCCAACCGTTCATAAAATCCATTAATCTTCACCGAATCGATAAAGACGCCCTTGACCCCTCTCTGCTTCATGCTTTCCATGGCCTTGACGACGAGAGCCAGCCCGACGCCCCGTCCCCGCTCGCTCTCGTCGACGCCAACGGCTGCAATCAGCCCCGTCCCTTCTTTAGACGGCGACAGCGGCAGAAAGGCGTAGGCGGCGCATAGAGGGGCAGATGGCGAGCACATTAGTGTCCATCCGACCTGTGCGTTGGTGTCGGGGTCGATGGCCACCATGACTTGGTCGAACTGGTCATGAGCTGCGAGGAATTCATAGCCCTTGGACCAATCCTGCCAACAGTTAGCTCATGAACCTTTTCTTTTTCTTTTTCTTTTTTCTCCATATTTTTCGTTTACTTACAAACTGGGCTCGCTGCTTGGTGATGCACTCTTCGTACAGCTCCGGTGACCATGGGCAGAATTTCAGATTCGTCTTGGATACACGCTCAAGTACATCAGCAGGTGCGACAGCACCGCTTATATCTCTGTACAAGTCTCGAACCGCGGGTGCTGATGCACTGAAACCTACAATACGTTAACACACAACACAAGATGCTGCTGCTAGGAGCTCATACCTCTGCGGATAAAAAAGTCCCTTGCTTCCTGTGGCATACTGTTTGGCATTCGAGGCCAGAACCGAGGCATCGACGATCCTACCTCCACAGAGCTCAACTTCCCTTCATCACCGTTACGAGCTGCATTTCTCAATCCGTCAATGGCTTTGGTCAACAGGTCGGAACCGAGCCCGTTCCTTCGATACTCTGGCAACACGCCAATGGCGGCGATTTTGCCTTGATTTCCGCCATCGATGTAAGACAGGCAGAACCCCTTTCCGTGAATATAATGATGGCCAGGCAGGACGGACAGGATCTTGGTCAGCCGCTGTTGTTCAATGGGCCAGGTCGGGAAGACGGCCTGCCACATTCGCCATATGCTTTCCAACTCTTGAGCGGTGTTGGTAACCTTTTTGATGTCGTGTTTAATAGGTGTTTGTTCCATGGCTTCGAAAATATCTAGAGGATACGATGTAGTTTTTGCAAAATTTCACGACTGAATTATAGTAAAATTGATTCAAGACCAGGTTGCTCAGTAATCTTCTGAACTTTTGGAACTTACTTAAATAAGGGATCTTATGCCTACTTATGGGTAGCAGATATATAGGTGAGACGGGGAACAAGAGCCAACGCTTAAGGCAAGTCCCGAGCCGCGTGGCGAGCCATTGATGTGAGCTTAACCCCATTGTTTCAAAAGCATCCGATTGCCTAGTTTAGTAGAGGCCTTCCGTATGTGGGGGTATTCGGATGCTTTCAACGTAATGCCTCGTACACTCTTAACCTCCGTGCATCAAACACTGGCATACAATGGCGTACTTGTCATGTCGGTGACGCAGAATCGCCGCGTTAAATGCCGTAGAGTGATCTACCGGAAAGTTACAAAATGAAGACTGAGGCCGCATATCCCGTGCATTCGTATACGTCAGCTGCTTACGCTATTCCCTTGCAAAAAGACTTGGTGACTTGAGCTATGTTTTAATCCAATGACCGTGAGTCCCTTACGGTTCTTTTGGTAAGTTTGTGTTGGGGCTGGCCAGGCGTTTAAATTCTCGTCCAAGATAGGCAGTGTTTTTGATCGGGTCTCTATGTACTCGCATACGATTGCCGACCTCTGGCTGAGGGCATCTACACAACCTGTTCCGATCTTTCAACCGAACTAGTACATGGACCTCAACGCCGTAAGGCAGCATGTGCCATACATGGCCTTCGCTGGCACGCTCCCCGTATTGACCGGTTCAGCAGGAGAAGCGACGCATCTCAGCCCATTGTAACGTCTCTCCATTATTCAGAATGCCCGGCATGCCCTAGACTCCCACGGCCTGCACAAAGTTACGCACGTCGCTGAGACGGACCTACGCCATGGTGCTGCCGTCTGTTCACAACTCCCCGGCCGTCTAAGGCGGATTGGATCTCGGAGATGAAGTGATTGTCGACATTGCGGAAGCGTCTAGCAATGTCGTGAGTGTAAAATACAACATGGCAAGTTTACTCAGCCCTTCTTCATACGTGCCGGAAAATGCAAGGGGAAATGGAATGAGAATAAGAAAATAGAAAGCGAAAATAAAAGGGGGGGTTCATTGTAGAGCCACTGGTTGATTCCCTTTTCCTTGCTGCCCAAGCCACGAAGGATATAACTAACCAGTCTCAAACGCGCCCATCAAACCTCTTTGATCTCAGTCAGGATCTGTAACCAATAACCAATCATCCGTCAAGATCAGTCCACTGATCTATCTCTCCTGATGGTGTAGTTGGTTTATCACGTTTGACTGTAATTGTTCATTTCATCAAAAGGTCCCTAGTTCGATTCTGGGTCGGGAGAAATATCTTTTGTTTTTTTTTGCTCGTACTATATATGCATATCATCAGTCTCAAGATCCGAGATCCAAGCTGCGATTACCAATCGGTGGCAACTACACCCTGCATCTGTATTAGCCGTATCTCCTCGAGCTTACAAAGTCATCGCCCTCTTCAGTCCTCTTCCCCTGGAACGAGTACAACCCGCCTATTCTATCCGATGGTAATAAGAAAAAGAAAACACATTAAAAAGGCAGCAATGGTCATATATAAAATCTTGCAAGTCATACTAGAAGAAAGAAAAACACTTTTACATAATCATCGCCCCTCCATTCGACTCAAGAATAGCCGCCGTGACATTCTGATCCTTCATAAGATACAAATAACTCTCAGCAACGTCCTCGACCCTCCCTATCCTCCCCGTGGCCATCCTCTCCCCAAACGAGGCCTTGACCTCGTCGGCCCGCGGCACCTTGTTCCAGAGCTCCGTGTCGACGGCTCCCGGCTGCACGACGTTGACCCTGATGGGCGCGAGGTCCCGAGCCAGCCCCTTGCACAGCCCGTTGATGCCCCCAAAGTAGGCGGCGACGAGGCTCCATCCGGGAGGGGGACGCTCGACGCTCGTACCCGTCGTCATGGTGAAGGAGGAGGATGGACCCCCCACAAGATTCCTCCGGAGATGCTGCGCGACGACGGTGGCGGCGAAGAAGCGCACCATGCCCACCTGCAGGACCTCGTCAAAGGAAAAGTCCTCGACGGGTCTCACGGGGAGGGCGTCGCCGGCCGTCATGACGACGTGGTCCAGCTTGTCTTTGCCTCCCTTGGTGGCCTCTTCAAAGAGCTTCTCCACGCCGGAGACGAGCTTAGCCTGCGTGCCCAGGTCGCAGGGGTACCCCTCGACGTGGTCCCGCGCGGACGGGCGGCCGTCCTGGAGTCTCTGGACCGCCCGGGTGACTTTGTATTGTGAAGACGACGAGACGATTACGTGGGCGCCCTGCTCGAGGAGCTCGTCCGCGACGCCGAATCCTATGCCGGACGTGCCCCCGATGACGAGGACACGCGCGCCGTTGAGCTTGGATCGAGGCATTTTAGGGTCCGGTGTGCTTTAATATTTTGTGAAACAACTTTAAGTCTGTTGAAGGAACTTCTGATTCTTCTGTCGAAAGAAATGATGCTGCTCAAGTAGATGGTGGATGGGCAAACAGTTAAAGACGTATTAACGCATCAAGCAACCCCCTCTCAGGCCCTCCATGTGTGATTACCCTAGAGACTCGAGTCTGAGAACAGAACAAGGCCAGACACACTCAGGACTGCAGTATGACATACAGATCATCTGTACGGAGTATTACCCATATATCCCCACTCATACAGCACAGCCAGTCGTATCTCATAAACTGTGTACATGTCGCAAGATACAAGGTGCAATAGCCAACTCACGGCTAACAGGCTCTTTTTTGTTATGGTACATCATCGCTTTTCCTCCGTTTCCACTGCTCGGTGCTTCGAAACAGCCTTCTTTATAGATGGTTAACGTTGAGCTTCACATAAACCATACAATCCAAGCTGTGTGACACCTTCAAGGTCTCCCATATAAGAGAAAAGATGGAAATCTGGGACCATCTCTGCACACTCACGCCAAAAGCGCCTCGTCAGTCTTCCACATGAGGCTCACAACGGCCGACTGGGGCCCCAGCAAGACAACATCCTTGACAATCTCCCAAAGATCACCAACAGAACCCCTAAAAACACCCGCCCTCGCAGCATTCGCAACGGCCCAGACCAACCCCGCGGCACACCCGATATACTGATCGTACAGCAAAAAGTGCCTGCTCGCCTCGGCGACCGTCGCGGGGCCATCATGCCGAGGAGGCCCGTCGGGCACAAAGAAGTTTGCAAAAGTCAACCGCTCAGCCATCCCGTCGGGGAAGATGTCAGGCACCAGCTGCGCGGCAGCAATCGTGCCCAGCGCGATCCACTGCGTGAGAGCGCCCATGGCGATGGCGAACCCGTAAGCGCTCCGCAGGGCATCCCTATTGAAGCTCGACGACTCCTGGGCTATGTTTTGCCCGACGCTCAGCCGCTTGAAGACGGAAGCAAAGACGGGGAGGAGGAGGCCGACGTAGAGAGGGACAAACTGCCAGACTACTACGAGCAGCTGGTGAGCGTCTCGGTCGAGGGGGAGACACTGGAGGATCGAGGGGAGCATGTAGCCCAGGCCAAAGGCGGGGATGACGGCAAAGAGCTGCGCGGGGTCTCTAAGCTTGGCGTCCTGCTGCTGAGAGGAGGAGGAGGAGCGGAGGATCAGGTCCAGGATAAAGTACAGAGGGTAGACGACCCCGAATCCAAAGACTTGCATTGCCATGCCCCAGAATATGGCACTAAATCAGAACAGTAACACATCTCTTGTCAGTGATACAAACTCTGCACGTTGTTTATCCATCTATATGTCGGGGACCTACAATCTCATCACATTACCTCTATTCCGCACCCGCAAGCCCTGCACCAGAGCCAAGGTGAGAATGCCAACCGCCTGCCCGGCAAACTGAACGCCGTACAACGAAAACTCGGGCTTCTCAAACGACAGAACCGGCTCGAAAATCACGATGATGACCTTGAGAAATCCGTCCACGGCCTCGATCCCCGTAAACGTGTTTCTCAACCGCTCGTCGGCCGGGTCCAGGAACGGCGCCATCATCTCGCTAAAGCCGATCCGGCGGAGCTGCAGGTGCAGCGCGTCGACGGCCAGGGCGAAGAAGCCGACGAGGATGGCGATGGGGAGCAGCGGGACGCCGCTCGCCTGGGGAGGCTGTGAGCCGGACTTTTTTGTGGCCATGACTTTGCTGAGTTGCAGAAAGTGTTTTGCCCGATGTTGAAGTCGATGATGTGCGTGCGGAAGAAAGAGTAATCTTTTAGCAGGGCAGTGGAGATGTTAATACGGAGTACGGAGTAAAGATGTAAGGTCGAGGTTTCATGTACGCCCCACGCCGAACCGTGGCGATCCGGATCCGCGGGCGCGGACTTTTGATTCACGCCGTGTTCTAGGCAGTTTGGAGTCATGTTGAATAAGGAATATTAATAATATTATTGCTTACTTCGTACACAGTATTACTATGGGATCTTTCTTTCATCGGACAAACCCCCCACTAGCGACAAGCATCACACCACGGACGTGCCAGGCCCAGATATTATTTCACCTGCGTCTAGCTGCGAACCGTCCAAGTCACTACACGGCAAAGCCTCCAGAATTCTTCTGCCTAGGCTCGCCGGCGGCGTCGAAAATGCCGTCTTTAATGGTCAACCCCTGTGCGGCGCTCTGGCCCGGAGCAACCCACGTCACGTTGTGTCCCAGGTTCTTCATAAAGTCAACCGTCGAGTTGTCGTAGCTGTATTCGAAAGAGACCTGGTTGGGCGTGAGCTGATCGTGTAGCCGCGGCTTTGCGAGGGCGTCGGCAACGCTGAGCCCTTCGTCAATGAGGTGCACCACGTTTTGTATAGTCGAAGTAGTAATTCGGCTGCCTCCCGCCGCACCAACAGAGAACCAGAGCTTCCCATCCGTCTCGGCAATGATGGGGCTGATGGAGCTGAGAGGCCTTGCGCCGGCTCGGGGGTAGTTGTTTGGGCTGGGCCTGTATCCAAAGGCGTTGCTAACTCCGGGGATGGAAAAGTCATTCATCTCATTGTTCATAATGACTCCCGTTTCGGGTACGACAAGCTGGGAGCCAAAGAGGAGGTTTACCGTCGTGGTAAGGGACACGCTGAGCCCGTTTGCGTCTGCGGTAACGATGTGAGAAGTACCAGGCGTGTCGATAGATTCAAGACCCTTGGGGTTATAGTAGGAGACGTTGTGGCTGCGCGTATCAGATATCTTGGCGCGAATGTCCGCTCCAGTCTCGGGGGTAATCATGGAGTTGACATAGTCATCAAGCCCGTTGACGTAAGCAACGTCGCCCAGCTCGGTTCTCTGAGCATAGGCAAAGCGGATGGCCTCGTCAAGACGGTGCGTTGTCAGGTTGACGTCTTTGCCAAAGTCGTCATAACCGCTGACGGTGTTGAGGGCTGAAAGAGCAACAGCCCCGCTCGAAGGTGCGTTGGTCGAGGTGAGTTTGTGACCACGGTAGTTGATGCTCAGGGGCTCATGGAGAGCAACGGTATAGTTGGCCAAGTCGTCGAGCGTCATGATGCCGCCCGCCTTCTTCAGGGCCGTGATGGTAGCATTGGCAATGGCTCCATGGTAAAAAGCGTCGGCTCCCTCAAACGCAATGGTCTCGAGGGTGTTGGCATAACGCTTGCGCGTGATGGTCTCGCCAAGACCTTTGCGCGTGCCATTGGGGGCAAAGTCAATGGCCCAGGACGGATCATGCTCGAGGAATCCCTCGTCGCCAGAGTCCATGTATTTCACCAGGTCCTCATTCACCTTCCATCCGTATCTCGCCAGCTTGATGGATGGCTCGAACAGTCTTGACCATTCCAGAGACCCGTACCGCTGATGCACGTACTCGAGTCCGCGAAGCTCGCCTGGGACGCCGCTACAAACAGTCAAAGCACCAAGTTAGACATGTGCACAACAACAAAAGCGCATGAAGAATTGTTCTCACCTCGCAAGACCCCCGTAAATACTAAGATCGGGGTCTTCCTTGTACATCTCTTCGAAAGAGGCGGCGGGGGCCGTCTCACGGAAATCCACAGACTCGTATTTGCCGTCGCTGCTCCTCACAATCATGAAGCCACCGCCGCCAATGCCGCTGTGGTACATGCCGATTACGCCAACGCACAGGACGGTCCCGACAAGTGCGTCGACGGCGTTGCCCCCATCATCGAGCAAGTCGGTGCCAATCTTGCTGCAGATTTCGCTCTCGGAAGCGACAGCTCCACGCCTTGGCTCAGAGGCATGGCATTGTGCATTGGTAAAAGACAGAGCCGCAATGGCAATGGCCGAGAGGGTCCTGAGGGAAGACGGTGCGACCATGCTGGGCAGCTCCAAGTTTGCGTCGTTGTCGATTGCCGATTGAGGGGAGGAAGAGTTTGGATATCGACAGCGCAATGGCTCACGGCGGCAGCTTCTTGGAGCAGACGAACTTGCTGCTATGATGAGAAAGAAGGCAGGGCAGAAGAAGGAGCAGGAGAAGGGAATCAAATATGCGCAGGCACTGCATCATGCACGTCCTTTACCGCAACCTCGACGAAGGATTCCTCATGCCATAGTTCCCCGCCCTCGCGTGCCTGCTATCGGCACCCATGAGCCGGTGTAGTTGCATGGTGCATGTAGCGTGTGTGTGTCTGTTGGTTGCCCGGAGCTGGCGCATTGCGTGCTACGCGTTGATGAGGATGTTCGCGCTCCCAGCTAAAACCGGCTAAGCGGTACATTCCCATCGTGGTGGAAGAAAAGCACTCGACACAAGACTGTGGTGTATCAGCGTCAAGGTGTCTTCGGTTATTCTTTCAACAGGGCAAGCTGTCAACCGGGGCTGCCAACAGACCTGCCGAACTTGGAAGGAAGTGGCCCCCTCCCCTAGCTCTCCCCTAGTTCCTTCCCTCACTTATCAGCGATGACGGCATGCGGAGGATGCAAGTCGCGGCTTTACAAGTACAACTAGACGAAAAAAGTGCCATGAGGGCAAATGCCGAAGAAGCGGGATTTGAGGTTGGTTCTGTTATCACGTCTTTTTTGTGCACGGATCACCACGCGGCTTACCGAGTACAGGGCTGCATATCGCTCAAGAAAGAGTTCGATAGCACCCCGTAATGAAGTCGACAATTGAGTTTCTTGCGAGCGTTGATCACCACGAGGAATATGCTTGCACCATGGGGAAGGGCTGGATCATTCACGCGACCTCCTACCACATTCAACGACTCCAATGCGCTAAACAGAGTATCAGATCAAGCTTACATTGAGGTGGTGTGCATCTTGTCACCATCTACCAATTATTGGAGTCAATGGCAATGGACTGAATGGGGGACATGGCGGGGAGGGGTAGCGACCCCACATGGCAAGCTTTTGTGTTGGTCGCAGTTTCGCATTTCAACCCATTTGTGTTAAGCGACTTTTCGCCAACCATACTTTTTCATGTGACGAAAGGAAAAGAAATCTCAACCTCCACATTCGAGCAATGTCCCCGACTCCATGGATATGTCGAAGCTGCCTGAGAGCACTACGGCAACCTCCAGCTCGTCAATTCGTCCGCTCCCTAACCAATGGTTTGCCTACCTCTACCTTATCTTGTTCTCAGCAGTAACGAACAACTTAACTGACAAATCACACCTTGGCTTACCCCAGACGCCTCTCCATCCTCCCTCCTCACCCCCGCGCTTCTGCACCGCGCCCAGACGTTGACGACGGAACACGATGACCTCCAGAAAGCCCTCAACACCTCGTTCGACGCCGTCAAGGCCAAGCGCGCCGGCGAGCTGTCCCGCGTGGCCGCCGCCCTCCGAGCGTACCAGAAAGCCCAGTCGTCGGTGAGCGAGCTGTCGGACATGCTCTCGTCCGAGCCCGTGTCCAAGGACGACGCCGAGCTCGCCTCGATCGCGCGGGAGGAGCTCGACTCGGAGAGGGGAAAGCTCGAGTCCCTCGCGCGGTCGCTGGGCGCGAGCCTGACCCCGCGGGATCCCTTTGCCGACCTGCCCTGCATGCTCGAGTTCCGCCCCGGTCCCGGAGGCCTGGAAGGCAGGTACTTTGCCGACAGCCTGTTCCGGATGTACAAGTCGCTCTGCCTGCGGAGGGGATACCGTCACAACGTGATCAAGTACGAGATGGCCGACGCTGCGGGCAGCGTGTCGTCGACGGTGGGCGAGCAGCCCCTCCAGGAGGCCATCCTCGAGATCAACGACCGCGGAGCGTACGACATTTTTCGCTCCGAGGCCGGCATGCACCGCGTGCAGCGCATACCCAGCACCGAGAGCAAGGGGCGCGTGCACACCAGCGCCGTGGCCGTGTGGGTTCTACCGCTCTTCCCCACCGAGAGCGGCGACGGCAGCGGTGGCGGCATCAACTTTGACGACCCCGAGAGCGACTTTTACATCAACCCGCAGGACGTGCGGTCCGAGACGATGCGCGCGAGGGGAGCGGGCGGGCAGCACGTCAACAAGACCGAGTCGGCCATCAGGCTCACCCACATTCCCACGGGCACGACCGTGTCCATGCAGGACCACCGCTCGCAGCAGCGCAACCGCGACGAGGCCTGGAAGGTGCTGCGGTCCCGCATCGCCGACCAGCGGAGGGTCGAGCGCGAGGCCAAGGCCGCCCAGATGCGCAACTCGGTCCTCGCCCTGCACCAGATAACCCGCGGCGACAAGATCCGCACCTACAACTACAACCAGGACAGGTGCTCCGACCACCGCGCCAACCTCGACGTACACAACCTGCCCAACGTGCTCGAGGGGGGGGAGGTGCTCGACCGCATCATGGAGGCTGCCAAGGACGCCCTCGTCACTAGGGATATTGAGCTCGTCGTCGCAGAGGAAGAAGCCAAGGCCCGTGCGACGAGTAAGAGATGACGAGACAATCCGATGATGCTATTTTTGCCATTGAAACATGTACAACGCTACGCTATGTATCATAAGACATGCCCATACCCCGTCGTTATTGTATTCATGAATGTAAAAAAAAGCAAAGGAAAAAATAGAAGAAAAGAAAATAATGTCCCATTATTCTTGCATATCATGAAAAAAACAAATTCATCATTACTGCCGCCGTCACACAACAATATTTGCTCTCCCAGATAAACTCCTAGGTAATTCCCAATGAATACCCAAAAACGCCGTAAACTCAATATTCTGTCCCGAGGTATCATCGTATTTCATTAAAAAAAAATCACATCAGCCCGCTCAAGACAACCTTTCCGATGCTGGCAACTTCAGTCTTGACATGTGCCCTGCTCGTATCCTCAAACTCCTTGACGATGCCGTGGACCAAGATTTTTCTAAACTTGGCATCAGTCTTAGTGAACACCTCGGCAATGGCAGGAGTGCACTCCCGCGGCGTGGGGACCAGCTGCAGGAACCGAGAGTAAACATCGATGAGCACGTCGCACAGCGTCGCAAACGTCTCAAAGTAATCGGGCTCAAAGGGCAGCGAGGGCGTCAGGAGGAACTGGTACTCTTCTCCGGGAAGCAGGTCCGATTCCGAAGCCGCAAAGTTCATGACAGACGGCGCCTTGGACGAGCCCACGCCGCCCGACGCTCCCCCGCCTCCTCCCATGCCTCCAGGCATCGGCGCCGAGGCCGCCAGCTCGTCAATCGTCGTCTCCGCTGCCGAGGCTGATCGTCGCGATTTGCCGCCGGGCCGGCGGAACATGTTTGGTAGGCGGGCTCTGCTCAAGGAAGCAGATGAGGATTCGTTGCGGAGCTGCTGGAAGGACTCAAACTCGGAAAGCAGCGCCGACAGGTTTTTCAGGAATTCGAGCGCAGAAGAAGAGTATAGGTCGATTATGACGGGGAGGGAGAGGCCGAGAAGGAGGTAGTTTGTGGCTTTTCGCGAGAGCTTTCGGGGATCGAAGCATGGCATGCGCTGCAGATCCGGCTTTTCAAAGAGGTAGGTGTTGAACCAGTAGACGCGCCCTTCATGTCTAACATTCTTGTCAGCACACATCGTCAATTGGAGCTACATCACATGTTAAAAACATACGTCTTTCGTAGATACTCGAAAATGGACATGCGCTTGTGGGCCAAGTCTATAATCTGCTGATGCACGACGGAAATGTCATGCGGCTGCCAAAAGATGCTCCCGTTGATTCCCTGCGACGGCGTGGGCGGCGGCGGCATCTGCTGCGCCAGCGACGACGTGGTGGTCTGCCTGGACAGCATCCGGTTCACGCTCTCTGGGCTGGTCGGGCTCTTGAGGCCGTCCGGTTCGCGATCGCGCGGGGTGATCTTGGCGGCGGCCGAGAGGGCGTAATCTGGTAGGGCCGGGGGCGCGGCGGCGTCGGTCACGACATTCGCGCCGCCGCTGTTGTTATTGCTATTGCCGCTGAAGTTCTGGTTGGCGGCCTGGGCGTGGAGGGTCGAGACGGAGCTGCCTCGACGGCGGGTGGTGGTGAAGGAGGCGGCCTTGCGGGTGAAGGAGGGCTTGCGCTCCTTGGCTGCGGTGGAGTGGGCGTCTGCGAGGGCGTTTGTGCTGCTCGATGATGACGGCAGGATGCTCGATGCCGAGTGCGACTGCACCAGGGGAGGCGGCGGTGGGGGTTGCGATGGTGGCGGATGAAGGGCACCCTCTCTCGTCGGCGGTCGCTGGGCAAAGGTGAAGGCCTCTAGCTGGGCTCGGTGCATGACAGGCAGCGTTTCGTTGGGAGGGGTTACTACTAGTAATAAATAGGCCAAGCCAGACAAAGCGTTATCCGTCTGGTCTGAGTTTCTGAGATTAAATATTAATAAAAAGGTTAATGCGAACGGGAAGGGTAAAGCCCGCTTTGTTTTGGTCGGATTGGAGGATTGGTACGAGGTACGAGTTTAGTGGTTGTGGTCCCCCGGACACAAAGACGTTGTCAACGTCGTTTCCCGCGGAAAATGGGGGCCAAAAAGTGATTGGCTGTTAATCAGGGGTCGCTTGGAGCTAGCGAGCCCGCTAACCATGAAAAGAAATGCCATCCGAAACCATTCACTTGCAAAACTGACCATTCATAAACTATCAAGCTCGAGTTTGTCCATCACACTATTTGCCTAAGAGAAGAATAAAGATAAAATGAGGGCATAAACTGTCCAACATTCCTTTACCTACACCAGTGGCTGCGCTAGCATCGGTACCTTGTCGACTTTCATGCTGTCGCCAATCATACTTTAGCACCAGTCAGAACTAAAGAGGGGCTCCACTCTCAGGCCGACAAGTTACCCTATAACTGACTTGAAACTGATACAAAATACAGAGTTCAAGGGAATCATCAAGCATTAATCTCCATCCACCTTTTCGAATTTTTCCTCTCATACCTGCATGTTGTGCCTAATTAGCTTCGAGACATCTTCAGCCCTCAGCTAGTCCGTCCCCTCGAAAGCGCGCAGCCCTTCCCCATCCAGACCTTCCATCTAGTCCCGAGGGCTTTGTTGAGGAAAGCAAGGGGTTGGAAGCGGAAATACACGGCCGACATGACGACGGCAGGAGTTGTCTCGAGGAAGAAGACGTAAAAGGCATGAAGCGATCCCCCACGACACAGCAGAGGAAGCCCCTTGCTCGATATAGAAGACCTGCCTTCCGCTGTATAATGACTACAGCCTTCCCATCCTTGGATATAGTGAGCTCTAATGTCAGTCGCAATGCAGTTGTTTATACCTGTCAGATCAATAATAAACGAATTCCTCCAAGGTTCTGGTTCTCTGTTTTTTCCCTTTGTCACCATACAACATTCGTAAAGATTGCCGCATTCTTTAAGAAATTATTAACCCTAACAGCAATCAATACTACTTTTGTAAGTTTATATTACTTTCTATGAGGCTGGACCCTTTACTAACTACTAATAGTATTATAACTTTTAAAATAAGAAATCGCGACTATCGTTAAAATGTAAGTTAGGTCTTGTAAAGGTTGAGCTGGTTATATTAATATAACTACTAGGGAGCACAATATTACCATTCACCATGAAGACGGCCAAAACCCTTATGCCACTCCCAGTTTTGCCATTACAGTTGGCACGTTGGCTCTAGGCTTCTTGAATTCTTTTCTCGAACGCTTACCAAACGCGTTGGCAGCGAAAAGCAAGCGAGAGCTTGAAGATAAGCTAAAATCAGCGGAAGAAGACATTCGTTCAACGAAAGCTCAGCTGGCCAAGACATCACAGACCTGCGCGTAAACGGCGCTTGAGATGCATTCCAAATCCCGATACGATGGGACACCGGGCGGGTTTGGCCGAGACCATGTGGGATCATAGCTGTCAGCATGGCAACTCGGTACCAAAATACACCGACCTTATTTGGCTGCATATTTGGGTGCATATTGGGTCGAAATAACCTGTCTATGACTAGGCATTCTCTAATGCTTCAAAGTACATGAACAATTCAACAAGCGACTTCAATTTTGACCCGGTGCTGCGTGTCGCCGCCTTGACGTGTGTGGCTTCAAATATGGGATAGTGCGCTTCAAACTTCAAATTAGGTAGTTGCAGTCTTGCCCTGCTTAGCTGAACCTGGTCGCGCTTGCCGCAGCATTCACACCTTTATCGCACCTTTAGCTGCACTGTTTCCAATAACCTGAAAATGTCTTTTATTCTTTGCCGTCGCTTCATCTGCCTCGTGAGCCATCTTTACTCTTGCGCGCATCGCAGATTTAGACCGCACCGCGTCGCTCTCTCTCGCTCTCTCTCGCTTTCTCAGATGCACATGGTGCGATCTAGCTAGCAAACACCCAAGGCATTTGCGCTGAAAACGACATGGTGAGGCCGTCTGCCCTATCGCCATGTCCTCCACCCAAGTCGAGTGCCAGCTGAATACGACAGAATGCATACTCGGGGCTGTTGTCAGCGTTCTTGGCGAGATCAAGGACGCCAACGGAGAATACAACTGGGATCCTCTCACCTTCGTCGTGACGCTCATCATTGGCATCATTGCCCTCTTTTTCGCACGTCTCACCATAGGCCAAGGCAGCATTCACAGTTTAATCGCACTTTTATCTACGCAGGTCTGCCATGTCTTGGACAACCTAGGTGTCTTGACAGGCGAATCACCCGTGTACAAGGTACAAGACCAAGAGATGCTGATGAATAGGCTGCTGCGCTCCCACAGCTGGAAGCAAATCAGTAATCACTACCAGCATTCGATCCGTAAGAGCCTGTACGAGCTGGTCAAAGTATTTCAGATGTGGGAGCTGAAGCTTGAATCACCAGGCTCCAAGCCGAGATTCAAGATGCCGAGGACTGCCCAGCACCCCCTGGATGACTTACTCATCTACAGGACGCTGCTCTATGCAGTGATGCTCGAGGTTGCCACGGACGTGAGCCAAGTCCGAATGAATGACGACTGTAACCGCATCATACCGATCCTCTAGGCACTGTGAGGTGGATGGTTACAAGATAAGCTCGGATGTCGGGCAACCCAAATGCAGCCAGAGGCGTGATGCGTTGGCCTATCGTGCTCCTCGCCTCGACGAAAGCAATAATGGAAATTGATCATCTGTGTAACGGAGGCTTTCTGAGGAATCGCATATTTGGCAGTGGGCGGGGGGGCGAGAACGAGTGCGAGCCTCGGCTTCCCTCACGTCATGACAGGTGTTTTCTTTCTTTTCCCCCGGGGGCAACAGTGAATACCGTCGTTGAACGGTTCATCAGATTCGGTGGATCAATAGTGCCCGGGAGAAAGCCCGAGCGGTCAAAGCAACCAAGGCCCGGTGCTAGGGCCTAGTATGGAAACGTTTTTCTTCAGCGGAAAGGCCGAAAGGTCAAGGGAATCCACCTTTGCCGGGATCCGGCGATATCATCTCTCTGAGGCTAAACCCAAAGTAACTGCACGAAAGCGAGTGCGAAGGTTGCCGCCTTGTGTTAGTGGGACTTCTAGCACCTACGGGAGAGCATCCTCGGATTCGGATTCAGGGACGTTGGGGAAGTAAAAGTGCTCGGTGGTTGTTCAATCTAAACCACATGTGATGACAAAGGCTTTGTTGTGTTCATGTTCATTCAACCACATATCTTTCAGCGATATAGCCCATAAATTCACGACATCTCACTCACATCTCACCCCGTCTCCTTTTCTTCCCAACCTTGACAACAACTCAACTTACAAGCAAATATCAACCTAATCCCGCTTTGTTACTTCGATACTTTTACTATCATTCAACGCCAACGGTAGGATCAATGGCTTCACCCTCTACCTTCAAGGTTATCGTGGTTGGCGGGGGTCCCGTTGGCCTCATCGCCGCGCATGCTCTCACCCGAGCTGGCATAGACTTTCTTATGCTTGAACGTCGAGGAAACATTGTCGAGGATGTGGGCGCTAGTCTTGTATTACAGGCCTTGGGCTTACGAGCTTTGAGTCAACTTGGGCTTCTCGAAGCAATCAACACCGCGAGCACAACCCTCTCCCGCTATGATCGGGTGGACCACAAGGGTCGGAGCATGGGTGATCTGCGATGGTTTGAGTTTCAAAAAGAAGCGTACGTTTATTCCCAAGAATCTGTTTAGGAATGCCATGGCTAACGTTGATTACCTTGCAGGTGTGGGACATACCCCCTCGTCGTCGGAAGACGAGACTTGACGCGTATACTTCATGATGCCTTGCCGCAAGATTCTAGATCAAAGATCGTCACGGGCAAACAGGTGACGACCGTCTCTATAGAGGAAAATGAAACAACCGTCCACTGCGGCGACGGTTCTTCCTACGCCGGGTCCTGCGTCATCGGCGCCGACGGTGCCCATAGTGTGGTCCGTAGCGAGATGCGCAGGCTGGCCCTGGAGGCTGGAGCGAATGAAGTAGATGAAGAGAAACCCTTTCTAACTACTTACCGATGCCTCTGGATTCGGTTTCCGCCCTCGATCGCGGACGGCCTCAGTGTAGGCACAACTTGCGAGTCCCACGGTTCCGGCTGCACCAGCCAGCTGTTTTGCGCAGACAAGACGGCCATTGTTGGCGTCTACGAGAAGCTAGATACGCCGACCAAGGAGAGGATTCGGTACACAGAAGCCGACAAAGAGGCTTTAGTTGCGCGTTGGGCCGACATGCCGCTTAACCCTCAGGGCAACTTGACCCTGAAGCAGGCTTACGACGGAAAGGAGCACTCGGCGCTAGTAAGCTTGGAAGAAGGAGTACTCCAACACTGGAGCTGGCAGGGTCGAATCGTGCTCGCCGGCGACTCGGCGCACAAATACACGCCTAGTACAGGAGCGGGGTGTAACACGGGCGTTGTAGACATTGTCGTCCTCGCCAACAAGCTGCGCAAGGCACTCGTGGACGCCCGCGAGGCATCTGGCAACCCGGATGCAACCCTGAGCAGGAGCCAGACGGCCGCCGTCTTCGAGGAATACCAGGAAGCTCGCAGGGAGACAGTCGTGGGCGAGTGCGCCAGGTCGGGACGCGCCACCGCCATGGCCTCTTGGCAGACGACGATGTTGAAGCTAATGGACCAGTACGTCCTGTCAAGCTACAAGGTACAAAAATACTTTTCCTCCAAGGCAAGGGAGTATCTTGCCAGAACCCCGGTGTTTGATTTTATCGAGGGGGAGGAGGCGTTTGAGGGGGCTGTGCCATGGGAACTCCGCATTCCGCCGAGGTCTGCTGTTGCCGCTTAGAAGAGGTAAGTGTACTTGGTCTGCAATCGGTCATGTTGCATCATTTAGCGTTTGGTTGTAGCATTCGTTGGAGTTGATCTCGACAAAGGTCATTGATTTTCAGCTCATGGTCATAGGAGTCGTCGTCGCGTTTTTCTTCGTATAAACTTGGCTGATATCTCGGTCAATATTGGGATGGAATTATCGAGTAATTTGATCAAAAAGATTGATGACGTGGAAATTATGACGGTCCAACATTCATGTCGATATGTGATGGGGACTATGTATGCTGAACTCCAAGATTCGACACTTACCAAATTACACTGTCTAAAGTTGTCCCATCGCCTGGGAGGAGGTCAGATACCTGTGCTGTAGCAACAGAGTGTTATGGCATCAAAATTCGAACGACAATGCAAGCAATTAGTGTAAATTTCCATACTGAGCGGATACTCATGGAATCCTGTGCAAATGGCCTTTAGGCCAGAGACTATCTTGTCGAGCAGTGCACTCGACCAATGCCGGGATGAGGTCTTGAATCGCTTGGCTGCTCATGTCGATTGATTGAGTCGTGAGGCATCACTCTGACATGTAAAGCTGTACTGAATGTAAAATTGTGTATATATCAGCTCGGCACCAAAATACACCGACCTTATTTGGCCGCATATTTGGGTGCATATTGTGTCGGAATATTCTGTCCATGACTAGCATATATATGTATATGCGCCACGAGCGGGCGTCCGCAGGCCAAGCTCATTTCGTGCATCCCGCGTTGCCTACTTTGGTTCATCGCCAGAGCGGACTGGGAGCGGACATGCTCAAGCTTATAGAGCGTCAAATGCCCGCCTTGGTCCGCCCGAACAGCTTCAAGCCCGCCTCGCTCGCGAATCAAGAACTCTTTCGGCGAGTGAGTCACGAAAATATTAAAAGAATATTCATTTACAAGATAAAACCTTTGAGCAGAAACAACGATAAATAGACCCGGTGTGAGCCCGCCAGTTTCTGAAAGGAAAACGCTCCATGCACAACTTGTTTCTCTCAAAGTGAAAGACTGCAAAAACTATGGCTCCTCTCGTATGGCTCATCACCGGCTGCTCGTCGGGCTTTGGACGAGCATTCATTGACCAGATACTTGACCGCGGCGACCATGTCATTGCAACGGCCCGTCGCCCCGAGAGCCTGGATGGCATCGAAGAGACTGGCGCGGCGACCATGCAGCTCGATGTGACTGACGACCAGCAGACGTTGGATGAGAAGATGGCAAAGGTGATTGCCATCTATGGTCACGTTGATGTGTTGGTGAATAATGCTGCTTACATTACGGCGGGAGCTTGGGAGGATGTTTCGTGAGTTTCTCCTTTCCCCTTTACCATTCTTTCTTCTTCTTTTATTTTTTCCGTCTTTAATTCTGATTTTCTCTTCTTGTTATTTACCACCCTCATTCATTAGATACTAATGTTTGGCTAGAGATGAGGCTTTCCGAGCAAACTTTGATACAAACGTGTTTGGCGTCATCAAGGTGACCAAGGCGCTGCTGCCGCACTTTCGTCAAAGACGATCCGGGACCAATGTCTTCATCAGCTCCCTCTCTGGTTGGATAGGTCACGCCTTTACCGGGCCATATGCCGGAACCAAGTTTGCGCTCGAAGGTAAGCTCTTTACATGTTACATGTTCATAAATCCACCTGAGTATACTAGAGATAGTACCCTGTACCTTTATACATAATTAACTTCTTAAACCTCGCAAGGATCCTTTGCTGACTCGATCTACAAAACAGGTCTCGTCGAGAGTCTCTGGAGAGAGACGGAGCCCTTGGGCATAAGAACGCTGCTCATCGAACCGGGGCGGTTCCGGACCTCGCTCCTGTCCGGCACGAACCTGCGGAGCGTGCAGTCCGATATCCCAGACTACGCTCAGCGCGCGCAGGACCACTGCGACATGCTGGCCTCCGAGGATCGCAAGCAGCCCGGCGACGTTGAAAAGGGAGTGGCTGTTATTATAGATCTCGTGCGGGCGGAGGGGGTCGCTGAGGGGAAGAGTGTTCCCTTTCGGCTGCCTCTTGGGACGGACTGCTATGAGGATATTAGGGAAAAGTGCGAGGAGATGTTGAAGGTTCTTGATGATTGGAAGGATGTTATCAATAGCACCAACCATGTTGATATTTAGGAGCAGTGTTCCCAATTTACTTGGTGATCTTTCTTTTTCTATATTCACAGTATTTAAACTCATAGAGCTCATGCGGCAGTTTCTTCCTATTCTGGTTTATTTATTTTATTTTCTCATTTCATTAATTTATGTCTATTGTACGCCGTCAAGATTATAAACTCTAGGTTAAGTGAAAATACTCGCCACGTTGCGATTCCTTTCACAACACCCTTCCGACAAAGAGCAATGGTGTGGGATGAATCCAGTTTTGACAAAAGACTTGTTTTCCGTTTTATGAAATGCACACACCACGGATATAAACCCATTCAGCTAAAGGACAAGCACATACGACCACAGCTCCTGGGAAGCTCGGGGTCCCGTCCGCTCCCCCATAGATGAGCCAGGAAGCGGCCAATTAGTAGTTAGGTCGGTGACGACTAGCGAATACTGGCTGTTGTATGTTTTTTTTTTCCTTTCTTTTTTTGTACCTTGTCTTTTGTTTGTTTTGTATTAATATGCTGTCGTGTGGGATTATTTGACTCCTTAATCTTACACTATTCATCACCTAGATTGCTTCCCCGGCCCTATGGATCTTGCATCGTGAGGAGCTTCTGCCACGTCTCAAACTGCACAAAGGATGCCTGCCTCTGGAACTCGTCCTGCGAGTGTTTCGATACCAGGCTTATGGCGCACATTGCCCCCAAGGCTACGTTGAATGACGTCGTCGGCTCCAAGAGCAACGTCTCGGTGTCGGTTAGGATCTCGTCGCAAAGGGCGTAGAGCTCCTCGGCCGATGTGCTGGAGCGCTGGTGGACGGACACGCTATGCACTAGCACCCGCCACCTCAGTGCAAGTTGTGCCTTGTCGCTGCCATCTGCCGCTGGACCCTGTCCCGGCTGACCTGGGTTCGCGAACCACGTCGAGCTCGGGTCCAACGTATCATGGTCCGGGATACATGGCTCTCTCTGAGCCAGGAGAGCATCCAGCACCAGATCGACCTGGGATTTCCCTCTTTTCCGGAAAGGCACGTGAATCCACGCCGGCTCACCTAGACAGGTAGACTTCCCAGTCATCATGGTTACGTGAGTCTAGTTTTCATCAGTAACATTTCTATAGGGGGTATCTTTGTAAGTAATGTTTTACCATGAGGAATCGAAGATGCCGGTATACTTCGAAATAAGGAGAGTCTTGACATTTTTCCGGCGCCAGCATGGACAAGAGTTGAGTGGCGCCAAACGCGTGACCGAACCAGGCCTGCGGAGACGACGGCGAGAGCATCTCAAAGTTGAGCAGAGACACGGCCATGAGCAAGGCCCAGAAGATGGCCTCGTCTTTCATCGTCGACGTCTGCTCGTCGGAGGTAAAGGCCAGCTTGAGCAGACTTCGCTGCTCGGCGAGCCCATGCTGATACGACTCCAGGGCCGTCCGCCGCAGATGGGAGTCGTCGGTGCGGAAAGATTTGAAGGCGAGCGACATGGCCTCAAAGGGGAAGAGGATGGCTCGGCCGAGCGCCGGGGTCAGGCAGAGCCGGGGGACGGACAGGAACCATGGGTCGGGCGTTCCTGGCGAGATGTAGTGCGAGCCGACCTCTACGACCAGGCGGGCTATCTCGTTTATACGACCATAGTCTTTGAGAACCCGGGGTATTGTAGCGGGAGCTAGATGACGGGGTTTCAGCATTGCCTTTTATATATAAAAATTGTGCTAGCAGTGGCAGTAGTAGTAGATATAACCCACCGGCAACCATGTTGAAGAAAAAGGGGCCCGATTCGGCCACGGGACATGGCTTCTTCAGCCGCAGGCATTGCGTGCAGCTGGGGATCTTGTTGTCGCACTAAAGTTTCGTGAAGATTAGCTAATCACGTGCTTCTTTTAAATAAAGGAGCTTTGATTCTAAAATTTACCTTGACTTTACGCTTCTTGCATCTCCCGCAGCCTCTAACTCGGAATGATCCTCGCTGCATTTGTGTCAATGAAAAAAGCGGGCTAGGGGCGTTTAATATCGGTCCCCGTTGCTAACAAGGGGGGTTGAGTTTGTGTATTCCTTAGTGAAGAGAGCTTCAGATAAGCTAGATGAATGACAAGAAGCGTGGCGGATGCACCAAAATTGACGACAAAAAAGCAAGGCCATGACTAGAAATTGTTGTTTCTCGAATAGTCACGTCGCGACCCCGTCGTCGGTCACCCCTAAACTTGCTTTGGCTAGACTGCCGAGCAACCCGGGTTCGTCCGGGGGTACCGCCGGCGTGGCCCGGGGTCACGGGGTGCTCACGCCGGGAATGCGGTCTGCATGCACAGTAATCATTTCCCCGCATCACCCATTGTACGTAAATAGTCAGTTTACGATGAGATTTTTTGATTATATATACGTTGCAACATTTCATCATTATGGTCTAATAACCCTTTAATGCTTTATCCGTCTATCCGTCTATCCGTCTATAACCCATTTCCCACCCAACTCCGTACTCCATAAAGTCAAAATCATTTATCCATGGAATGAACCCAGCCCATGGTACCGACAAAGGGATCTTTAGTCTTGATGTGATCAAAGACGACGACGTTGCGGACGAGCTTGGAAAGGACCAACCTGTGCAGGACCCGATCGGTGAACGAGGGCACGAGGATGTACCGCGACAAGAGGTAATACCTCCGGCTGGCCCAGGTCTGCATGCGGATGTGGACGCGCGACATGTCGTAGTCGGCGCGGACGCCATCGAGCCGCTGCCTGTGGTACTCCTCCAAGACGTCCGTGAGGCTGGTCAGGCTCGGTCTCAGGGGCTCGCACCCGGCGACCAGCTTCCGCAGGTTGTTGGTGAGGACGACGACGTCCTGGATGCCGCTCTGCAGGCCGTGGCCGGCGTTTGGGGTAAACTTGTGGCAGGCGTCCCCGGCCAGGACGACGCGGCCCCAGTGCCAGCGGTCGAGGATGCCCTCGCCTAGGTTCGTCATGCCGCTGGTGACGCTCTTGGAAAAGGCATCCCTGACGGTTAGCGTCTCGGTGAGGGGGAGGTGGCCCAGGGACTCGGCAAAGGCCTCGACGTCGTCTGCCGTGTACTTTTGCCGCGCCCGAGTCGGCTCGGGCAGCTTCTCGTAGACAAAGATCCAGGCCCGGTCCTTGCCGGTGATGTACTGCGCGGACCGGTCCTTTCCGTGCGTCTCGAAGCCTTGGCCCGTGGGCGTCTCCCTCGGCAGCGTAGCCCACAGACACCTATAGGTCGCCAAGAACGGAGGCTCGTGTTCCAATTCTATAGTTGGATCTGATTTCGAGGCCAGCTCCCGCATGAGAGCGCGGGTTTGGCTGTGCACGCCGTCTGCCCCGAGCACCAGGGATCCCCGATACACGCTGCCGTCGGTGCATGTGACGGCAGCGTCTGTCTCGTCGGACTCGATGCCGGCGACGCGCTTCCCAGTTAGGATTCTAGTCTTGGAAGACTCCCTCAAGCTGTCGTACAGGATCTGAAGAAACTCGGCACGAGGCATCGTCAGGGGTCTTGCGCCGTGGCTGAATACTGCTAAGTCAGTAATTATGTTACACCATCATCCCCTCACTCGGTGCGGAAATGGGTACTCACCAAGTTTGAAACATGTCATAGGGATCGCCGTCTTTAAAGACGCGCCCTGTCGCGGTAAACAGCCTACGGCGGTTCAGCTCCCCTCCAATGTCCATCAGCTTGTCAAGGAGGCCCAGCTGATGCATCACGCGTAGGGTGTTGGGAGCGAAAATGATGCTGGCTCCGACATCGACGACAATCTCATCTCGTGCTTCGAGGAGGACAAAGTCGATGCCGGCCGTTTCCATGGCATGGGCGGCAATGAGGCCGACGGGCCCGCCGCCAACGATGATGACCTTGAAGTTTTCAAAAGACATTGCGAGGCCGAAACGAGCTCACACTTTGAATTAAAGAATTAAG
This sequence comes from Trichothecium sympodiale, assembly GCA_003012115.1. NCBI lineage: Eukaryota > Fungi > Ascomycota > Sordariomycetes > Hypocreales > Trichothecium > Trichothecium sympodiale. The sequence goes on along the minus strand of PXOB01000042.1, from coordinate 34,256 downwards.
TTTTTTCTTTTTTTCCCCTGGGGTATTGCGGTTATGAGAACTGTGTCGGGAACAAAGAGATGTGCATGATGTCGAACGTGACGTGTATTGGGTTTCTTTGTTCTCAAGATTTAGTGGCAGCGCCTCCTCAGCTGACGGGAACACAGAGTAGTCATTGGTCAAAATTGAAGAGCCAGGCTGGAATCCAGGCCCAGATCTTGCAGCATATTTATTACACGAGGCTGCAACGGCGAGACCGATCTTTAATCGAAGCGGTCTTGGGGGGGGGGGGAGGGAAGAGGAAATATTGATTAGAGGGTTACAGAGAGGTGGAGGTTCCCCAGGGAACCGGTTACCCGGAATTTGGTCAAGACTGCAAGAGGGAATCATCCTTTCCGTATCTCTGGTATTATTGAATTGCTAGTAATAAAAGACGTTTTGAAAAGAAACCCTTGGCTGATTGCAATCGGGTGACGTTTTATCCAAGGACATGGATGGGTAAGATTTGGCTCAGGGGCATTAGCATGGTTTGGTCGACCCCATAAAATGTACAGGGGTTTGTGAGACAGCTGGCCATGCAGGGTTTTCTCCATCTGGAAAAATTTAATATAATATTGTTTATTAGCATGGAATTGGACAAGGCGACTCCGATCTAGACCTGACTCGTTTCACTCCGACCCCTACGGACCCCTTAAGGGCTCAATCCTCCAGATGTAAACCTCCATTTGGCAGACTCCCATCCACTACGCCTCGTGACGCGAGTACCAAACACGTGCGCCTCGTCGACGGGCTTGCAAACGGCCGTGGGCAGGGGACACTTGTCCATGGGCGGAGGACGAAACGCGTCCCAGTCCCCGTCGACGGGCTCGACGTCGTAGCCGGTGAGCATGGCTGCGACGAAGCCCAGGATCTCGGCAATGGCAAAGTTCCTCCCGGGGCACATGTGCGCGCCCCCTCCAAACGGCGTGTATCCGGCGCGCCGCAGCTTGGCCTGCTCGCTCGTCAGGCCCGTGTCGAGGAACCGGTCGGGCCTGAACTCGTCGACGTCGGGACCCCAGGCGGACTCGAGGCCGTGCATCGGTCCCGAAGGCATCTGGATGCTGGCACCCTTTTTCAGCAGGTAGGAGCGGCCCTTTCCGTCGGTGATGGTCGTGTCCTCGAGCACGCGGCGGTTGCAGGTGAACTTGTTGGCTATGCGGCTCACCTCGCGGTAGGTGCTCACCAGGAGGGGGCACTTGTCGGAGAGGTTGTCAATGTTGAACGTGACTTGGTCGTCGTCGCCACGCTCCACGACGGGCTCGACCTCGGCTCGCAGCCGTCGGACCAGTTCCCGGTCGGTAAAGATGTAGATGAAGACCCAGAACATGGTCGGGATCGAGTTGGACGTCGGTACGTGGATGAGGGCAACCTCGATGTCGCCGATGCGCTGGCCCTCGATGCCAAACTCGCGGAGGATGGCGACCCGGTAGGCGATGTAGGCCGAGACGCCCTTGTCGTCGTCTTTTGTGTCCGTTGCCCACTTTGCCAGGGCGTCTTGGATTCTTTTCCTCGCCTGCATCGTCACTTTTCTCGTGCTCGAGGGGAAGATTTGGAGAAACAGTTCCGGGAGACCAGTTTCAAAGGTCCTATAAAGAAACAAAAAGAAGCTTAACAAAACGGCTTTTCTTTCATCGAAAAAAGGGGGGTTGTTTACCACACATCTTCTACAATCTCATCACTTCGGATCGGATTCTTCGGACCAAACAACGCTTCGCAAGTAGCCACGGTCATGAGGTTGCGCAGCCAGAGGTAGACGTTGGGAACGAGCAAGGCTCCGCCGTCAGCAGCACCGATGGAGTTGATCTGCTGCGAGACGTGCCTCATAGACGCCACGTTGAGCTGGTGAATGTGCCGGGCCGTCGTCCCCTCGTAGATGCTCTTAAAGTACCGAGGCAAAATGTCCGTCGTGCTGACGATGCGGTGCGACTCGTCGTCGAAGCCAGTCAAGGCGCGGACGTTGTCGACGGCAAAGGGGATGAAGGAGAGCTTGTGGTTGCAGTAGGCCGACTGGACGAGGATGGGGTCCCATATTGCGTATAGTTTCCCGTTTAGGATGGGGAGAGTTGCGACGGGTAGACCAGTTTCTTTTCTGTAGATTGTCAGCCATCTAAGTAGACCAGAAGGCAGAAAACAAGATGAAAAAAGGGGAAAAAAGAGGGTAAATGGAGAAAAGGAGAATGCAAAATATTAGGAATTTGAAAAACTCACCTCAGGTTTGCCAGGAAATCTGACCCTTCTCTGAAAATCCTCAGAAAATGCCCAATAAACGGAATACCAGGCCTAATGACCGGAGGCTCGACCTCATCCACGCCGGGCTCAAACGCCCGCGCGATGAAAAACGGCAGACCGACCAGCGCCAAGACGGTCAAGACGGTCCTCGACATGAGCCGGTCGACGGCCTCGAGCAACGCCATGTCCGACCAGTAGATTTGCAGACGTTTTTGCTCCGTATAACTACAGCTACAAGTACGTGACATGGGACAGCGCACGCAATCTTTCGACCTGCTAGGCTGATAGGCGCCTAGGTACTTCTTATAGAGGATGGGCCGTTGTTCAAGCCACACCCCGGTTACTACGGTACATTTCGCCGTGAATAATATTCACTTACCCGGAGCATGTGCCTGACGACGACTCAAAGTCCCTGGATCGCACTTATCAGTCAGTACTTTACAACTAGACTATATCTTTCATTTAATTCTCCACGTGCTTTTATGTAGCTCTACCAAGGATAAAATGCTTAACAGATCATCATAAAATTGCTTCTATTCTCAACACAATGCTATAATGAACACGGAACGAGCCGTTGAAGCTCGTTCTTCCTCTCAACCGTATGCGTTAGTTACATATCGACACGTCACGGCGATCCCTTGAATCCTCCACGGAATTCGGTAGGAAGCTGTGGGCCGCCCAGCCGGCTATATCCTTGTGTACGTCGAGGCATGAACGGCGGCTTAGGAGATGTCCAAGTACCCCTATCGCATAGGGCAGGATGCACTACATTGCAGGATGCACTACGTTTCTCCAGCAATGCCGTCTACCTAGTAGTAAGATACTTGTAATTCCCTGGAACTTGTGCTTCTAGCGCTGACTTGCGCATAATTCCCAGCAGTGACAAGTCCGGTTGCCGCTACGCAACACCCCTGCCAGACGGGTCCCTTCCAGAAAACAACGACCCTTGGCGTATGGAAAGACCCGAACGACCGGTCGCGGTTGATTAACAAGTGGGCTGTCAGTCTTTAAAGGGGACTCACGTAATAGGTGGCATGTATCCGTGTTAAGGATTGAATGCATTATTTTGACCGACTTGTAAGGCCTCGATGGTCGAATAGTAGTTTACTTTGTAGGATTGAACGTTCCACTTTGTACGCAGCAACAAACCAAGACCAACCTCGAGGCCCTACAGGGTATTAATGTACAAGATCTATACCGCGCCAACGTGTTGCTTGTCTCATTCCCTTGTGAAATCTACCTCTGCGGCGAGACCATCGCTGGGCCGGCAATCTAACAGGTCGACGGTGACATTTCTCGTCTTCAACTAAAGAGCATGTTCAATGCCTATGACGTGTTGAGATCTATGTTAATTTTGACTCGACTGCCACATTTGGAATTGGATTAGAGCGGGATCGCGCGCATGGACATTGATGCCAGACGTCTTCGGAGGTAGGCTTATGTGTGTAGAGACTGCCTGCTACGTATTCATTGTTGCGTCTGAGCCTTTCCATCATCACGGACACGCTGTTATTCGTAATGTCTGTTTGACAACAATTATGCATCAACCATACGACTGGCACCAACAACCGTACGGCTGTGTTTGCCTATTAAAGAAATTACATGTAGCGTCTCTCCTGGACTGTTGTAAAGATGACCCTAATGGATATGTATTAAAATTGATAACTATATACTCGATATCTCAAAGCGTAAATCTAATTAATGCTACATCTATCATTATATGCAAATAGAAAAGGTTTCAAGAACCCATCTCCCTCCTGGCCTCATCTCATCCCTATAGTAATAGAGTATATTCATGCCAGCTCAATGTGTCTCTGCTGCAAAAAGGTGGAAAACTCTTCGAGGCTAGGATGGCGAAGAACATGGTCAATCGTCACCTCTAGCTGCTTCTCGGTCTTTCTGCTTCCATCCACCCGGGAAACCAGGCAGGCGGCGTCGAGCAGGTCGCCACCGAGCTGGTAAAAGGGGGTCTGGCGCATCTTCAGCGTAGGTGCAGCAGCAGCAGCAGCACCATCCGACCTGGGGCCAAAGACGGAAAACCAGATGGCGTCGAGCGCGGTATTGGGGGTTGTCTGCAGATCGGCGAGGGTCGGCGCGGACCTGGGCATGGCCACTGTTCCGTGGAGCGTCATGGGGTCCGACCTGGGGCCTCCGACGTTCATGATGATGTGCACCGCGTCGGCGACGTCTTCGAGCAGCGCCTGGGCCGTCTCGGAATCGAAGGCGGCCGGCGCGTAACCCAGGCAGAGGTTCACGACGTCTGCTTCCTCTTCGGAGATGACGGCGAGGTCGTACCAGGTGGTGAGTGGCCTGTTTTCGCTCATGAATGTCTTGACGCCAAAGTTGATTCCACCTTCGTCAGCGTTGTCGTTGGTCTTGGCCGGTGACTTGCCGGGTCGGTGGTTGACGATGGATGTAAATCGAGTAGACGGGGTCCAGTCGGTGCAGTCTCGAATCATGGTGCGGAAGCCGACTCCTTCGTGCGGGATGCGATCACGCTGCTGATCCCTCACCTGGTGCAGCAGCTCGACGACGGTGTGGTCGCCGGGCTTGTCAAACCTGACGCGCATGGGGACGTGGGTGGCGCAGCAGCCGACGAGGGTGCTCGATATAAAAGGGTCGACCAGGTTTCTACCGGAAATGGTGTCGCCAAAGACAACGTCGTCCCTCCCCGTGTACCGGGCCAGGACGTGCGCCCACGCGCAGTTGACGACGGCCGAGGTGGTGATGGCCTCGCCCCTGAGCCTCGACAGCGGGATCGTCTTACGGGGGGTAAAGTCCATGCGCAGCGGACCTTGGTGGTTCGACTTGACGCTTGAGCTGAGGTCGGGCATGGCGGAGCCGTCCAGGAGGTTCCGCCAGTAGCTGTAGCTCTCGTCGCTCGTGTTGGGGATGAGACCGTGGACGTAGGCGGAGAAGGAGCTCAGCTCCGGCTTGACGGCTCCGTGGTGGTCGTACAGGGCACGAAGCGTGTCCCGGATGATGGGCAGGGACAGGCCGTCGTACACGGCGTGCGACATTCTGAGCAACACGCGCGTCTTGCTGCTGCCGCTGCTACTCTCGGCTTGGTGAAGAATGGCCATGTCAACCATGGGACGACCGAGCTGGAAGGGTCGGCTCATCAGCTCGTCAACAAGGTTTTCGGTGGCAGACTCGATGGAGTCACTCCCGACCTCGACGACTTGAACATTGTGCTCGTAAGATTTCAAGATGATGTGGAGGACCTTGCCGCTACGGGGATCGAGCACGAACGCGGTGCGGAAAGCCTCGACGTGCTGCCCCAGAAGCACGCAGCTTTCCATCAGACGCTCGAGATCCAGAAGGGCATCCGTGTCAAGGACAAAGGTGTTGATTTCGGTCTGCGAAGATGTAAGGGCTCCGACGACGTTGAACGCAACTGCGTCGGTCGCCGGGAAGGCGTCTTGGATAGACTCTTTCTTTTCCGTTTCTGTGACTGGGTATACGACTTGATCAAGGAAGCTGTCAATATCGTCCACACCGACGTCGAGTAGTTGGAACGGACGGTACTCTTGTGCCCGTTTAGACGCTGATGTGTTGGCACCCTTGACGGCAGCAGCCAGTTTCAGCAGCACCGGGTTTTTGAAAATGTCGACAACTTTAATGTCGAGGTTCTTGGACTTTGCGGCAGCGACGAGCTTCATGGCGGTGATGGAGTCGGCGCCGAGATCGAAAAAGTTGTCCTGCCGGTCGATGCTTTCTTCCTCGACGTCGAGCACGGCCGCCCACAGCTCGCGGACGAGAGCCTCCTTTTTGCCGTGCACCGTCCTGGGTCGGGGTGCCTCAACAGGGGTATCGTTGTTGTTGTTATTGCTATCCGTGTGTTGGAATCCCTCGGCGATCATGAAGCGACGGACGGCTCGACGATCAGTCTTGCCCGAGGCCGTCTTGGGAACCATGTTCATCCGGAGGTAGACCCTCGGCACCATGTAAGCGGGCAGCTTTTCGGCCAAAGATGCCTTGAGCGAAGCAGACATGCTCGACAAATCGACGCCGTCATCATGATCAAGGAACTCAATGGCGGCAACGAGTGCGCGCTGAGCATCGTTGGGGCTAAAGTACTCGACCACTACGGTCCTGGCACCAGGCAAGACCTTTAATATCCAAAACTCAATCTCGGCCAGGTCGACGCGCTGACCCCTGATCTTGACCTGCGAATCGCCTCTTCCAATGATGGAGAGGGAGCCATCCCTATTATAACGAACCAGGTCGCCGGTGCGGTACATCCGACGACCTCGTTCAAGTCCGACCTGAGCAACGAAATCAGGATCCGTGATGAAGGATCTTGCCGTCTTGTCCGGGTCGTTGAGGTAGCCGCGCGCGACGTGCGGACCTTCGATGAGGAGCTCTCCGACGGCACCTACAGGCGCGAGACGGTTGTGGTCGCGGGGGTCGACGACCCATGTCCGCGTGCCGGGGAGCGCCGTGCCGATGACGGACGAGTCGCCCTCTTGCCCGAGCAGCGGGTTCATGACGCTGCATATGGAGCACTCGGCCGGGCCGTAGCTGTTAACGAGGGTTGCGTCCGGCGAGTCCCGCCTCCATTTTTCTATAAGGGCTGGGTTGATGCCCTCGCCGCCTAGCACGAGCATCCTGACGGCCGGGACGTCGGACGGAGGGACGAGGGCCGCCGTGCTGGCCGTGAGGTTCAAAAAGTTGGCCTTCAGACGGCGAATGGAGCCGACGAGGTCGTTCATCCGCTCGCTCTCCGAGGGGACGCAGACGGTTCCGCCGCGGGACAGGGTGATGAGCACGTCGCCGATGGAGACGTCAAAGGTGTAGGCGCTGAACTGGAAGACTCTGTAGGTCGAGTCGGACCTGCACACGTCTCCTTTTCCTATGAGGCTGGAGCAGAGGTTTCGGTGCTGCAGGGCCACGCCCTTGGGGACGCCTGTGCTTCCAGACGTGTACATGATCCAAGCCATGTTGTCAGGGCGAACCAGGGGAGAGGGCACAGCTGTGTCATTGTCGTCGTTGTCGATATGCTCAAAAGCTGCGTCGTTTACAACAATGCTCTTACAACCCAGAGTCTTGAACTTGTCCTCGTGCCACTCATCGCAGAGCACCACGGCGGGAGAGCAGTCCTTGACAATGGTGCTCAGCCTGTCCAACGGTAGCTGAACGCCAAGGGGCACGACCGCGCCGCCGGCGTACAGTATGGCAAGCATGGCCACGACGGCCAAACGCGACTTGTCCATGCAGAAGCCGACAGCCACCTCGGGTCCAACTCCGCCTTCGGTGACGAGCACGCGGGCGAGCCCCCTGGCCATGCGGTCAAGCTGTCCGTACGTGAGTTGACCGTCCCAGTCGCAGACGGCTTCATCCCCGGGGCGTTCCCGGGCGGTAGAGACGACCTGGTCGTGGACGCAGCCCAGGGAGAGCTCCTGAGTATTACGGTACCAGTTTGAAATCTGGTCGAGGTCCCTAGGGTTGGCCAGCTGGAGTCTCCCTACCGTTGTTTCTTCCGAAGCAGCGTTGCCGCCGAGGCAGGCGACGTTGTGCGCAAACTGCTCCAGGATTGACCTCAGCCGATCGTCGTGTATGACTGCGCTGTCGAAGCGAGCTTCCACGACGGCTTCGTTTCCTCCATTCTTGTCCATCTTACACAGGACCGCCAGGGGGTAATCGCCCAACGGCTCCATGCCCAAGTCGACCTGCTCAAAACCGGGCACGTTGCCCATGTCCGCATCCGTGGCGGGGTGAACGAGAAACAGGTGTCTCATGTCTGACGGGGAAAAGCCGGGGACGAGCTTCTTGATCGTCTGCAGCCCGACGTGCTCGTGCGGAATCATCTCGATGACATCGCGGTGAACGGCTTCGAGAAAGTCTCGCACCTTTTGCTCGCCGCGCACTTTCACTCGGACGGGAACGGTTACAAACGTCGGGGCGGCCATGTCGGCGATGTCGGGCACGGGGGCGGACCGGCCGGAGAGGTTGACGGCGAACAAGACGTCCTCTGCGGCAGCGTACTGTGCCACGGTCAACGCCCACGCCGCCCGGAGGAGGCTGGGAAGCGGCGTTTGAAGATTCGCTTGCTCGTCCACGCGCACCGTCTGCTTGAGGAGAGACGTCGGCTTCGGCTGGTAGGAGGAGCCCAGGGATGACAGCGATGGGAAATCGGCAAAGGCATCGTCGCCGTCTCCGAGGACGCGGTTCCAGTACTGAGAAGCCGCGTCCAGGTCCGTGTCGAGCACGTAGCGGATGAATCTCGTGTACGGAATCACCTTGGACAGCTCGTTGCCAGCATGGCGGTAGGCCGGAAAGAGGTAGTTGCGGTATACCACCTGAAGACTCCATTTGTCAAACATGCTGTGATGGGTAGTCAGGGCAAAGTACGTCGCATCCGTCTTCCCGTCCTCGATCAGGGCGCATCTCAGGAGAGGGAGGCCGGCCTCGAACCCTACCGTTTGGTCCGTCTCGAGGTAGCTGCCCAGATCGCTACCACCAAACCACTCCAGCGGGGCGTCTACCACGGCCTGCAGGAAGCCGCTGCTGCGGTCGAGCACGATGCGGGTGCGCAGGATAGGCAGGGCTTGAACCACAGCTGCCCACGCTGCCTGGAACCTGGATAGGTCGAGGTCTTGACCTGCCCGGAACACCTGGCGGTACGTGTACGTCGTGGGCTGCCTGGCGGTGATGGCGAAGAGGGCTTCCTGCATGGGAGTGCAGGGATAGATGTCCTCGATCTGCTGGGGATCGACTCGGCACTGAGCAGCAATATCCGCGAGCCGGCTTTGGAAATCGGGGGTGCTCGTGGTCTGCTCAGGGGCCAGCAGCTCAAAGGAGACAGGGTCACGCTCTTGTACAGCCTCTTCTGTGCCTTCTTGCTGCTGCTGCTGCTCAGTATCCAAGAAATGAGCGAGATCGTCGAGGATGGGATAGGTGAATATTGAGGAGACGGTAAGATCGAGCCCGACTTGTCGACCGGAAGCGACGAGCTTCATTGCCGCCAGGGAGTCGCCGCCGAGCCGCGTAAAGTGGTCCCGCGCCCCGATGGAGTCGACCTGGATGGAGAGCACATCTGCCCACAGCCGCTGCAGCTTCATGCCCGTCTCGGTGCTCGGGCCCTCCTTGACGCCGCCGTCGGCGTCGGCCAGGTAGCGCTGCAGCAGTGACGAGCCCGACTCGAGATTGGTCAGGAACTGGCGCACCGCTGATCTGTTGGTCTTGCCTGACGGGTTCAGGGGGACTTTTTGCCAGGGCAGGTAGCCCGTCGGCACCATGTACGCCGGGAGCTTATCTTCCAGTGCGTCCTTTAAGCCGCAGAGGGCCTTTTGCATTTTCGTTGAAGGGGCTAGCAGGGCAACGCCGTCGACGTCTTCAATCTCTTCAGGGTCAAACAGGTTATCATCGTCGTCTTCGAAAAAGTCCATGACTGCCACGAGATCACCAGCCCCTTTTCCTGCCTGGAGATCAACCAGGTCAACGACAACCGTCCGCACCCGGCCGAGAAGCTTGCCGATCCAGTACTCGATCTCGCCCAGGTCCACCCTGTGTCCTCTATACTTGACCTGCGTATCGATACGGCCGAGGTGCGTGTACGACCCGTCGGAGTTTTGCCGCACGAGATCGCCGGTCCGGTACATGCGCCTGCCTGCGCCTAGACCGAGCTGCTTGATGAAGTCGGGATCGATGATGAACGACTTGGCCGTCAGCTCCGGGTTGTTGACGTATTCCTGCGCCTGCCAGGCGTTTTCGATGAGCAGCTCGCCCGGCACGCCAACGGGGACGAGACGGTTGTAGTCAGCGGTGCTGGTGATCCAAAAGTTGCAGCCCTCGAGCGGAAAGCCAATGTTGGGCGCGTCCTCGATCCTCCTCATGGGTCTGCTGCACGACGAGTAGACGGAGCATTCGGACGGGCCGTAAATGTTGATAATCTCCGCGCGGCCGAGCCAGCGCTCGACCACACTCGGCTTGGCCTGCTCCCCGACGAGCTGCAGCTGCCTCACCGACGGCAGGTCGGCGGGGTCGAGCGTCGAGGCCACGGTGGAGGTCAGGACGATGGTGTTGACGTCCATGTCCGTGATGGCCCGCGCCAGGGAGTTGACGCGCTGGTCCTCGGAGGGAATGCAGACGCATCCGCCAAAGATGAGCGTCGTCATCATCTCCTGCACGCAGACGTCAAAGGTGTGCGCCGAGAACTGTAGCGTGCGCGTGTCCTTGGACCACTTTGTCGGTCTGCCGTGCGCGGGAAGGCTGGTGGCGAGGCCGGCGTGGATCAGAAGGGATCCCTTTGGCGAACCCGTGCTTCCGGACGTGTACACGATCCATGCCGGGTGGTGGGGCTTCAGCTCCGGGCATATCGGCCCCATCTCATCCCGCGACTCCGGGACGATACCGGCCAGCAACGTGTCGTCGACGGCGACGACGGCAGGTCCCGATCCGGCGAGCCTTTCGGTGTGGGCTGCGTTGGTGAGGATGACGCGGGCTTGGCAATCCTCGATGATGGCCTGCAGGCGCTCCACGGGGTACTGCGTGCCCAGCAGCACGACGACGCCCCCTGATTCCAGAATACCCATGATGGCGACGACTGTCCATTTGGACTTGTCCATGCACAGCCCGACCCTGACTCCTGGCCCGACTCCCATGCCTGACAAATGCCATGCGAGTCTTCTCCAGTGGCTCTGTAGCTCGCGGTAAGTAAAGTCGCCGTCCCAGGCGCAGATTGCCGGCGAGATCGGCTGGTCGAGGACCACGGTTTGAATCAGGTGGTGCAGGCAGGCGGACGTGTCCCGCACCGGAGCGTCGGCGTTGCATCTCTTGATGTCGGCCAGGTCGGTCAAGGTGATGCCCTCGAGGTTGCGTATGCGGCTGTCGCGGTTCGCCCCGTCGACGAACTGCAGGACCCAGTGCTTGAGCTGCTGGAGGAGCACCGTCACCTGCGCTTTGCTCACGACGTGACTGTCGAAGCGCGCCTCGAGCTTGATGGAGCCCTGGTGGTCGTCGCTAGCGGGCAGGTAACATTGGAGTGTGAGGGCAAAGGTGTCGAAGGCGTCGACGTCGGTATCCAGCAGGTCCATGCCGGGCAACTCTTTTGGCGCAGTCGCCGACGGCTCGATGATGAGGACGTGCTTGATGTCCGTCGCGGGCTGGAGATCAGGAACAAGACGCTTAATGTCCTGCAGACTCGTGTGCTCAAACGGAATCATCTCGACGGCCTGCGACTGGACGTTGCCGAGGTATTCGGCCACCTTTTCGTCCTGGTCGACCCGGATCCGGACCGGAACCGTGGTGATGGTCGGGGCGATGAGGTCCGTGATGCCTGCCACGGGGGCGTTTCTGCCCGAGAGCGTGGCGCCGAAGACGACATCGCGCGTGCCGAGGTACTGGCTCAGCGTCATGGCCCAGGCGCCCCTGAGGACGTTGGCCAGGGACTGTCCAGGTAGAGACGAAGCAAGTGATGATGCGTCGACGTCCGAGGAAAGGACGGCGGTAGGTTTTGGCTGGTAGTAGGATGATGGCATGGAAGGGAATGCCGACGGGACGTCTCCCTCTAGCTGACGACGCCAGAAGGCCGTGGCTTCGGCGCCGCGCAGGAGGTCGTCACCCTGCAAGTGGTCGATAAATCTCGTAAAGGGGACCGCGGGGGGTATTTCGTCGTAAAGGTACAGAGCCGCCAGTCGACGGTAGATGAGCTGCGCGCTCCATCCGTCATATACGGAGTGGTGGGCCGTCCAGACAAAGTAGCGGGCGCCGCTAACTTCTTCAACCAGGGCGAACCGCATCAGGGGCTGACCGACGGCCATGACGCGAGCTTGATCCTCGGCGACGTACCTTTTCAAGTCGTCGTCGTGTTGCCATGTAGGCGTCGCCCTGGACAGCACCTGCAGGTTGCCCGACTGCTGCCCAAGCAGGATGCGGGTGCGCATCAAAGGCGACTTCTCGGCCATGATGCGCCAGGCGGTGCGGAAGCGGTCGACGTCGATAGACTCGGAGAGGGCGTAGACCCTGCGCACGAGGTACGCCGTCGGACGCTGCTGCGTGGCGGCCAGCATGGTCTGCTGCAGCGGCGTGCAGGGGTACACGTCCTCGATGTCGGCCACGTCGATGCCGCACTGAGTGGCGATATCCGCCAGCTCGGCTTCCTTGTCTCCGGACGGCTGCCACAGGGAGAATGCGTCTGGATTATCCTCTCCTTGAGCCGAGGTCTTGTCGTCGGCAGCTGCTGCACGCTCGTCAATGACCCGTGCGAGGTCCTCGAGTCGGGGATATGTCAAGACGTCCAAGACGGTCATGTGGACATGTTCGAGCCTAGCGGCTTCAACCAGCTTGATGGCAGAAACGGAGTCGCCTCCGCGGTAGAGGAAGTGGTCGCTGGCTTTGATCGAGGTGCGGCTGACGCCTAGCACGCCCGCCCACAGCGTCCGCAGCGTCTGCGCCGTCTCGGTGAGCACCCCGGCATCTTCATCGTCGCCGCTTTCTTCAGAGACGTAGCTCCGCAGATGGTCGGGGCTCAGCTCACCAACAGTTCGGCGTATAAGCTTGCGGTCTGTCTTGCCGGACGAGGTCAGGGGCATGCGCCGAAAGGGGATGTAAAAGGTGGGAATCATGTAGGAAGGGAGCTTGGCCTGCAGCGTGTCGCGCAGGTTGTTTAGCACCTGTCTGAGGCCCTCGGAGGCGGCCAGCACTTGTCGGTCATCATCTTGGGAAGCAAATCCAGCGGCGTCTGAAAACTCGACGGCGGCGTACAAGACGCCACCTCCACCTCTTGACGGCGAAGAAGTAGTTGCGTCTGCGTCTGCGGGCAGCAGGCCTACTACTGCCCTGGGCACACCGTCGACCAACTTGGTTATCCAGTGCTCTACCTCGGCGACGTCGAGTCGTTGACCTCGAATTTTTATCTGCGTACCTGTCCGACCGACATAGGTTATAGAGTAATCGCTGTTCTGCCTCACAATGTCCCCCGTCCGGTAGAACCGCCTACCGAATCCGAGACCCAGCGTGGAAGCAAACTCGGGGTTGCGGATAAATGCCGCGGCAGTTTTCTCCTCGTCATTCAGGTACCCCCTGGCCAGCAGCGGACCTTCGATGAGCATCTCGCCGGGAGCACCCGGGGGAACCAGCCGTCCCGGGTCCTGCGGGTCAGCAACCCAGAGGTTCACGCTCATGGGGAAGCCAATGTTTGATCTGTCCTCGACCCTCTTAAAGGGTGTGTTGACGCTGGCAAAGATGGACGACTCGGTCGGGCCGTAGGCGTTGATGATGTCGGCTTTGCCAAGCCACGTCTCTACCACGCCGGCCTTGACCTCTTCGCCGAACAGGATGAGCTTGTCAACCAGGGGAACGTCCCGGGGCGCGATGGTGGATGCCACGCTCGACGTGAGGGAGAGCACATTGACTTGTAGACGGCGTGCGGAGCCTACAAGGTCGTTGACGCGGTCATCCTCGTTGGGGATGCACACGCAGCCTCCGTAGATGAGCGTCGTGCACAGCTCCGCCAGGGAAACGTCGAAGGTGTGGGCAGCAAACTGGAGGACCCTTGTCTCCTTTGACATGCCCAGGGCGATGCCGTGAGCGAGCATGCTCGTAGCCAGGGCGCCGTGCTGGACCAGAACCCCTTTTGGAGTGCCGGTCGAGCCAGAGGTGTAGAATATCCAGGCCGTGTTGTCCGGTTTGGGCTCTTGTTGCTGGGTATTTGTCGGTGTTGGTGTTGGTGACTCGCTTGTAATCATGTCATTTACATCGAAGAGCTGCGCGTTCACGGCAGATAGTCGGTTGACCTGTTTTTCATCGCAGACTACGGCAATGGGAGACGAGTCGGCGATGATGGCTTCGACGCGCGCGAGGGGCTCCTTTGTCCCAATAGGCACCACGGCGCCACCAGCCCGTAAAATGGCAAACATGACGACGGGGACCATCTTGGACTTGTCCATGCACACACCGACGGGCACCTCTGGCCCGACTCCCATATCAACAAAACGCTGTGCTAGTAGGGAAACGCTCCGGTCCAGCTCCCCGTACGTCAAGCTCCCGTCCCATGCGTCAATAGCCACGGCCGTAGGCTGTTTCTGAATGCGGTCGTCGATGAGGTGGTGGACGCAGCTGTCAACGCCTTCCGGGACGCGGGCGTTCTTGTCCAGGATCCACCGCTTCTGCTCCTCGCTGACCAGGTCCAGCCCGCCTATGGTGGCTGTGGCCATGTCGCGGAACGCCGAGTGGAGGACCTCTTGGAAGGTTTGGACGAGGTTTTGGGCGTAGATTCGGTCCATGCGGGAGCCCCAGTAGTCGAGGTTGACTTCCATGTCAGTCTGTCCGGCTGATATGATGAGAGAGACGTCGTACTGTAAGAGTTAGTTGAAGGAAGACAAACCAAATAAATACAAAATGCAATACACTGTTTTTGTGATGTGCGTGTAGGTGTGGTTTATATACTCACATTGGTTGGGCTCACTCCTTGCACAAGCTTGCAGCTCAAACCGGGGAGTCCCTCATCGTCCTGCACAAGCCTCCGACGAAAAGACATGACCGTGTTGCTCCACCGACGCGTAGAAACGGCGTCCGCCAGCTCCGCCTCGTGCGCCAGGCTGTCCTGGTAGTCGGCGTTAACGGCCCTGACGGCGTCGACGACTTTCACATCTCTGTCCAGGCTCATGGAGCACAGCAGCGTCGTGATGAGGGGCCCGACGGCCGTCATGATGCCCTTCAGGGGCACGTGCCGGACCGACGAGATGTAGGAGAAGCAGACGTCGTCGACGCCCAGGTAGGTCCTGAGCACGGCTCCCCAGGCGAACTGGCAGACGCTGGCGAGGTTGATGCCGTGCTGCTGGCAGAGGCGGTCGATGGACGCCACGTTGATGGTCATTGTCGAGCTGACGGTGTCAAAGGTGCTCAGGTCTTCGACGTCTCTCGTCATGGGGAGGTGAGTCTCTTGCGTCTTTTCGAGGTATTTTGGCCAGTAGTCTGATACGGCCTCTTTGGACGATGGCTGCTGCTGGTCTAGGACGTAATCTGAGTAGGAAAGCACCTTTTTACTACCACTGCTGCCGCCGTCGTACCCCGTAACATAACTGCACATGTCGCTGAGAATGACCTCGGCCGAATGACCGTCGGTGATGGCATGAGAAATGGTCAATACGAGCAGAAACCTTCCGGGGCCAATCTTGCCAACCGTCAGATGATGAGGGACCTCGAACGGCTGAAACTCTACCGTCGGGGGTTTAACGTTGTTGTTTCCCTCAACCACGTCGACACGAGGAACGACCTTTCTGAGCACCACCTGGTCAAAGTGACCCTGACGCCCCTCGCTCTCGACAAACACCGTCCTCAGAGCAGAGTGCCTGTCAACCACCTTTTCCCACGCGTCGACCCATCTCTCGGCGCCGCACGACGCGAAGCGGCCAGACGTGGACACCTTGACGGTAAAGGTGCACGTGTAGGCCCCTTTATCGAGGGAGCTGCTGACGAGAAAGTTTTCCTGTATGGGAGAGCACGGGTAGATGTTTTCGACGTCTGTCAGGGGTTTTTGTGTGATAAGCCGCAGCTTTTTCTCGAAGAGGCGGTCCAGCGAGGGGTAGTCTGTTGTTGATATGTGGGGGTAGTCGACGAGGGTGGGCAGAGGGTTGCTGCTAGTCAGCTTGAGCACCGTCTCGTGCAGACGGTTGATGAATTTGTCTGCGTTGGCTTTGGGGTCCTTGTCTCCTCCCGCAGCAGTTACCAAGAAGCTCAATCTTTTGTCCGTCCAATATGGCAGCACGTATAGTCCACCAAGTGACTGCACCAAGAGCTCACCGACGTTGGATCGGGAAATAGACCCATCGTCTGGCTGTGATGAGCCGCTTGTGCTCGTCCCAAGTTTTGTCGTGTCAAAAATGAGCTTGTCGTGATTTGTCTGGTTGAGGATGGAGCCCGGGTTAGAGCGCCGTCTCGCATCTTTGGCGCCGCGGGCTGCATCCAAGACACTTGCACTGCTGTGGTGGTGATAAGGGACCTCGACGAGCTCATCGAAGCAACCTATTACCGCATCCCAAGCATCGTCATCACCCCGTGGCCGGCCATCCTTAATCTCAAGACACCCCGTCGAGCCAGGCAGTTGATCTTGAAAAGAGGCAGCCAGGGACGCCAACAGCAAATCGCGCGGCTCCGTCCGCAACGCGCCATGGCATTTCTCATCGTACAGAGATTCCGTCAACTCCAATCTCAGAGTGAATGCGTATGATGACGTCGGGCCTGCTGCCGCACCTAAGAGGTTGTTTCCCGGCAAGCACCCCGAGTCAGCCTGCCCCGTCCTTTGCTCCGCCCATTC
The DNA here is from genome assembly GCA_003012115.1 of Trichothecium sympodiale. Classification (NCBI taxonomy): domain Eukaryota; kingdom Fungi; phylum Ascomycota; class Sordariomycetes; order Hypocreales; genus Trichothecium; species Trichothecium sympodiale. The sequence continues at coordinate 17,749 of PXOB01000042.1, read as the reverse complement.
GGAGAATGTGTGCGTGGGAGGAGCGTCGCGTCGAGGAGCGCGAGATGAATATGTTTGGATATCCTGGAGGAGGATATGCCAGGATCGGGCGTCAAGCGCGCCGGTGGACGCGACCAGCCCAATCTTTTTGATCCGAGACGCGTCGCCAAAGTAGACAACCTTGATGGCATGCGTGTCTGAATTCGAGCCTTTTACCTGCATTTCCTCGACCCGGGATGTGCATTTTTCGTCTGATTCAAACGGCAGCAAACTCCCCTCCGGAGCCGTCGCCGCACCGGTCAAGACGACTTTATCACCAACATCAATCGAAGCACCGAGCATCGGATGCCTCTCAACCAACTGCTCCATCATCCCCACGGCGTCGACGTGCGACATTTCAGCCTCGGCAGCATCCCACAGCAAAGCCTGGGACAAGCCGGCGGCGCAATACAGCTCCTGCAGCTGCGTAAACGGGACCTTTACCTCGCACATCCCCTCGGAGGCGACATCGCTGGAATGAAACTGCGGGTTGGTCTCGAGGAGCTTAAGCGCCAGGTCGGAAAGCGTCCCGCAGGTTGAGACGTCGGCCACGTCGACGAGGAGGCCGACGTCCCTGCACTGGCCGGCGAAGAAGATGGCTTGGAGCATGTCGCCTCCTTGCTCGGTGAACGACTTTGACGCGTCCATTTCGGACACGTCCTTGCTTAGGACCTGGGATGCCACCCTGCATAGTAGGGCCTCGATTGTTTGTTGCCCGCTCATGTTGTGTTTTGATAAAAAGGGCCGCAGTTGTGTTTCAAATTATTAACAATAAAAAAATTTGATGATTATGTGCTCTGCAGTTGTGTCTTGAGCTACTCTGTATTCACAATGAAAATGAATGATTTTGTATAGCAAAGTGTATGGTAAACCTGTACGGAGTAGTCTCTCGAAAATGCTCTATAGACTATCATCATACCGTTCTAGAACAAATTCAGAAAACCTACTTAACGCGGCCATGCTCCGATTCATCTCAGGGGGAGCTACAACTAACCAAGACAAGAAGACCCTGCAGTCAGAACCCAACATCATCAGCCTCGTCGGCACTACGCATATAATATGTACCTATCGAAGCTAGTTATTATGTGGAAGGATTCGAGATAGTTTGTCTTATGTTCTTTTTACAGAAGGATTACCGCACGTGCGTCGTCTGTCATCCCTATTCACCTTTCAGGGGGGTCCCTAGCCTGGGACGCGGCTACCGGCACATTTAGGAAGGCAGGATTCATAAAGTAGAATAGTGCCTTGCCGCGCCACGCTTCGTGTCGTCTTGGCTACCCTAGGAGCCGCCTTGTGCACGCTACAATCGCGCTAGGAAGTTTGCCATTGCATCCGCCAAAGCCTCCCACAAGCCGGACTTGCATAATAGGGAGTTAGTCCGTAGTAGGACTAGTTTTCGAATAATTCACCAAGGATCGAGACTTTAGAAATGTTTCAAGTACATAGTATTACTACTGTATGTCGCAGAGTTGAATCAAAGATGAGACCCTTCCAATGGCCAAGTTAGCAGCGAAAGTTTCCAAGATGTATGAATGGCTCTTTTGCCATTCGCTTATCGCGGCCTGAAACATGAGTTGATCAAAATAGTAATTGGCTCTAATCAGGGCAAAGGATGAGTATAACTGGTCTGAACGAGTGGCTCAAGCCTTTGGGAGCTCAACGACACGGGTCCAAGCCTTGCAAGACGAGCGGACTTGCACCTTGACCGTCTTGTGCGAGGATCCCTTTAGCGTAATCCGTACTCGATGGAGCATTCATCCTCCTGCGTACCGGCACTTTTGCCACGTCATACAATAAGTAAGGCTGTATTGTAAAGGTACTCCCTCCGTTCAGCTTACATACGCCAAGTTGTATATGTAAGTAGGATTTTAAGTTTTGTTCATTTGCAGAAATCTGTCGGTCAGTCATCTTTCCTGCTTGTGATGAAAACGTGTTTGCAGTAAGGGGTCCAAGTCCCTGCATCATTCGAATGATTCATCAGTTGACCAAAAAACTTATTTATAAATCATTCTCAGCTTTAGGTTTGTAACCATGTCCCGAATGCCAAGTACCGAGGACCGAGTACTTGTAGGTGCATGCATCTCGAAACTGATGGGCCCTTGACCGCTTGGACTCGAATCCTTCACCCGAGTCGATCGAAGCTAGCACTAGGGATATTCGTCTATCGGGGGGTTCACACCAGCCACAACGACCCTGAGAAAAAAAAACCAGTTTTCTTGCCAACTGTCGCCGCCCATGTTTATTTCCTCCTTTTTCAAAGGGTCCTTTCAAGGATGTCAGCTTACCTTATTCCCCTCGGTAGCATCATGTAAGCGCATATGTGGAAACCGTGGCATGTGGAACGGCAAGGTTCCGAGCAATATGAAACGATGAAATTACTATCTGATATACAGATTACATATGCAGACTCGTTCGTTTTGAGCTAACTCCATATTTGGACCACCGATGCGCTTTCCTCAAGTGGTTGAGCAGTTATTATGCTCCATGATTTTAACCAGTTACCTTGAGCAGCAGTGTACACCGTACCCCAACTAATCCGCAAGGAAGATGGGAAAACAAAGACGCAAAGACAAGCAGTAGGATCATTGTAAAAGGTAGTCCCTCCGTAGTTAGTAAGCTATATAACAATCCAATTTCCTTGTAGAAAACAACAACTTTGCTTGCCTCTCTCTCTTTTTGTCTCTCCCCTTTGGTAAAAAGAAAAAAAGGTCCAACTTCCCTCTTGTCTTATCATTGATACCCAGTTTCTTTCTTTTTTTTTACCTCAACATCACACACACACAAAACATGGGTTCACTAGGTTCTGGGCAGCATGCCGTAAACGGCTTCTCTTCGGCAGCTACCGCGGACGGAGGACCGTTGGAGCCCATTGCCGTCGTGGGCATGAGCTGCAGGCTGCCGGGGAGCGCGTCAAACACGGAGAAGCTGTGGGAACTTCTCACGCAGGGCAGGTCGGCGTGGTCAAAGACGCCCAAGGAGCGGTTCAACCAAGAGGGTTTCCACGACTCTTCACCTGATGTCAAGCCAGGGACGGTATGAAAGTCTCCTTTACTTAAAAAAATGTATCTTGGTTACATGACTTACTGACTACATTGGCAGACAAATACGGACGGTGGACATTTCCTAGAAAATGATGTCAAGGCTTTTGATGCCTCGTTTTTTGGCATCAACCCTGTAGAAGCAACGGTCCGTATAAACCAAGCAACCAAAATGTAAAACATGCCCCCCAAAATATGTGACTAATTGCGTGATACCTCGGTATATAGGCCATGGACCCTCAACAAAGACTCGTTCTTGAAATTGCCTACGAGGCGTTTGAAAACGCCGGCCTCACGATTGACCAGCTCTCGGGGTCCAACACGGGCGTCTACGTCGGCCTCTGGGCGTCGGACTACCAGGAGATGCTCGTCCGGGACACGGACTTTTCGCCGACGTACCAGGTCACCGGCGTCGGGCAGGCCATTGCTTCGAACCGCGTGTCGTACTGCTTCAACCTCAAGGGGCCGAGCTTCACGCTCGACACGGGCTGCTCGGCCAGCCTGGTCGCCCTCCACCAGGCGGTGCAGAGCCTCCGGTCGGGGGAGACGGACAGGTGCTTCGTGGCGGGCGTCAACCTCCTGCTGGATCCCCAGCGGTACGCCTACCAGAGCCGCCTCAAGATGTTTTCCAACATGGGCAAGTCTTTCTCGTTCGACCACCGGGCCCTCGAGGCGAGCGGGTACGGGCGGGGAGAGGGATGCTCCGGCGTCGTGCTCATGCCGCTTTCCCGGGCGAAGAGGGAAGGGTATCCCATCCGGGCCGTAATCCGGAACTCGGTCGTCAACCAGGACGGCAAGACCAACGGTATTAGCGTTCCCAGCGCTTCGGCTCAGTCGGCCGCCATCGAAAGGGCTTATTCGCAGGTCGGGCTGCCGCCTTACGCAGACTACGTCGAGGCTCACGGCACGGGAACCAAGGTCGGCGACCCCATCGAGGCGAAGGCCATTGCAAAGATTCTCGGCGGTGCTGCGAGAAAGACGGGAGCTCCTCTGCCCATTGGCTCGCTCAAGGCCAACATTGGCCACCTGGAGAGCGCGGCGGGCCTGACGGGTTTCGTCAAGGCCGTCCTCATGCTCGAGAAGAATGCCATACCGCCCCAGGCAAACTTTGAAAAGGCCAACCCGGAGATTGACCTGGACGAGCTCAACATCAGGATACCCCTGAAGCTGGAAGAGGGTCAGGTCAAGAGAATCTCTGTCAACAGTTTTGGTTATGGAGGTACCAACGCTCACGTCGTTGTCGACTCGGCCGACTCGGTTGCAGAGGAGAAGGAGGAGCAAATAACCACCAATGGACAAGATGCGTCCAGACCAAAGAATCAGCTATTCGTCCTCAGCGCGGCCAGCGAAAAGTCGTGCCAGAACATGGCAGCCGCCCTGGCCGAGTACCTTCGCAGCCAGTCTGGCAAGGTCGAGGAGAGCCTGCTGCTGGACCAGCTCGCGTACACGCTGCACCACAGGTCGGTGCTGGAAAACAGGGTGGGCGTCGTGGCCTCGGGGCTGGATGACCTCGTCGAGAAGCTCACCAAGCTGTCGACCCAGCCCATACCCCGTTCGGAACGCCAGACCAGCCCCCGCGTCGCCTTCGTCTTTAGCGGCCAGGGCGCGCAGTACCCCAGGATGGCCGAGGGCCTGCTGGGATCGTGGCCGGTGTTCACAGCGAGCATGGAGCGGGCGAGCCGGTGCATCAAGGAGAGCGGGAGCTCGTGGGATCTGCTGGAGGAGCTGCGCAAGGCCCCTGAGGAGAGCCGGATGGAGGACCCGTGCATCGCTCAGCCCATTTCTACGGCCGTTCAGCTTTCCCTCGTAGACGCAATCAAGGACCTTGGCGTCGTCCCCGTCGCCGTGGCCGGGCATTCCAGCGGTGAGATTGCCGCCGCGTACTGCTCCGAGGCGATATCCTTCGAGGACGCCATGAACATCTCGTACCACCGCGGTCGTCTCACCAGCGAGCTGAGAAAGGACAACAAGGGCACCGCCGGAGCCATGATGGCCGTCGGTGCCTCGGCGCAGGTGGTCAAGTCGGCCATGGAGCAGCTCGGTCCGGCCTCGGCCCCCAAGGTGACCATCGCTTGCTACAACAGCCCCTCGAGCGTGACCGTCTCGGGAGATGAAGACGTCGTCTCCGCGCTGAAGCAGAAGCTGGACGAGCAGGACGTCTGGAACCGGCTCCTCCGCACCGGCGGCGCCGCCTATCACTCCCACCAGATGCTGCAGATCGCGAGCAAGTACTACGAGGCCCTCGCCAACGTGTCCGGCGGCCTGCCCTCACCGTCCATCACCATGGCGTCGTCGGTCACCGGGGAGGAGCTCGGGGGTGAAAAGGGGAAGCCCATCGGCAAGGACTACTGGGTGCACAACCTCGTCTCGCCCGTCCGCTTCACCGACGCGCTCAAGAAGGCGTGCGTGGCCAAGGACGGGAGCCGCAAGGTCGACCTCATCATGGAGCTGGGGTCGCACTTTCAGCTCGACGGACCGATCAAGCAGACGCTAAGGACCTTTTCCGGCGACGCCTCCAAGATTAGCTACGCGGGCACGCTGAAGAGAGGAGAGGATGCTCAGGTGTGCATGCTGGAGATGCTCCGGTCACTGTACCTGCAGAAGGCACCCGCGGCGTTCTGGAGGGTCAACGCGGGATTCCAGAGTACGAGAGTGCCCGCCCGACTGATTGACCTTCCCCCTTACCCCTTTGACCACTCCAAGACGTTTTGGCACGAGAGCCGCGTCTCGGTAGGGTACCGGAACCGCAAGTTTCTGCCGCACGAGCTGCTCGGCACCCTCGTCCACGACAACAACCCTCAGGAGCCGAGGTGGAGGTGCTACCTCAACGTCAAGGACGTCCCCTGGCTTAAAGGTCACGTCATCCAGGGGCAGACCATCTTCCCTGCCGCCGGGTACATTTCCATGACACTCCAGGCCGCTCGACAGGACACGGCCATGCGGACCCCTGAAGCCGTCATTGATAGGTTCGTCCTCAGGGACGTCAACATCTCCCAGGCCCTCGTCCTGGACAGCGGAAAGACGGACCTGGAAATCAGCGTGTCGCTTCGACCGCAGCCCGTGTCGGCGAGAAAGTCTTCCAAGCTGTGGCAGGAGTTTCGCATCTTTACCACGTCTTCGGACAATGTCTGGACCGAGCATTGCCGCGGTCTCTTGCAGGTCGTGCTCAAGTCTGACGGCAACGAAGACGATGGCATCGTGCACACTCGCGTTGACCTGCCGCCGTACGCCCAACGCATCCAGCCTAAAAAGTTTTACCACCGGGCCAACGACCTCGGCCTCAACTGGGCTGCTCCGTTTGACAACCTGACGGACATTAGGACGACCGAGGGCGCGTCCGTGTCCGACGCCTCCTTTTCGCCCGCCGGCACGGGATCCCCCTCGCTGTACACCATCCACCCGGCCGTCCTCGACTCGGTCCTCTACCACAGCATGATGTCAATTCTCATCTTCGAGGACAAGATTACGTCTCCCGTCGTGCCTACCTTTATCGAGAAGCTCATCATCGCCGAGCAGGATGAGAGTCAGCCTCTCCAGGAGGTCACCTGCCACGCGCAGAGGACCAAGAGCTTCCTCACCTTTGAGATTGGCGTCTTTGACAAGGAGAGACCTGAAAAGATGGTGCTGCAGGCTTGGGGCGTCGGCGCGACCAAGCTGCCCGACCTGCACATGAGCGACAACAGCAACCGGGACCTCTGCCACGTTGTCGACTGGGTCACGTACATGCCCAAGACGACCAAGAAGCACATTGACGAGATGTGCAAAAAGGGCATCGAAGACAAGTCCATCCTCGCTCAGCATCAGGCGCTCGTCGCCTTGACGCTGAACTACGTCAAGCAGTCTCTCGCGTCCACGACGGTAGACGAGGTGGCCGAGGGATACCAGCGTCACTGGTTCGAGTGGATGCAGACGCTCTCTGACCAAGAGCCGGATCCTGCGTTGTTGAGCGTGGCAGAGGAAGACGACAGCATCGTGGCGCAAGCGGTGAAGCGTCTGGGACCGCAGCTCAACGAGATCTTGCGAGGCACCGTCCACCCCCTATCCCTGATGACGGACGGCAACCTCCTTACCAAGCTCTACTCGGAGGAGCGTTGCGAGCGGTGCATCGCCCAAATCTCCGCCTACTGCGGCGAGCTCGGCCGACAGAACCCCAACATGAAGGTTCTCGAGATTGGCGCCGGCACCGGCTCTGCCACGCTGCCCATCTTGCAGGCCTTGAGGAGTGGTGGCAGCGGCAAAGTCCTCGCGTCATCGTACGACTTCACCGACATTTCTCCCGGCTTCTTCGCCGCGGCGCAGGAGCTCCTCGTAGACTACGAAGGCCTAGTCCAGTACAAGACTCTCAACATTGAAAAGGACCCCGAGGCCAACGGTTTCGAGCCGGGGACCTACGACCTCGTCATCGCCGTCAACGTCATCCACGCCACCACGTGCATCGACACGGTCGTGGAAAACGCCAAGGCCCTGCTCCGCCCTGGAGGCAGGTTCATCCTCATGGAGCTGACCGAGAACCGACCTTACTACAACTTTGTGTTCGGCGCCTTTTCCGGATGGTGGGCCGGGTACGATGAAGGTAGGAAGCTGTCGCCGCTGCTGTCACGCTCCGAGTGGGTGCAGAGGCTGCAGAGGGCCGGGTTCGCCAACAACGAGCCCCTATTCTGGGATTACCCCGTGGCCGACGGCGGCACCATTACCGTCTTCGTCTCCGAGGTTCCCGAGCCGGTCTCTTCGGCGCCGCCCGTCGATGTTGATATCGTCGCGTCCCCCGATCAGTCGTCCGTTTACTCTGGCTTCGCGGAGAAGCTGCAGAAGAAGCTGTGGGATCGTAAAGTAGAGATTTGCGAGTCGTCATCGGCGGTCAAGGGTGAGAAGCTGTCCATTATCACGCCCGAGCTCTGCGACCGCGTAGCCTGGGATATTGACGGCGAGCTCTTTGACTCGCTCAAGGCTAGAATCATCGGGTCCAAGGCCGTCATGTTTGTTACCCGCACGGCCAACTCCAAGGACGACCGTCCCGGCGGTGACTGGGTCTACGGCTTCTGCAGGTCGATCCGCCAAGAGCACACGTCGGTGCGGCTCATCACCCTCGAACTGTCGAGCGACCTGGAAAACAGCCTCGAGCCCCTAACGACTATCCTCAACAGCTCGACGACAAACTTTGACCTACCCAGCGGCGAGGTCGAGCTCGAGTTTGTCGAAAAGGAGGGCCAGCTCTTCGTCTCCCGCGTCCGCCCCGAGCCGGCGTTTGACAGCCACATCCAGCGTGATATGGGAGAGTCCCGCCCCGAGGAAGGCCTCTTCATCAACGAAAGGGCCATGTCGGCAGAGCTCGGCGTCCCCGGCGTGCTGGACACGATCCGGTGGGTAGACAACCCGGAGATTGCAGGCCCCCTCGACGCCGACCATGTCCGTCTGCAGCTCTCGGCCGCGAGCATCAACTTCAAGGACGTGCTCATCGCCTCGGGCCAGCTCGAGGGCATCACCCGGATGCAAAACGACTGCTCCGGCACCGTCCTCGAGGTTGGAGAGAATATGAGGGACAGGTTCAAGCCCGGCGACCGCGTCTGCGCGCTCTACTCGCAGTCTTACACAAACTACCCCGTCGTGCACGGCGACTGCTGCCACGTGGTACCCGACGACATGGACTCTGTGTCCGCCGCGTCGATCCCCATCGTATGGGTTACCGTCTACTACTCCCTCGTCTACGCCGGCAAGCTGAAAAGGGGCGAGAGCATCCTCATCCACTCGGCCGCCGGCGCCGTTGGTCAAGCGGCCATTATGCTCGCCCGGCATATCGGAGCGGAGATTTTCGTCACCTGCGGAAACGAGGCCAAGGTTGAGCTGCTGGCCAACGAGTTTGGCATCGCCAGGGATCACATCTTTTCCAGCAGAAACACGACTTTCCGCGCCAAGATTCAAGCCATGACTGGCGACAAAGGAGGCGTCGACGTCGTCCTCAACTCGCTGGGAGGGGAAATGTTCCGCGAGTCGTGCAACTCTCTCGCTCCCTTTGGACGCTTCGTCGAGATTGGCCGCAAGGACCTGATGGAAAACGCCCTCATGCCCATGGAGTACCTGCTCAACAACATCACCTTTGCCTACGTTGACCTCGCCCACATCATCGTCACGAGGAAGAAGCTGGCCAACGAGCTCCTCGTCGCCACCATGGACCTGTTTGCCAAGAAAGCCATTCAGGCCGTCAAGACGACTACTTTCCCCATCTCGCAGATGGGAGAGGCATTCCGCCTCATCCAGGCCGGCAAGCACACGGGTAAGGTCATCCTGACGGTGGAGCCGCAGCAAAAGGTGCCGGTTCTCGAGCCGAGACCTTTACCCCTGAAGCTCAACCCGGACGCGACCTACATCGTCGTCGGCGGCCTGGGCGGTCTGGGTAGGCGCATCGTCGACTGGATGTCCGAAAAGGGGGCCCGCCACATTGTCATCTTCTCCAGGTCCGCCCAGGTCGACGCCGAGGCCAAGAGCTTCATCGACAGGCTCGCCACCGAGCACGGGACCGAAGTCCGGGTCGACAGGTGCGACGTCACCTCGGAGCAATCGTTGAGTCAAGCGTTGGCTGGGATCAGGGACACGCTGCCGCCCATCCGCGGTGTCATCCAGGCCGCCATGGTCCTGCACGACGTCCTCCTCGACGACATGACGGTGGAGCAGTGGATCAAGGCCACGGCCCCCAAGGTGCGCGGAACGTGGAACCTGCATACCCTCCTGAGCGACGACACCCTCGACTTCTTCGTCATGCTGTCTTCGGTCGTGTCCATCGTCGGAAACATTGGCTCGAGCAACTACGCCGCCGCCTGCTCCTACCAGGACGGCATCGCCCGCTACCGCCAGCGTCTGGGCCTGCCGGCATACTCGGTCAACGTCGGCGCCGTAGTCGAGGCCGGCTACGTGAGCGAGAACCCCGAGGTGGCCGCCACGCTCCGGCGCAACGGTTTAGGCAACGTCAGCATCGCCGAGTTCCTCTCCCACCTCGGCCACGCCATCTCCGATCAAAATCAGACGGGCCACTGCCAGTCGTCCGTCGGCCTCGTCCCGTCGGGCAACGAGCGCGGCCTCGAGACCATGTACTGGACCAACGACCGCAAGTTTGCCCACCTCGGCCGCGACAAGCAGGTCGGCAGGAAGACGGCGGGAAGCACCGACGACGTCGCCTCGCTGCTGCAGGCCGCCGAGACTTTCGACGAAGCCCTCGACGCCGTCCGCGCCGCCATCGTAAGGCAGCTCGCCACTATCCTCGCCCTCGCGCCTGACGAGATCATCTCGGCCAGGAGCCTCGACTCGTACGGCGTCGACTCGCTCGTCGGCGTTGAGCTGAGGAACTGGATCAGCGCGTTTTTGCAGGTCAACCTGCCCCTGCTCGTCATGTGGAGCACCAACAGCATCGACGAGCTGGCCGAGATTGTCACCAAGGGGTCCAGGCTGGTTTCCGTAAAGGAAGAGGCAGCAAAGGATGAATAGGGGTAAAAGTTTATGTTGATCAATATGATTATATATATATTCACAGTAGGAGTTTATGAGCATAGATAGGATAAATCATGTCATTCTTCTCAACTAATGTCCAATGCAACGAGTTTGGTGATGAATTAACATGATCTAGGTTACTTACACCAGCAGCTGAAAAAGGGGCAACACTAATTGCAGGCTTATTCATTATACATACAAATGCAAAGCAGCCACAATCATTATGTCTTGTTAATAGCACCGTCGACAATCTTCCACGTGTGCTCGGCAACCTTGTTCATCTTGTCCTCGCTCCAAACAGCCTTCTTAGGAACCACATGCCCCTTTTCGTCAATGTACCCCCAGAACCTACCCTCCTTCTCCGCGGCGCCGGCCGTCTCCCGCGAGCCCGCGAGCAGGCGCTCGGCGCATACTGCCGGCTCCGTCCCCATGAGGGATCCGACGACGCCCATGACGGGCCGGAGGTACCACGGCGCGTTCTGGAAGATGCTCGTCTTGACCAGCCCCGGGTAGGCGTGTATGTAGTGCCGCCTCCCGCCCGTCGCCTCCTCCTGCGCGGCGTGCCACTGGACCATGGCGTCGTTCATCGAGACACAGTGCGTCATGGCGTTGCTGAGGGAAAATGTCCTCTTGAGGTCCAGGTCCGACCAGTTGAGCTTGTCGGGCGACCCCCGCAGCGAGTCCAGAACCAAGATAACCTTGGCGTCCTCCTTGAGCAGCGGCTTGAGCTCGCGGATCAGGAGCTGCCGGCCGTAGTAGTGGAGGGCCATCTTGTTGTCGATGCCCTCGGCCGTCTCAGTGCGCCCGGCCATGGTCAGGATGCCCTGCGTCAGGATGAGGTAGTCGAGCAGGCCCGACTTGTCCTCGGCGGCGGCCTTGAGCTGGTCGGCGTACTGCTTGATGCCGCGCATCGACGACGCGTCCAGCTGCCGGAACTCGACGTTGGCCGGCACGTTTTGGGGTTTGGTCCGGCCGCTGATGACGACGGTCGAGTTGGCCTCGGACGCAATTCGCGAGGCCATGGCGTAGCCGATGCCGCCTGTGCCGCCCACTACCAGTGCTCTCGATGCCATTGTGATGCTTATCTTGTTTTCTTGTTCTTCTGTTTGAGAGAGCGTATATATATATATATATATATATATATGTATTCACCTTGCTGAAAACTCCGGTGTGCGCAATCATCCGAGTCGCCAAACTCCGCCCCATGACCCCTAAGTCCGCCGTACCCACCAATCGCTTCAAATGGTATCACAGAGAACCTTGCACTAAATCTTTGCTGGCGTCAGCAATCCCCCTTGTACTCCGTACACCCTGTAGCCACAAACCCGCGACGCACATTCATCAACTTTCGATCCGATATGACTTCAAGTTTCTCTATGCAAGGTAGGTGGGAGGGATTTTGGGCATCTGTGGTTTTTGGGCCTGATTTATCAACAAACTGGACCAACTTTACTTGATATGAACCATGTAAAAAAGGAGGAGGAACGGCAGCAATATATATATACTCCCGGCGATAATATCTCTAAGCATATAAGCTTATAAGTATTCTAATCGCTAACTGCTATATCGACTGAGCTTAGGTCAATACTAGACATTTTAGATCAGCGAGCTAATCGCCTTACTAGTCTAATGTTTAAGGTGCTCTCAACTCGTTCCGTCCTATTAATTTCCTAAGAAACAGTATATAATCATCGATAACAGTTTCGACCCAAATGCAAGATGCACGTCTTCATCCCCTTTGTCTTATACATGGTGCGGAAAGCTGAGACTATCTTTGATACCTTTTGCTCTGCTAATGTAGTCTCGTTCCACCTTTCCCGGCAGCTGTTGATACCCGAGATGCCTTTAACTCCTAGAACCTGGCAAATGGTGTTTTCCCCTGTCACTCACCACCTCTCGGATTACTAGGGGGATTAAGGAAGGGAGGTTTAGGAAACTGTTTACTACCCCGTACTAGGTGTACTAGGAATCCTCAGCTAAAGCCCCTAAGCTTGGTGGCACCGACACGTCACTTAGGATTTGTTCAGCCAATGGCTACACTACTATGAAATAAGTTTTTTAGCTCTATTGCATATTCATTATATGCATCTACCTTTCTCTGGACAACTTCATCAGCATCCTCAGACCAGAATTTAGATATGACTTTTTCCTCCTTGGAAAAGAAGACGGCCGGGAAGAAGCGTGGGCGAAGATGCTGATCGAAAAGTATACCCATGGCATTTGTTGAAGCGAGACCATGCCAGAACCACGTGCTGCCTGACGTCCATGACTCATGAAGTATCTTGGTGAGCGACATGCCATGCTCGGCCGCCATCCTAGACTCTTCTTGTTCGAAAGCCATCATAAACGCGTCCAGTGCCTGAATATACTCGGCAAGTGCCTCTCCCTCCAGCCCCCCAATGTCCTGCCCCGTCAGCCAGTATGGTACGCGCAACCTCTCGACTGGCAAAGAGCATACCCATTCGAGGTCCACGATGCGCTCAATGTTCCAGTCGCTATCGACAAATATGTTCTGGGGCCGGAGGTCGTTGAACTGGAGAAGAAAGGGCCCGTTTCGCTGTTCCGGTCGGATACAGCGGTGCGCGAGGGAGCGAACCAGCACCCAGGCCGCCATTTCCGTCCGGCACTCACCCTCGTCTTGGATAGCGTTGGGATGACTAAGAAAGCGCTGATCATGCAAACGAATAAGATCAGAGACATAGGGCTCGACAGTCGAATAGGTACGATTCTCGGGTATGGTGCGCGGCGTGCCGTCATTCTCGAAGATCATCATGGTGCAGTCGAGCGGTCGGTTGGTCAGGGCAATGGTGCTGTCGTCGCGAAAGCGGAATGCACCAATACATGGCAGCGGCACGCGCGCCAGCGAGAGCATGATACGCGCCAGGCCGTGAAATAAGTTCTGCTGGCGCACCGGATCCATATGCCGCGCAGCCCACGTCTTATCCAGAACTTGGCTATCTATTGCGTTGACGTCTTCCAGGAGCATATAGGCCGACGGGAGATGGTGGGTGGTAGCGATATCAGGATGATGAACGTAGCGTGACATGAGGGTTGAGGGACCGGAGCCGACGGGGCATCTGGGAAGAAAATCATAGAGGCATCTAATGAAGCCATGGAACAGACGTCGTAGTTGGTGCTTAAGGCAGACGTACCAGGGACGGTAGTCTTCGTGGGTAAACTGTGTCCACAGCAGCGTCAGTAGCTGAAGTAAAAGGGTTAGGGGATAGAGGTAAAGGGGGATAAACAGGAGGAGCGCACCTACTTGACGATGGTCTGAGAATCCAAAGCCATAGAGCCGCGGGATAGGAATGTCTGGGCACTTCTCCTGTATCCATACATACGCAGCAACCTCGCAGGCTGCCTTCTCGTTCATGGTGCCGGGATACCTGGACTCGGCTAGCTTATGTAGTAAGTTGCAGCGCAGCATAAGCTGGCAGTTGCGGATTGGTACACGAACGGGGATGCAGACGTTAAGAGTAATTAGATAAGCTAACCCACCCCCCCCCTATCTTACTATAATGCCCTACCGCTACGATTAGCATAGACATACTATTACGCTTAGCTTATAACTACCAGTCGGCTTAGCTTATAACTACTAGGTAGCTTAGCTTATAATTATTAATTAGTTTAGCTTAAGTAGAATTTTAAATTAAAATATAAATAATAATAGATTTTTTTATAATATTGCGAAAACTAGGATAGTCACGTGCTACTACCTATTGCTAGCTTAGCCCGTGCTACCTAGTTTGATTCTTTTCTTTAGTTTATTTTTTTTAATATATATATACTCTTTTTCGGTTTTATACTCTATTTCCGTTATAATTAGTAGCAATTATATACCGATATCGTTAAAAGCACTATATCTTGCCTTTAACGCGTATATTAACTAACTAGCTAACTAATTAACTAACTAGCTAATTAATTATCTATCTACTAAATACGCGATTAATATTTAAAGTAGTAAGACTATTAGTAATGCTTATATACTAACTTATTACCTATATCGACGATTACCCGAATTCTAGAATTAAAATATATAAAGAACTTATTAAAGGTAATTATAATCTTTTTATATAATTCTCCCGAGCGTATTTATTACTTAAAGTATTTATTAAAGTATTTACTTCGCTAGCGTTATTAATAGTAACTTAAAGTAGAAGAACCCGATCGATAAGATTAGTTTCTCCTCTATATCCTCTAATATAGGTAATAACCTTAAAGGAAGCGATTAACTTACTACGCGAGATATTAATAGCTATTAGAAGATACTAATATATAGAGGAACGTACGGCAGCCCTTATAGTATCGATACTAATAGTCTAATAATCCTTTATATCGACTATATAATACGAATTATTAGTTCTTATTACTTCTATCGAAACGTCTTCTTACTTAACCGATCTATACTAATCCCTAACTCCTCCTATTACTATTAAGGAATTATTTATTATTAAAAACCTAGTAATTCTTGCTTTTTAACTATAGGCTATTTTAACTATATTATTATTAAAACCTATTTAGGAAAATACGATATTTAAACTAAACTAAAAGTAAGTAAAGTAAATAAGACTATTATTAAAAAATAGTTTTTAGTTTAATTACTAAAGCCTAGGTATATCGGAAGCTATATTAGATAGAGGAGAAGAAATTACTATCTAAGCTTCCCTAATTACTAATTATTTTAATATAAATACTATTACTTTTTTAAGTTTATCTCCCTTTTAACTATAATATAATATAGTAGTTTAAACTTTAATTACTATACTTTATAATATTAGCCTTTATATTATAATTCTAGGTTTTAATATAATAGAGCTATAACTTATTCTCTCATTTTATTTTATTCCCTATCTTAAACTATCTACTATATCGGAAGTTTATTTAAGCTTTAGGCTACCTAATGCTAGGGATTTAATCTATTAGAAGAATTTATTATATAAAAATAAGCTTATTCTTTAATAAACTAATTCGATAGCTAGTTAGTCTATATATTTAATAAATTAACCTATTTATTTAATTATTCCTAATCGATTAGACTAGCTCTAATAGTTTATTATTAAAAATAATATTACTTAAGATAACCTACTAGTATTATTTCCTCTTTAATACTTATCTAGATCTACTTTAATAAGAACTTAAATTAATTTAAGTTAATAAACTAGTCTTAATTAATTAATTAAGTAAATATTATATTAGCTATTAGGATTATATCCCTTTAAAGTTTAATAAGTATTAGATTAACCTATTAGCCTTAATTTAATAATATATTCTCTATAGCTATTATCTTATTATTTATTATAATAATAATAATTATATTACTATTTTTAATTATAATATTATAATCGATAAAAATAAGATTTTTTATTATCTTTTAATACTTAATTTAATAATAATCGTTAATAGTAATATATATTAATAGTCTTATCGGATTTAGATTTTAATAATAAGTATATTATATAATAACCTTATTTTAAATTAGAAATAATTAGTTTCTTTTAACTAGATATAGATATAAAAGATAATATTTTTTATAAAGGTTATTAAGTCTATTATAAAGATATTAATCTATTTATAAAAGCTTTAGATAATACTATTAAAGAAAATTATTTAAAAGACTTTTATTAATTTATAGTCTAGCTCTTTTATAATAAAGCCTTTACTTAATATTAAGGATAGCTATTTAATATTAATCGTTAATATTATAAAACTAGTCTTTTATTAAGACTATAGAAAAAAGCGCTTAAAAAGAAATTTAAATTAAATATAATTACTATCTTTAATAAATTAAATATAATAAAATATACTTACGTTAAATACCGATAAAGGGATTCTACCTACGTTTTCGCTATTAAAGTAATATAATTAGCTAAATCTTACTATATCCTTAATATAGAAGCCTAATTATTAAAAGTCTATAACTATATCGATTTAAAGCTTTAAGTCTTAATCGATTATTTATAATATTTAACCTATATAGTAAACTAGATAGATAATCTAAATAAACGAGCTTAGAATTAGAAAGAGTAAATTATATTAAGTAATAGTAAGCCCTTACTATATAATAATCGTCGAAATTTCCTTTTAAAGAAAATAAGTATACTTAATAACCGTCTAGGACGAAATCCTATAGAATAATAAGCTAATTATTTAAAGCTAATTTATCCTTAAGGAAATAATTAGCGATAGTAGCCTTAAAATTACTAAAGGCTAGCTATTAATACTTAAGGAAAAAGAAGATATTAGTTAGGCCCTCGTCCTAATTAAAGATTTAACCTATAGGGAGGAGGCTATTAATTAAGCCTTTATCTTAATTAAGGATTTACTCCTTAAAGTAGAAAATACTAGCTAAGGCTTTATCTTAATTAAAAGTATATCGCTAATAATAACTTATTTAAAGATTATAAACCTTACTTTAACTTTAATAATTATAATAAATAGTAATATAAGCTATATAATTAATATAAATATAATAAATAATTTAATAAAGAGTAAGATTAGGAAGAAGATAATAAATAAGTATAGGAAAAAGCTTATATTACTTATTATCTTTTCTTTATATATTTAATTTATATAAAATATAATTATACTTTTTCTAATAGGAACTAATTATATTATTACTTATACGTATTTAATAAATATAAGCTTAATATTATAGATAATTCGACTCGATAATATAATAATTATAAAATATAATTTAGCTCCCGATTAATATTTTTTAATTATGGTAAATTAAATAAAATATATTTAAAAAATAAGATAAACCTAATAGATTAATCTCTAAATAACCTATTAATCGATATTATACTAATATATAAAGGATTAATATTTAAAGAATTCGCTACTTATTTTTATATTATATTTAATATTTACCCTTAAGTATTTAATAAAAAAGCCTCGAGAGTAATTACTAATAGTAATTATTCTATACTTATTACTAATAAGTATTAATTATATTAATAGCTAGGCGTAAAATACTATATAATCGTATAGATATTAATAAAAAGATTAAATAGTATAGTTTAACTCGACTATATAGTAAACTTTATAGTTTTAATTAAAAAGACTTTAAATAGAGCTATTAAATAAGCTTTATTTATAGTTATAGCTTAGGTTAAACTAGATCTTAGTATTCTTTTATTATTTAAAATAAAATAGTTATATTTATATAGGGTAATTATTAATTATTAAATTTAAATTATATAGCTATAATCCTA